>VWZY01012410.1:92457-170615 GCA_013399075.1 Chloroceryle aenea
TGATCAATGTCTATCAATATCTAAAGGGCAGGTGTCAAAAGGATCGGGACAGACTTTGTTTCAGTGGTGCCCAGTTACAGGACAAGGGACAATGGACAGAAACTAGAACACAGGAAGTTTTACCTAAACTTAAGGAAAAAGTTTACTGTGAGGGTGAGGTAGCCCTGGAGCAGGCTGTCCCGAGAGGTTCTGGAGTCTCCCCTTCTCTACAGACTTTCAAGACCTGCCTGGATGTGATCTTGGGCAACCTGCTGTAGGTGAACCTGCTTTGGCAGGGGGGTTGGACTAGAGGTCCAGTCTCTAGGGATCTCTAGAGGTCCCTTCTAACCCCTATCATTCTGTGACTGTCATGTTCTTAGAGTACTCCTCTTAGCCCTGTCTTGGCACCCCATGAGTTCTTGGTCCTTTCCCTGAAGTGATGTTTTATATTATTGCTTGCAGCTTACAGTTGTGTCCAGTATGACTAACTCTGTATGGTTTACTCTTTCTATTTGTAATGAAATTAAAGCAAAAGAGAAAACAAAAGTAGCCAGTGAACATCAGTAACTAATTTGTTGCATAAAGTTGTTCTAGTCTTTCTTTATCTGTGTGGAAACTAGTCCCTAATGTGTTTATCAAATTTTATTTAACCTAATATAAATAATATTGGGGGGTTTTTTTTAATGGTACATATAGCTGCTAAGATTGAATCTGTAATTGCACTTGTTGGCCATTTCCAGGTCCTTTTCCCTCGCTTCAGAGAGGCGTACGAGTTGGGCTTTAAGGCAGGGTTGAAAGCAAATGTGATGAATAGATAAAAGCAAAAGAAGTCAAAGATAGACTTAAATTGCTTTTTAATATAGACGTTAGTAATATGGTAAAAATAGATGTAATCATGAAACCTGACTATCTTAATGCGTTCCTGCAAGGCGATTTTAATTCTAGCATGTCTTAAATGCTCATTATTTGTAACTTTAAAATTGTTTCAGTGTCCTATTTTGGATATAATGCAGTGTGTTTGTAGTGTTTCCTCTCTAAGCTTCTGCAAGAGAAAAAAAAAGGCATAAAACAATAGAGGAGAAAATGTAGGAGGCATGAAAATTACCTCAGGGAATCAGAAAATAGGAGAGGGGAGGTGCAAGTGAACAAAGGGCTAGTTAGGAGGAGGAACAAAGTGTTGTAGGGTGAGAAAAGGGATAAGAAAGCAAGCTCAGAAAAGGTGGTGAATATAATAAAATTACATCTGTTATCTTTTGGGAGAAAATAACTTGTTATGTATGGGAAAGAATTAGAGGCAGGGGATGGAAAAGGTTTGAGGATTGAGGAAGAAGTAGCCAGGAGCAGATGTGCTGCAGGTGGTTAAACTGGAAAGCAGAGAGAGATGGCAGATCTCAAATGAAGAGAGTTCTGTCGAAATGGGGGAAAGGTGCCTGGTTGTAGGACTTGCAAGAGGTGAACCACAGTGGGAGATCTGGTGTCAGTTGGTGTGAGCTTGATAGATCAAGCTTTCTGGTGAGAAGTAGAAGCAAAATAAAAAAAATCTGGGGACAGTGTAGAATATCTTGTGTGATTCGTAGCTTTCTGATCCTACTTTGAGCAGAAGGTTGGACTGGAGACCTCCTGAGGTAGGGACCTGCCAATCTGGATTATCATATGAATGAGGGGTGTGCAGACCTGATGACTGTTCTCATAGAAAAGAGCTGTCAAATCCGGTGAGCAGCCCAAATAACCGTCATGGGAAAGGATGTGTCTCAAATGAGGCTGATCTTGAGAGAAACTAAGCGGTGCATGTGGAGGTATGGGGCTGTGCAGCCATGTGAATTCACTGTGGTGCACTGAGCATGGTGTCAGTGAAAATAGAAAGAGAGCTTGCGGGGGAAATGTGTCTTCTTTTTCTCCTGTCATGCCCATCCTCTTCTTCAGTGAAACTGCACCTTCATGATATTAAGGAGACATAAAATAGAAAGTTACTTTTGAAATCAAGTTGAAGATGCCCTTTTCAGTAAGATTGTTGACATAAGGCTGCAAAACTGATGAGGATGCCGCTATTGCAAGGCAAAATAAGTCCTGCCCTAGAAGCTTTGGTTGCTGAGCATTTAGGAGTGAGCCAAAGGAAACCGAGTGACAGAGGAGTTGGTCAAAGTCTGAACATCACTGGAAGCTGAGTAGAAAGAAGAATGTAGTTAATTGTCCTCAGTACTCAGAAGAAGAGAAATGTGGGAAATAGTGGAAGAAATTGGAAATCTCAAGAGCTGAGACAGAAAAGTTCAACATTTCCAGCACTGTTTGATCCATAGCAGTGAGAGAAAGAGAGCTCTGCAGGAGACAGTGCAAAGCCACCCTCTGTCACTGTGACAACCAGTGGTGGAGTAGGTGGTGAAGGGATTGTAGGTGGCTTTGGGTTTTTACTGATGCAATGGTGTTCCTAAAGCAACAGCAGAGTGAGAGAGGATGGGTGGCAGTTAAGGGGGACGTGGGGGTGGGCAGCACTCTTCAGTAAAGGGGCAGAAGGAAATGGGAGAACAACTAGAATTTGGGCACCAGTGAGGAAGAGGTGGTCACTGCACTTTACCTTGATCATTTTGATAACATTGATGACAGTGTTCTTTGGGCAGGGAGAGAAGACCCAGGCTGATACTACCTGCAGTGTTAGGAGAACCTTGGAGATTTTAGTTCTGTGGAAGTGTTTGCGCATAGGTTTGATGTGGATTTCATCCTGTCTGAATTACTTTGGTAATTTGGTAGTTTTGACCCATTTTCTATGCTCAGGTGTTGTAATTTTTTAATTCATACCTACCACTGCTGAATGCACAAGTGGGAACTGTTCCTTTGGCAGAACTGGCAAAGAGAAAATGCTTTCAGGAAGATGTGTCCTTCCAGTGTGGGAAGGGTTGTTAATCAGGGACCCAGCAGGAGAACTGATTCTGGATCCTTGTGGGCTGCACCGTAAGAGAAAGTGGAGAACACTTAGTTACCAGTAGTTCCATGAAGCTCTGAAATATGAAATTAACTGACAATTTTCATAGGTCATGCTCTTTCCCATAAACCAAACTCATCTGCTCTCCTGGGGGGAGACGGAACAACTGGGCTGTCTTCTCATTATCTCTTCCTGTGGCGTATCCTTATTGAATTACTGCCGGGTAGAGGCAGCAGATGCTCATCAAGCCACTGCAGGACTCCTCTGTTAATTGAACTGTAATGGGGATGACAGCAGGGAAGGTCAGGATGATGGGACCAGTGATGTAGCGTGAGCTCTGGTAAGAACAACCTGCACGGGCAATTGACCTTGCTTAAATAATATTACACTGAAGGCTTTTATCGGTTGATATCATTATGATTATTTTTTTGTATCAGTACTGCAATAGTGTCAGGGACCCCTGTGTGAATCGTATTACATTGCGTTCAAGGCAAATATATTTCTCACCCTAAAGAGATTAGACTCTCCAATGTGATAAAATACACTGAGTAGACTATAACCAGCTACAGGGGAAAAGAAACGGGACTGAAAAAGGTAACAATGACAAAGGTTTCAGACAGATGCATAGCTTTATTCAGCTGGTTGCTCCAACAGCTTTAAAGGGTAGTATCATTCTTTCTCTCAGCCCTCGTGGCAGTTGGGTATTTTTGTTGTCATTGTGCATAGTTAATCTTGGGGTGGAAGCGGGTGCACTTTTAAATAAATGTGCAGGTGTTACTAGTGGCGTTTGGTACGGAAAACACATTCCTGCATCGGGTTCTGGGCTCGCAAAGTGCCTGGGAACACCTGAGGTTCAGACATGCATCCTAACACCAGGTTCTGAGCCGGACCACGTGCTTGGTGTTTCTGCCACTCTGGAGGAAGTGATGTGATGATGTGAGCTCTCGGCTGCTGTGTGCATCCTCTGTGGAGGCTGGTTTTTCCTGGGTACTGCTGCTGCGGGGGGGAGAGGGGTCTCTGAAGCTTTCCCTGAAGACCCTCACATGGTGGACCAAGGAAGTTTGGGATAAGTAGTAGCTTGTGCATTTCTGAACACTACTTTTCAGTAGAAAGCCATGTATTATTCCACTGTGCTACTCTTGGCATGCTGGAGTAAGTCTGCATGGCAATTAGCAAAAGCTGGTTTCAGAGCACAGCGTGTGCATGTTGGCATCTGCACATGTGTTCAGAAGTTCTTTATCATAGTGTGACGACTTTTTTCTTTTCCAGGTATGTTCAGCCTTCACTGTGTCTTAAAATAATATCCTTTTTTTTTTCTTAACCCCCCCCATACTCTGTCTGCCTGGGCCAACTGACATCAGTGACTGAGCCATGCATTGCGAAGCAAATGGAAGGGAAATGAAAGAATCAATAGTAAGGCATCAGAATATATATCTGATTTATTTTGACACCTCCAGCTGTTAATTATTTAAAGTACATATTTTTACACGGGACCTGACTTACACAGGGTTTAATTCTGTGGACATGACAAAGCCCTGGTCGTAGGAAACTTCACCACAAGATTTCACTGGTGATGTTTGTTAGGAAAAGAAGAACTACAATGTCAGTATTTGATCAACTGTGCCCTGTAGAGCCTGCGTGGTTTTGGAGCAGTACAGTGTTTGCATTGTGCTCCATATTTCCTCCTTTCCTACAAGCTTGTACTTTGGTGCACTGAAATAAACAGTTGATGACAGACGATGCATTGGAATAAATGTTTATTTCAGCACTTTGGAAATTAGGTTTTTGAAATGGAATTTATCTTGTGGATGTGTGTGTGTCTCTTCATGCTGGCTCATTTGGATACAGACTGGAGCTAGGTAGTGCAAATGGCAAAACAGTACTGAGTACACACAAGTATGAATATTGTGGAAAAGAAATTATTCTTAATGTGTTACAGCAGAAGGAAAACTTTCTGCGTTCAATAAGTACTCAAGTTGGCCTCTGCATAGTTGTGAGTAAAAAAGCAGGGTTATTTTAGCCATAGTCACCAATATTCAGAGGTTCAAAACCAAACCCTATGTACTCTCCCCAGAACTGAATAACTTAATTTTAAACTGTAATGTTTTCTTGCCTCTCTGTATTGTAGTTAATTTGTCTGGTCAGATGCTTGGGTGTGTGCATGCACTGGGTTGCTCTGGTTGTTCCATAGAAGCACAGAATATGAGAATTTTAATTGGAGGTAAGCTTCAGATATGCTAGTCTTGTGTCAAGGAAGCAGATGGTCCTTCCCCTGCTAAGCAGAGACCAAGTCTTTGCTGAGCTCATACACTTGGTGGTACTTGTTTGTATTATTTTGACCTTGTGTTTATGATTGATAAACTCTGCATGGTGGCCGTAGCCCAGTGAGGAGAAAAAAAACCCCAAACCATCTGACCTACAGCCCACGATGCCATATTAATGTCAAATAATACAAAGTTATATCAGAATGCGGAAGAAAATCACTGCAGTAAAGCAATTTAATTTCTGTGAACTGTGAGCGCTTTAATGGGAATGCCAGGAAAATCTGGGTGTTCCTGCAGCAGAGGTTATGAGGTGTTTTGTTCTTTTTTTGAAACTCTGCTGCCTTGTAATTGTTGACTTTGAAGCTGTCTGTTGTTTTCGCTGTGAATGGTCATGCTGCTAAAGTAGGGAGTTTGCTTTCTACTGAGTCTGATTTCCAGGTTTGCCTCGAAAAGGAAAATAATTTCAAATACTAGTCTTCAAATGGCATTATGCTGCTGTATGGGCATTATATGCCATGTTTTGCCAGTGAAGTGAGAGTAATCCTCTTTGAACAACAACTGGCAATAGCATTTCCTGGAATGGCGTTAGAAGCAGTGCCAGCTCCCTTTCTTTTTGTCTGCTTAATTGCAATTTAACAGTAATCCAATATCTATGCAACTGTGACAGCAATTCTTAGATATAGCTGAGTTTGAAAGGACCTTAAGTTCATCCAGTGTCAATGATAAAAGCTACAGCAGAACGGCACATTGATAATAGACTCAAACTTTTCCACTGAAAAATAAAAAGAAACTTGTTTTCCTCTCAAAGCTGTATAGTTTTTCTTGTTACGGAAGGGATGTGCTATAGTGTGAAGACATCACTGGGCTTGTTCTGGGCTGTCTTCTGCTGTGCTGTCTGAGAAGTCTGCAATGAGGAGTCATCCAGGTGTAGGTGTGTATAGGCCGTATACATAACCAATATAAAAGCCCCCAACCTTACAGAGTCCCATCCTGAACCTATACAGGTTTATAAGAGGGCTACCAGATACAAAGAGCTCCCTTCCAACCCAAAGCATTCTCTGATATTCTGACTCAGGCGTTGTGGAAGCCACAACTTGTTCGAGGCAGGGAAGGCATAGCAAGAAATATTATTTATGCACACTTTGTTCTTACACTGCACCCTGGGCATTTGGCTTCGTTCCCCTGTCAGTGTCAGGATCTGGGACTTTGCGGGTGTTTGGTTTGCATTGCTACAGCCTTCCTTGCATTTAATATATGGAAGTTCACAAGCAGTGTGGAAAGGTTGTGTAAGAGTTATTGGACACTTTCTGTGTTCTGCTGCTCAGAAAAAAAATCAATGCCTGAGTTCACAAGAGAAACCTATTGACAGTCTTGAGCATTTTGATCTAAATTGTTCTGTACTTGTTCCTTCTGCGAGGAATATGATAATAGCCTGAAGAACATTTGTGAAGGTAAATTAGCCTTTGAGTGCTAAGACATGACACGAAAAGGGCCGTGGCTGTTAAATGCCATCGAGAAGTCCAAGGCTTGGATAACACTTGGGCACTTGCAGGCTGCATCACACTGAATGATTTTTGTGGAAGGAAATGTTGAGGTTCTGCTTAGTTGTTGAGCATCGTTCATTCTACTCCCCGTGGGCATGGGAGCTGTAGGTGCTGGGTGATCCTGCAGCTGGGTGGTATCAGGATAGACCTTTCTCAACCTCTTGAATGCTTGACTTTGAAATCTTCCTGTTATCCTGGAAGAGTGTAAGCCATACGTGTTTGTGTACAAATGAGTCAAGTTTTGCTTCAGCTACAGTGAAATGATCTTCTGAACAGGGTTCCTCAGAAAACGTCTGAGATCACATGTACTTTTTGTTATTGAAAGTCAAGTGTGTTCCCATAGAGTCCATTGGAAGTACTTGGAGTGAAGGAGATGTAACAGCAGCATCGTTTCACAGAACAGTTCTGCTCTATCACTGTTTTAATTAAAGTCGTTCTACTGATGGAAAGTCTATTCTCTGGTGTTTTCTTTAATGTAGTCATAATGCATCAGTTTGAGCTCCCTTGCTGAAACATCTTTCATTATAATCCACTTAGCTAAGTTTATAATTAAACTTCTAAATTCAAACCTGCTTTTGTTACGTTTTTAGGATGTATGGAAATTGAAGCAGGAAAACATAGGATTCATGGTTTTTACCCCAAACAAATTGATGTCAATTAAGAAGCAATTAATTGGCAGTACAATAATTTCATATTCTTGCTTTTAATCCCCAGGATCTTCCATAGCTTTGGGATGAGAAGTGGATACAACTGAACAGAAGAAAAAAGATTAAATAATTGATTCTTACCGTTTGACTATAGACATCACCAGAATACCTGAAATTTCAAATATAACTGTTAGAGATGGTGACTGCCTGCTGAGCTTTCCAGCAAATGAGTGTTGAGGGGAGGCTGTTTAAGATATATGCATGAGAATGGACCAGGGTGAATTTGTGTTCTGCTTTGCTGATCTGGAGGTTGTGCAGGCTTACTCCCAGCCCAGAGCAGCCTGATTTACACTGTCTGCTGGTTATTTGGAGTTATCTTCCCTATGCAGATGTGTTAACAGTAGATATTCTTGCAGGCATTATTTACCCTTAAAAACATTGTAGCAAATTACCAAAGAATTGTGGAGCTTAATGTTTGATTCCTTATGAGTGACCACTGTCAGGCAACTGTCAACCTGATGTGAAAATTTAGCTCGTTTGTGCTGTGCATTTTTATACAGGATTTTCTAAAATGCTTTTGGAAGAAGAGTAAATATTCTCAATTAAGTCTTGGAGATTAACAACTAGAGGTATAGAAAATCAAGCTACTGTTCTCATGTATGCAAAGTCACTCTGCTGAAATCAGGAGGAGCACTTGCAGAATCAAGTATCAGTGTCAGAGTGTGACCTTAAGTGACTTTTTGCACAGAGGTTTCTGACACAGTTGGAAGTGGATTGAATTTTGGGTGCCTCTGCTTTAACCTGAAGACTGTCTCTCTCCAAATGTGTAAGTGGAAGAATGTATAGTAGTTTTTTTTCCATATGGATGTAAAGGCAATTCAGTGTAACTGTATTCATCAAGAACTAAAAAACTGGGTGTTATGTACATACACCTGTAGCATGGGCATCTGTACACTTCTCCCCGACATCCTGTTCCTAGTGTGATGGATGCGACTGTGCAAACACTTTCTTTTTATGAAACTCCCTCCCTTTACCACTAGCATTAGTGGCTTTTTGGTATTATCTTTCCCAGGGATGGTCTGCAACACGTGTCGGTGGTGAGCAGCCTTTGCTGTTACAGGCCAGGCCTTCTGCTGCTTCAGGACAGAATAGAATTAGCTTTTTGGATAACAGCTTTCTGAGGAGGCAAGGCAGATTTTACTGGTATCTGAGCATGCTAAAAACAACCAGATAATCTGGAAATATCACAAGCAATGGGTTTGTGCAGTGTGTAGTAGGCAAACAGTTGTGTAATTACTGCTTATGTTTGTGTTAAGAAAATTTATTCATGATTAATGATGCTTATCTTTGTGCTAGGCATCTGCCAAACGATTTATAGCCACGCATATGATCTGCAATTGCTTTTATTCTGGTTGCTATTTAAAGCGTTGGGATTATTCTCATTGCGTCATGTGTTTTAAATGGAGAGTGCTACCCAGGTGTCCTTGTCAGCATTCCCTTCTTATACAGCAAAAGTAGGTTAGATTTACCCGTGACAGGGAAGGTCACAACTCTCAGTGAACTCGGGGAATTTAATTGATGTATGACAAGACTGAAATCATGTCTCAGGTTGAGATCAGTTTAAGCTGATCTTTTTCTAAGTTCAGTAATAAATACTGTATAATTCCACGTTGGAGTAGAGCCAGATTGCACTTTCCTAAACTACAGAAATGATGCAGAACAACTGAAGGAACCTCTTGTCCCATGGAAATGTGCAGAAAGAGTAATTGGCCCCTTTTCTACGTGTGCAGTACATGTAGAATGGGGAGCCAAACGTGGACCACCAGTCTTGTGTCTTTTGGTGTTGGGTGCTTTAGAGGAGTCACAGAATCACAGAATTACCGAGGCTGGACTAGACCTCCAAGATCACCAAGTCCAGCCTAAGACCCAACACCATGACATCAGCTAGACCATGGCACTAAGTGCTATATCCAGTCTTTCCTTAAACACCTCCAGGGATGGTGACTCCACCACCTCCCTGGGCAGTCCATTCCAGTGTTCTATCACGCCTTCTGTGAGGAAGTGCTTCCTAAGATCCAACCTAAACCTCCCCTGTCACAGCTTCAGGCCATGCCCTCTCATCCTGTCACTTGTTGCCTCAGAGAAGATCCTGACCCCCACCTGACTACAGCTTCCCTTCAGGTAGCTGTAGAGAGTGATGAGGTCCCCCCCGGAGGCTCCTCTTCCCCAAGCTGAACAACCCCAGCTCCCTCAGCCTCTCCTCATAATTCTGATGTGTCTTGGACTAACCCAGTGCCAGTGACTTGATAACATCTACCTCCAAGTGCTCAGCAGTGGCTGGAGAATGGGAAAAGTTTCCCAGAGGCTTTTTCTTCTCCCTAGCCAAGCAGGAATTAGTCTGGGATTTTGCTGCTGGATGTTGCATTGATGTTAAGAATGAAATGCAGTTTTGAACACTTCAAAAATGAGATATTTATTTGTCAACTGTATGTGCATTTATTTATTTATAACATTTGACACTACATCTGAATGCCACATTTTCAGCAGAAATGTAGGTTTCTAAATTAAGTCTGTTATTCCAATCTAGTTCTGTTCAATCCCACCATGAAGAGAAGTAGCAGTGGATTAGATAATGTGCATGCATTGTTATGATCATTAGAAAACTTGCACGTGGCTTTTTCAAGACTGCCTGTGTATTCCCAACCCTTACAGCTAATGTGTGATATCCTTGCTTTTCTGAACAGGATTCCATGCAAAGCAAACAAAATTAAAAGGCTGCTTGTGACTAATCCTTCAAATACACGAAAACAACACCTCATTATTTAATTTCATGAGAATCTATTAGTTCAGAGTATTAATTGGCTAGGCCTGTATTATAAAGGATATTGAATAAATCCAGATAATCAGTTTTGGAAAAGTGAGATATCTTTCAGAGTAAAACACGTATCTTGAACACATTTAAGCAATTGCATGAATTTAATCATGACTAGGCTCAGTGAAGTCAATTTTTTAAAATGGAAATTTATTTTTTTTTCCCCTCCATTTTTCTTTGTATTTGCCAATTTACAGCTAGCCACGCTGACACATTTGGGAGCTGAGATAGACTGTAACTAAATTTGATGTGAAGTGTTGGTGGGCTTCATAATGTAATTTATTCATGTTTCTGTAGATAGCATATGTTGCCTGTGCAATAATTTTTTATCATATCAGGACAGAACAGCTACTGTTCCAAATTGTGTTATACAAACCTAGATATACAGACAATTTTTTTATTGTGCTTTGCTGTGGTGTAAATCAGTGGACTCTATTGAGCTCTGCTGGGGTGGGTGAGATTAGAATCAGTGTCATGGTGTCTAATTTATTTCTGTTTTTTTTCTGACTTAATGTAATCTCAGTTCTTGCTCCATGGGGAGCAGCAGCCAGTTATCTTTGTAGTCCTGCCCAAAGAATGAACATATGTGAAACCCCCTGATTTGGGCAGGAGGCTGCTACTCCCAGGGATTTACTGCTGTTTGCTGACCCTTTGAATGCTGACATGAAGGCAGTGTGCTGAGAAAGCAGCTGATGAGCGCTACTGGTGCTTCATTAAAAATGTTGGCATCTTTATCAGGTGTTATCTGAGGTTTCCTTGGATTTGCCCATTTCCTGCCCCCACCTGTTTAAGACATGTTGTTTTTGCGGCATTCTTCTGGACCCGGAGAGCTGCCCTGCAGTACAGAGGAGTGTTGTCTGCGCCGGGCTGGGCATGCTGGCTCCCTTCCAGTACTTAAATCTGAGCGTCTGAATAATTTCTTTCCTTGTTTTTGCATTTAAGGTGTGAAGGGTGTTGGAGCCAATGTCACTAACTCCATCTCTTTACCTTGGCAGAAAGTCGGTGACTCCGTTCGCTGCCTGTCGTAGATGGAACTGCAATGCTGAAGACACTGGGCCAGTTGCTTCTCCTCGGCTCTTCCGTGTGAGGTGAGCAGCCATCTAGACAGGCAAGAAAACCTGAATCGGAGGATGTTATTAAAGGGCTTTTCCAGCCTAAACAATTCTATGGCTCTGTATTTGAGGGCCCTTCTCACTCCCAACCCTGAGGACTTCCCCACGGCATCGCATTTCTGAAGGATGCTTAAGATTGCTGAGTTTCGCTTGCACTTCTTTTAAGGCCACTTCTGGTCTGTGTTATATTGTCCAGGTGTTGGGACTCAGCAGGTTGCCTTCTGAATTAAATGTGAATTCTGAATTAAATTAACCTGGAAGACATGAGCAAGGCAATAAATCTGGTCCCTTGCCTGCAGCTTGATGTTTTTTTAGGTCTTACCTGAAACTCCAGAATGAACTAAACCAGATAGCAGCTATAACATTGTATCTTCCACCACAGTTAGTCGATATCTGATTAAATATAATTGCACGAATTTATCATGATAGAAAGTGTTTCAAAGTAATTTAAATACAGCTTGAAATTAAAAGTTTTACCGTGTAGTCAATAGGTACTATTTTCAGGTTTATCTTCGGTTTCTTATCAAGAATGATGCTGTGTATTATGTATTATGACAATGTTGCTTTTCATAAGGTTAGGAATGTAATAGAATTTTCTGGACTAAACTTCTAATAACTGATAATTTTAATGAAAATCACCAAGATTATTCCAATGAAGACACATCTTGAAGAGGAGTGTTATTGCTCTCTTTACACTAATATGGATGTGACATTTTTTACCTAGAAAAGTAGGATTAATCACTAATAAGTAGAACTGTGTTGAGAATTTAAAGATGGTATGAATACAGAAGTTACTAAGTAAGAAAAAATGAGTATGTACATTTACTTTAGAAGCAAGCTCTTGTTTGATGTGGCGTGTACATCTTTGTGACTTCAAAACTGTTCCCCCTTGAATGTGCAAGAATCCAAAATAACTTGAAATTCATGTAATATCTGCTCAAATAAGTAGCTGGTTATTCATCTCTGGGATGATAGGAATAGAGATTTGAAATACTGGGCTGAATCAGAATGTTTAGATTTTATTTTCTTATATCTTTTTTTGTTGTTTAGAAGCTGGGGTCCTACTTTGTGTGGGAGACTCAAGAGAGACATTCCTCTGCTTCAACACCACACAGGGGTTATTTTAATGAATTGTGTGGTGTAAAACTGCACCAGCACTGGGACTTGATCCATTCCTGTCTCAATCGCAAAGTGGCTCTGGTTATCATCTGACTTGCTGGAGAGCTTATTTAAAAATAGTCAGAGAGACCTCTCTGGAATAACTGGTTGCTGATCTGGAGCTCCAAAATCAGGGACTTGAATGCGAGTTCCAAATTCCAGAGAAATGCCCGACTAAAGCCTGTTTTTTCCTTTCAGGCTGGTTTGTCATGTACTGATTACCATCCCCAGCTTCCCAGCTTTTACTGATGCATTTCTCATGTTGTTTTTGTGTATCCCACATTGACCCCATGGTATGGAGCGAAAACAGTTCCAGGTATTTCAGGTGTTAGGGTTCTTAAAACGTTGGACATGGGATCTGCCTTCAGAGGCAAATTTTGCACCTGGAATCCATTCTCAGCTTTGCTCTAGTCTGCCTCTAGCATGATAATATTCATGCTAAAAACAAAATAAATAAAGAACAGAAGGGACACATCACAGACTGTCATCAGATCCCTTGCCATTTGTTTGCAGTGCTACATTTCTTCTTAAGAACCTGCTAAAAGCATTTAGAATGGCTGGCTTTGTGGGATGGGAATGCAGGTCCTCAGGGAGCTGGCTCTGTCCTCCCCCTTTTTTCCTTCCCTTTCTCTTCAAGCAAAGCCTTTATTAACAGACTTGTCCTCAGCAAATCTGGCAAGCAGGGACTATGAAATGCACAGTGGCCACCAGGTTACCCTTAGGCTGAGCCTGTCTTGGTGTTTTAAGTCTTTTACAAGTCTTGGTTTTTTGTTTTTTGGTTTTTTTTT
Source organism: Chloroceryle aenea (assembly GCA_013399075.1). Taxonomy (NCBI): domain Eukaryota; kingdom Metazoa; phylum Chordata; class Aves; order Coraciiformes; family Cerylidae; genus Chloroceryle; species Chloroceryle aenea. The sequence continues at coordinate 105,739 of VWZY01012410.1, forward strand.
TTAAATTCTAGGGCCAAAGAAGACAAGAGACTGAATTATCTGAATTATGCTTCTACAACAGAACTGGGTTTCTCCTCTTTGGGCATGGCAGAGCCTGGGGAAGTCCGTCCTATTGTTTGTTTTCATAATGTTGCAAACAGCTGATCTGGAAGCCAGGAGAGGTCATCAGTTTGTCTGGAAAACAGGTAGGAAAAAGCTGTGTTGGCTTATCACCTAGATAATTGCTGTATTTAAGTATGGAGTGATTTGCCCTTTCTCCATTTTGTTTTAGCTCAACAATAAGTTAAAAAAAGCCTGCTGATGTCTTCTCTTCTGATTTTTATTCATTTTTTTTTGGTAACAGAAAAATTGAGGGCTTAATCACTATTTAAATTAACAATCTTCATGTCTGTTGCAGTTATGCACCAGAGTGACTCTAGAATATAATTCTGGACTCCTTAATGCTTTAATGCTTTTAATCCAAGAGCAAAATTTTTACTGGATCCTGATATCATAAACCTAATGTTGCTTCCTTTGAAATATTTAATAACTTTCACATTTGAATGAAAAGGGCACACCAGTGTCTTTCAGGATGAACTGAGACAGAATTCTGTACTCTTGGACTATTTATATTTATTTGTAATTTCTTTAGTACATTTAGTGTATTATTTCTGTCCATCAGTCAGATGGGGTAAATGCAGTGTTTGAACATTCAAAATTGTGCGTGCATAATGTTTGGAAACTTCTGTGAAGACACATGGGTAGCACTGTGATTCTTAGTGACAGGGAGGTAGTCTGGAGGCAGTATGATGCAGATGCATAAAACTAAGCATGACACATTGGATGCTTGTTTTGTAGCACAACAGAGCAACAAAGGATGTTCAGTGAAATTGAAATATTGGCAAATTCAGGAAATGTTTAATCAAAGTACTTGATCAAAAATATGCAGCTGAACCAGAGGTTTCATTGCCCAGGATCCCTTTGAGGTTTGGCCTTTTATGACTAAGCAACAGAGCGATTAAATTTGATTGAAATAAATTTTCCCTCCTTTTTTTGGAGAGGTTCTTTGCTGTTTGGCTTATTTGATTTTTAATTATAGTTCTGCAGAAGATAAAAAAATGAACTGGTTGAATAATGAAACAATTATTCTCAGAGGGCTCCCATCTTTCTGGTGGGATCAATGGAAGCTTCTCACCCTGGCTGCTAGGATGGGGGGCTGAGTGCTGGTGAAGTGCTGGTTAAGGACAATCTGATACTGTATTTCTACATATTTTCTTCTTCTTTTTTTTTTTTAATGTCTTGCATGTAAAATGAAGAGGAAATAAAATAAACAAGATAAATAAATGGTCTTTCTCCAACTCAGTTATTTACAAGATTTTTGAACAGGCTTTGAAAGGTAGAGTTGTTTTCTTAAGACAAATTAGACCCTTCAATGCTGTCTGTCTTCTCTTGAGTTCTGAAGTGTATTGTACTGTCACTCTTTAGGGGTGTGCAGTGGAAGTTATAAAAATGTAATTTGACTTCATAATTCCACCTGACAATGGAGATGTTGATGCTTCAAAGGTATCTGAGGCAGATCTTTAGAATAAGAAAAGGTGGTGCACAGGCTTGCGTGGACATGAGGTACTATGCTCTGAAAGTCTTGTGATGAGCTTGTTGTAAAGCTCTGTCTTCCAGATGCAGAAGAAAATTTTCAGTTCTTGTCACTCCCAGGGTGAATTAGAAATATCTGGTCTCTTGAGTAATTTTAAAAACCTTCAATCCTAACAGTATTTTGATGTACTTTCTATGGTTGTAGTGACAAGAGGTAGAAAACAACTTTGAGTGAAATGTTTTGCAAATGAAAATAATGTGTGAGGTTGAGCTGAATTCATTGTCCTGTTTGACAAAAACAAAGAAAGATTATCTTTATCCTCTGGCTGAAATTGTGTTTACAAGTATATTTATTTTTTCTTTGGAATATTTTGTTGAAAATTAGATAAAAGTTTTATCTAAACCCAAAATGTTTAGTTCCAGGTTGAACTTAACAGTACATTCACCTAAACCACTTTGTTCTCCTAAGATACAAAGTATTGTTTATGAAGCCTCTACTTTCTCTGCAGCAGTAGTTAAGCAGCAGCATTTCTAAATCCTGAATTTTAGTCTTTCGCAATTGTCCTAAGAAATAACACAAAAGACTGAGATTTCTCTCAACAGGCTGCATGGATATTTATTTGGGAAAAATCTTGGTAAAAAGGAGCTAGGCGTATTTTGCAGTCAGGGCATATGTAATAAACTAATGGCTTGTGATAGTTCTGCTGCATGTGTTGCAGATTTCATTTCTGGGGCATTTGAAAGCCTGTGTATCAAAGTAAAATTACGGTGACCTGGAAATTAGTTAGGAAAAAAAAATAAATGGCAGTCTGCTGTCAGCGTGGCACATGTGGTTGGCTTCTATATGCGTCTCTTGATTTTGGCTGAAATGATTTTTCAGGTTCAGTTAATCACACTTTTCTTTCAGAAGATTACAGGGAAATGTTTGGGGAAGAGAGGGATGGTGAGTGGAATGGAGCAGGTGGATCTGGAGAGGAAAAAGGGGTATTGTAACCTGTTGCAGCAGGATGTTAATAAAAAATAACTTTGAAATGTAGGTCACGGTCATCTTGACCTAATGAGATCTGTGGTTTGAACAATAATAAAAAGCCATTATCCCATAGTTTGAGGATTTCTGTGCCCAGTACAAAAAAATAACAAAAAATAACAGAAATTAAGTAAGAGCATAGTATAATTAGACAAAAATGAAGTAGCACTGAAGTTTATAAAGCAGGCTTTTTCAGGTAAATCCTTGGCTCTATCTAGTGAAGAGCCATACATTTGCATGCTGGGCTTGGTGGTCTTGGCATAGGTGAAAACAATTGTATCGAAATCACCACATCTGCAAAAAGCCCAGGCTCTGTATTTCTAAAATGCAAGAATTCAGCAGTGTGAAGTAGATTATACATACACTTCCCTCAGCTCTTTGAAAGGCTGTCACTTGCCTTTTGCCCATCTTAAAATCATTTATTTTTAGATTTTGGTTTCTAGGGATGATACGTTAAAGTCTAATTATCTGTGTATCTTTTGGTTTCAAGACATTTCTTGTCAGATACTTCTTTTGCGACCATCAGCCTAAACATGAAAGCAATAATTATATCAATTAAATTACTCCACAACCTGAAATAGCTGAATAATTTTCTGACACTTGTTAACCAACAAAGCAGTTTCAGTGATAAAATCTTGAGAAAAATTAATTGAATCTAAATCCTTGTAAATTAATATTGTTTAATGCAATAGCCAATTAGTGATTTGCATATTTCACCATATTGATTTTCTTCACTTCTTTAATGGTCCTAAAAAGGCCTGGAATTTCTGTAATGCAAATACAGCCTCTGCTTTAGTGGTGGCTACTCAAGTTCTTTAAACTGTATGTAGAGCATTTCTAGGTACATGAATCCACAGCATCATTCCAGTTGGTTTATTTATTGTTGAAAGGCTGAAATTTAGTTCTAAAGTATAAATTAAAGTCCAAAATACATACGACACAGGGAATATTTTGTGTGCTTTAGGGGAGAAGGGCTGATAATTCCACGTGCAGTTGCTTCATGGGCAGGTTGCTATCTCACCGTCACTGCTGATGTCTTCAGCTTCTCCGTGAGCCACACGTGAACCTCAGTAACTACACATGTGCTATTTCCTGTAAAATGCTAACAGACAGAAAGGAATAAGGGACATACCTCATAAAGGTGGCTCTCAGAGTTAAAGAATGGATTTTTAGCAGTGGCTTATTTTTGTTTTGTTTTTAATAAGGGGAATATTGTAAAAATGCTTCTGTAGGATAAAAATATTTTGATTTTTAGGAAAAGTGTGGTAAATTTAACACGGAAATTGTATTCTGTCTACTATGGAAGGGGGAAGGAGACTATTAGAAACCCAGATGTGGTGTCCCAGTGAGTTCTTCATCTGTAATTCTCTTCAAAAAATGAATTGGGATGATGATTTAGCCCAGCAGGGACATGCTCCCCGTTAGGAACGGAGGAGCACTGAAAGTGAGATATCAGACTGGAAAATGGACTTGTAATACGGTTGATCACAGTAGAGAGATATTTACCTGAGGAAGAAACCATTAATCTTCTGGTGTTTGTGGGCTTCTGGGAGCTAGGCATGGTGAGTCATAAATTCTGTTGCCCCTGGTGAACAGAAAAAAACCCTTCAATTCAGAGTTATTACCTGTATTTGAATGTCCTTCTTGAAATAGGGTTAGCAAATGGGTTTTGATCATTAGTCTTTCTTCAGAAACAATCCATAATGGAAAGGGTACGAAATGAACTTTTCAGGGAAGAACTTCTGAGGTGGAGGAACCTTTGAACTACTCGTGAATCTGGGTGAGCCAGTTACGGCTAAGATGAAAAAGATCTTTTGTTCTCTGTTCTCAGATAATACTGCCATAAAATGCCCTTTCTCAAAACTGCAATTTCAGGAAGGCCAAGTGCTGGTTTGGAAGTGCCTTTGACCTTATGTCTTAGAAGACAAACTTTTGCCTACAAACACCAAACGTTAAAGAGAGTCTAGGTCTTCAAAGGATAGTAGAGCTCAAACCTACTGAAAGGAGATTCAAAGTTCTCTCTGCAACAAGTGCTGTTTTTCCAAAAGCTCTACAAGATGAAGAATGAGAATCTATCCTAGATAGTTCCTTTTTATTTAATAGGACAATTCATCAATGCAGTGCAAATGTCTTTTGAGTGATCTTTGTGTTGCATCTGGAAGTTTTATGATAATTCTGACTGTCTGGCACTTCCAAACTTCTCATATTGTGGCAAACATTCCAACTGTAGGTTATTCTAATGCTGTCTCGGAATTTTAAGTACTTAAACTTTGAAGTAGAAGTTTAACCTTGATTAAATCAAACTTTGAATGATTCTAAGGTTCTTTACTATACTAAGAGTTTCGGACTGCAGTGATTCTCCTGGGTTATAGATTGGAATCTTGTATTGACAGCACCAACAATTAATAAACAATTTTGGAAAAATGTACTCAATTCCATTCTAAAACAAGCCAGGTTGTTGCCATAACCTTGGTGATTGAAAAGATGTTGTAAAATGATAAACCTTCTTGGTTTTGCCTTTAACTTTATTCATGATCAGTTTATACCTTTGAACTTGAGCCAGACTATTCTGTAATTTAAGTAACTTTTCTTTTGGTAGTTGCTCCTAATGTATTTGCAAATTAAGGATACCAAGTTGTTCTGGACCCCTGTTAGTAAACATATTCTCTTTGAACTAATGTGTCAAATTAAATCTTTGCTTATCATTGCTCCTCAGAATGATATCAAATCTCAGATAAGATTTACCCAACTGATACTTTACAATTTTAATTAGAAGTACCTGGCTTAAAATATCTCAGAATCACATTGGTGGTTTATTTTGTATTGAATGTTTTGTAATAAGCAGTTTAATTTGAGGTAGTTAAGTTGGTTTTAATCTGTTGGTATATTTTCATTAAGTAGCCACTTAAAAAAGTGTTTTAAATATAAAAAATAGTACTTTAGTTCTAAATTTGTCTAAAACAATTATTTGCAATTTTAAAAATTTTATTTATATATATTATGCTTTTATTTTGGCTAAACTTTAAAAAGAGAACAATAATACTTGAAGTTTTGAAGAAAATTGTTTTGCAAAATATTGTTAGTGGCAAAACTTTATATAGTGGCTGATTTCAGTGACTGGAATTTAAGATTTAAGGGTGATCTCAAAGCTAATCTCATATGTCCTCAGACAGGAGTGCAGTTGTCTCAGGTTGCTGCATATTTGTTTTTGTCTCCTTATTGTTCCTTACCCTTTTCATATCTATGTATTCCCCTTTTTGTTACACACGTGTCCAATTAATGGTTCTGCTGCTTCACCCTTACCATTCCAGTTGTGATATGGTATCCTTGTCTGGTCTTGTTTTCTCAGCAGTTGAGTCCAACTTGTCTTGGAGTCATGGAGATGCATCTGTTGCCTTACTTTCTAACCCTCGGCAGTGGTTATGCATATAACATTTAGGTGGTGTGACCTTTCAGATTTGGTGGAGAACTTGTGTCCTCAGGAAGTTAGTAGACAGTGGTGAGTTTGTCAGAGAACCAGACAAACGTATATGAGAAGAGCTCAATTTCTCTCTTGAAGAACCTTTCCTATCCTAGAAGCTCATCGTCCAGCCTGGTCTTTCCTCCAGGTCCTTGAGGTCTGCTGCTATAAATGTGCCACAGCAGCCCATTGCATCCCCACCTGCGTCCTGTACACCATAGCTTCTGGATTTATACTTCGCCCACAGCACTGAAAGCTCAGTGTATTGGACGTGGTTGAAGAACCTGCCCCTTTGACACAGAGAATGTTATCTAGTGTCAGAGACTTAGAAACTCTCCTGGAGGAGTTTGGGAAGTGTAATCAGAGATGCTGAAATGCTTAAACTGGTGCCATTTTTCCTCGACTGTAAGACTTGCTGTGTTCTTTCTAGCTTTGGCTTCCTGGAGGGACTTCAAGACATCAGTGAAACGTTCTTGGTGGCAGTGTCTAAGGAAAGAATTACTGTATCAGTCAATTTAAAAGCAAAGCAAAGGAGGAACTGAAATGACACTGAAATACATGTTAAAATTAACACTTCTTAGGTGTGAGGATAATAGCTCCTCTGTGGAGATGAGTACTGTGCAGCAACCTGGCTGTAGACTGATGGCAGCAGTTGTTGAGTTCAGATGTGTGCTTTTACAGTGAGTGCCTGGTAATTTTGTTATTGTCGGGCTTGCAAAACTATTTCAATAGTCCTTTTACACAAAGACTACATGCTTTAACAAATATCTTTGTCTAACCAACATCAGATGTTCAGTAGGTGGTGATTTAAACTAGATTACACAGGAGATTCACACTAATCTTTTAATGTCCCTCTTCCCTTCCTGAGAATAATAGTTTTTGAGAATAAGTTGCTTTTTTCTGGGTTTTGTTGGTATTGGGAAAAGTAGAAGTTGGGCGTCTTATCCTTTTCTTTCCTCAATAGTTACTATGGGAACAGAGCTGCAGGTCACAGGGGAAAATCTGCAAAAGTGCTTTCTTTTAAATTGTTCATTTAAAAAAAATAATAAAAAAAGATAGCTTATTATTGGAATTGTGGTGCTGTTCATTCAACTTTGTTGGATTGTATTGTTGTACATATTTCACTCACAAAAGAAGCACAGTGAGTGGCAAGAAAAACAGATGGGGATGTTTTTGTACTTTTTCCTTGGGGTTAATATTTTTTTAATTGAATGCAGCTGTTGGAAAGATTTCTGTTGTTCCGTATAGGCGGAGCATTAAAAATGGATGATCACATTCTCAGCCTGTTTCAGGAGTACTAGATTTAATTATTCTGCTGCCCTTGTTCAGAAGCCTGCAGGTTGGTTTTTTAAATAATTATGTCTTAAGTTAGTTAGGAATAAGAGTTTCACTTTGCCACTTAATTGAATATAGGGGTAATCATTTTCTCATTCAGCTTTTGTGTAGAGCACAATTACTATGGATGACAACACACAAAATTGTATTAGGAATCCTTAAGATGCATATGGTGGTTCTCAGTATGCAGGTAATGCAGCTGACTCTAGGGACAGGAGTTTTGGGTAGTCTGTCCGCTGATACCTCTATTTCCCTAGATTATTCCCCCTCCCCCCCATCCTGGTATGTATGAGAATAGTCTTGCTGTCATCAGTTGACTTTTATTTTCTTTTCAAAATTTATTTGTATTCTTCTTCTTCAAAAAAAGAATGCTAAATGCTAGGAAAACGAAATGGAGAAGTTAGAAAGGAATGGGGGATATTTTGTGGTAATCCAGATTATTGACATAGTGTTCATAGAGTTTCTTTTAACCACTTTCAGCTAGTGGATAGATAAGATGAAATCCCCACGTCCTACAGGAATTTCAAATACATGAGCTTCAGTTTGCTTAGGGAATTCCTGCTGATAGCGGGAGGAGTGCAGTGTGTGAATCCAGAGGCAGCAGCTGGACCTTACTGTTGATGACATTGCCTGATGTCTACTGCTTGGTTGGCTTCTGTGGTTCCTTCTTCCAGAGACCTTTTAAAGTTTCTGGGTAACTGCATCTCCGTGTCATACTTGTGCATAACAGTGATTTAGGATTACAGAGCTAAATTTGGAAAAGCATGTTAAAGCCTCGTTATAGTGCTTCTAAATATATTAGTTCTAGATGCTGGGGGATGAGTTGTAGACAGTTGCTGAAGTACATCCAGCTTTTGTGTGGCATGTCCTGAAAGGCTAGCCATGAAAAATCACTTTTCAAATGACAACTTAATAAAAACTTTCCTGCTCTGCACGCTAAGCCCTGCTCCCCGTGCGATTAGTGGTTTCATTTCTTTCTCAGCAGTTGGGTAATGATTATGGCTCCAGATGCTGCAGGAGTGATAAAGAGAGTGATTAATTTCACTTGAAAGGGTGCATGTTCAAAGAGGAACCAGCCCAACGCCTCCAATGTGGAGCCCACGTTGCTGCCGCGCCACAGCTTGTACGTCTTGGTACCCAGCTGCTCCCAGGGAAAGGACCAGGAAACCTACATTATTTATCTTAAGGCAATATATTTGCTGCTTGGCTTTGCCTGCTCATTGATGTATATATATATTTTTTTTTTTCCACCCTGCTCACTGTATTCCACAGGATCTGGTTTTAAAAGCTCCTTGTGTCTCGTTATAAAGCAGTGCTGTCAAACTTTCAGCAGAAGACTTGGAGAAGGGGCTGATGGCACCAGCACAGCCCAAGTAACTGCAGACAAGTTCAGAGTTATGTTTATACCCTGTACAGAATGGAGCAGTAATGAAAGGATTTGTATTCCTTGGCAGAGTCAACAGCAAATTGAAGTGTTCCTACGCTCTGTTTGGGATAACAGTTCACACCATATGACTTGCTGAAAAATCCTGCCTTTTAAAGTATTACATTTTTGATATACTTGAAAAAATTATAAGGTAGGTTCTTTAGTAAGTCTTTATTAGGTCTTTATTGACCTGTTGAATAGGTCAACAGAAATATGAAACGTGGCTGACAGTGTCAGCCACGTGATTAAATACAGGGCGAGGGGCTATTTGGCATTTATTGTATTATCACCTTAACTTTTTCACTGATTGGTGTCCTCAGGAGTTTATTTTATCACCCCTGAGATCCAAAGACCTTCAAAAATATCAATAGTTTAAAAATACCCACCTATATGTAAGACAAGTTTTACTTCTCTACAGTATGACATTTATAACCATAAATTTCACAAGTTTGCAGCTGCTGAAGACAAAAATAAAATTGGTACTTTTGACATCTTTAAGATCTTTTGACTTATTAATTAAGGTGATTTTTATCACCCAGTTGCTTTTAAGCAAAATAAGCACTTTTCTTCTAGTTACTGAAAATCTTCCCAGTGGAGACACTGGATTTAGAAAAATTATTTCTGTACATTGGATAAATTCTGACGTGTGTTAGCTGCATGGTTTTGAAGCAGCTGCCTGGATGGAGTACACAATTGGAGTTTTTACAGACAAGGATTAAAAGAAGTCTGTAATGATAAAACACCAGGAACTTTTCCTTTATTAAATATGGTGCACATAAGGTAGTGCTTCTGTAAAGTTTTTATTGCTCTTCCCTTAATATACTTGCCTGTGTTAATAAAGTAATGCTGTATTCAAGCAGAAGGAAAAATGAATTCCAATAAATTGTTTGCAGCTCTGTTTATTAAACGTGTGTGCTGCATGCCTAGAATTGGTAATTTACCTAAGCTTTCGATATTTTCACTTAAACTAATTCAGTACATCTAGCATTAAATATTTCATAACTCAAGTGCAGTTGTATCTTGACGTAAACCATTGGTAATGTGAAAATTCATGTGTATTCCCAGGTTTAGCTTTATTCACTGTCAGCAGTGAGCTCAGAACGTGTGAAGTTGTGTCTGCGCTTAACAGGCGGCCGACACGTATTCGTTTTGAAGTTGTAGAAATCCGATAATGAGGGTTTATCCAAACTTTGACTATTATTGATCACACTTTTCTCTTAAGGAAATGTCAGTCTTCCATCTTCTGCATTCCTCTGCAAATTGCCAAGAAAACCTTACTTTTCGAATTGGTTCCAAACATAGAAAAGTGTGTGTGTGTGGGAAAGCCAAGTGTGTCCGTCTCCGTGTAGCATTGATATGAAAGCTACACTGTCTGTTAACTGTCCATTACATGTCAGTGTCTATGTGTGTCTATCCATTATTTTTGCCTGTATTTATATGTCAGCCACGTATAATTGTGTTGCCATCTAGCCCAAGGACACTGGTGTAGTGGCAGAAATAGACATGTAGTTGCAGTGTTTTGAGAAGACTGGAGAAGGATCAAATGAGACACAGGGAAGTTGGAGTAAATGATGACAGTAATGTTATTGTGCCCTAAGGGTCTTGCAAAGTACAGTACTTAAAACCCAATTTTTGCTTTGTAGATAAGTGAGCATGTCTCAGTTAAGTCAATATACGTGTGCAATAGATGATAAAGCTTGGCATTACACAACTTCTTTGATATTTTTCATACTTACTGCTTTAAAGGTAGCATTATATTTCTGTTTGGAACACTCTAAAGTACTTCATGCTTTTTGTTACGAGCTTTCCAACATGCTTCTTGGTTTAGTAATAGGAGCTCAGGCAGCCAAAAATTCTCACTCTCGGGTATTTATTGATAGCTAATTGACTACTGACCTTTGCTAGAACTCTCTCAAAAAATGCAGAGTGTGACACTAGGGGATAACAGATCAAATAAATTGAAAAGTAAGTGAGAAAATGTAATTCTATGCAGTTACATTTAAATATTGAAGGCTGTTTTTTCAATTAAAACAAAGGCAAAAAGCAAAAAATCTCTTCCTTGCCTATAGATATTTTAAAATTTTAGCATACTCTGATATTAAAAAATAGAGTTTAACTTATCCATCTTCTTCACTGTGATTCACTTGTCCTTGATTGATTTTTTTAAACAGATGAGCCAGCTTTCAAAATCCTGAAAATGATTTAATTAGTGCATCACACAGGGCCCCAAATCACATTTAAGGTATTTTGATACAGTTAATGGAATAAACCAATAAACAGATTCAGAGGATGGAAAGTTGCTGGTACTCAAATCTACTAGATGATTCTGCAGGCAGAAGATTTCCTATATGGAAAGGTCAGGAGCTAACCTTAGTATATGCCTTTCAATACAGCATTATTGGGATAAATATATTGTAACTATATGGCTGTGTGTCTTAGTGTATCAGGAGCTAAAGAAATGGTAAACTCTCAAAATATGTTCTGAATATATTACCAAATAAAGCTATGCACCATTCAATAAAGCAATTACATAAAAAGCATTACAGTCATCTTCAATTCCAATATTAGCAGTAATAATCAATCATTTTCAATCCAAGGGATGGTCTAATCGCTTTTTGTTGCTGCTTTGAAAGGTTACATTACTCAGTTATCTTGTAACTGAGCAACCTTTTCACGTTTGCTTCATGTGGGATTTTATAAATGTTCTTTCCTTTAATCTCAGTATTTTGGTGTTGGCTATTTGGTGAGAGTTTAAAGATTTCTCTAACCTTTTCTCATCCCAGTATAATTTCGTACAGTTCTTAATCATTTTTGAAGGAGAAGACCTAATTGTCACAAGCAACAGATGAATTTTTTTAATCTCCTTATTTCTGTAAAAGTCTCCTTTTTGCTCCTTGTGCTGATGTTGCCACTTCTCTTTGTGATGGAATAAGTATCCCACATAAGTAATCTCATTCAGCTTCACCCAGTGCTTGTTCCCGTGCAGTTCAGGGTCTTTTTTTTTCCTTTGGCGCTCTTGAGATTGTGAGTCTGACCTTCTTGCAAAGTCTGTTCTCCAGTCTGATCCTCGTGACCAACAGTGGTTTCTCTCCTCAATCCTCTGCTTTGTTCTCAGCTGCATGGCCAGTGCACTGCAGGCTCTGCTATAGATCACAGCTGGGGGATATTAATTGATATTAGGTGGCTAATCCTATTTAATTCCTTCTTTAATCAGGTAATTTGGGAAATGGTTAAGGACAATTGTATATCACCATTAGGATAGTACTAGTAAGTCGATGCTTTAACAAAAAGGCAGATGCATGAGAAAATGAGAAAGTGATTTCCATCAGGCTTTCTTCCTGTTTCACCTCTCAAGGACAACAGGTATACTGGGTGGTTGACTGATGAAGCAACAGACGATTTTTTTTTTCTTTTTTTCCTTCCTAGAAGCCTTTCTTTGTAAAAGATCCTTACTTTCAGGTTTTCTGGAACCAATTCTAGCCAATACTTTTTACTCGTGGACAGTGCCATTTAGACAATATGAATCACAATGCAAAATATTGACTTTTAAGCAAAATGTTATCCCCTTTTCTTAGATATGAACTTGGCTAATAGTTGAATTACTTTATCCTGGATGATGCCATTGGATCATAAATTTGCTTCCTCCATTGATTAGTTCAATTAGCATACTTTACATGCAAGAGAACTGAAAGGTCCATACCATTTTAATTTTTCTTTCCAATGTAAATAGCGATTGAAGCAGCTGGGAAATTTTAGCTTGGGAATAAATTACTAGAGATTTGTTTCTTTTTATGGCTTTGATAGTATTGGCAAAGCTCTCTGTTACTATATTGCTGATAGAGGGCCCTTTCTTTTTTATGTTTTTTTTTTCTTCTTTTTTTTTTAAAATCCTAAGGGTTTCTTTGTGCCTGGCCTGAATATGTGTTTTAGTGCCAGTGACTATCCTGGTGTCCTCTGGATGCATACACGTGTTCCTGGGGTGCTTTTCTTTAGGTAGCTATTAACATGTGGGAAGATCCATATATCTGAACGAATTTCTGTTGTGGTGGTTTTTTATTTTTGCTCTTTATCAACATAAATCTATGCAGTCTGACTACTGTTCTCTTTATGCACTGACAGCAGAATGGAGGTGGCATAGGATGTTACATGAAACTGCTGATTGTTAATGTCATGCATTTTTCTGGGCTTGCTTTTTTTTTAAAGTAGGTTGGTAAATGCCACATGTAAAATTTCATAACTTTCTCATAAAACCCTTTTAGTATCTCTCTGGAGACTCTATTGATAAACTTTCCCTTAAGCATACATACAAATTAAATGTGAGAACCTGTGGCTAAAAGAAATTGCTGCAAGGCAATGATTCACAAGAATGAAAAATCAATAAGAGTTTCATTAGGGAAGGAAAGAAAGTTTAGACAGGCTCTTTGCTTTGCTTTCCTATGGAAAGTAGAGGGAGAAACCATTGATCATTTTATTCAGCTTTATTCTTAGAAATTGGAGTCTTAGATGCAGGTATTTTGAAGGATGAATGTGGCTGGGTGAAAGGATCTGGCGTCTGTGATCTCTCTGACTGCATCCCCAGTGTACCTCTCCAGATTGCCTCCCTGGGCTCATTGAGTCGAGCAGCACCTGCTCTAAGTGGAGTTCTCCTCCTGAGAAGCTGCCTCCACTGGTAGCTCAGGTATTTTTAAGCGGGTGTGTTTATGCAAGAGGTCCAGCGTGGGCTTGCAGAACTGCTGCCAGGGGAGCTGTGGCCTCCAGGCAGAGGTTTCCACCCCTAGTCCCACTCAGCAGGTCAGGCTGGGTGACTGTGCTGGAGGAGTTGATTCAGGTAGCTGAACGTGATGGAAATGAGACCTTTTTTTTTTTCTGTATTTTTAAGGGGTGTCTGTTGAATCAGCTGTCTTGAGAAGGGACCTGCCCTGCGGCAGAGGTTGTGAGGATGAGCAGTGGGAGGGGAGGGGCAGGGGGATGGAGGAGAGCAGCCCACACATGGGTGAGCATGCAGTGGGTGCTGCCATGAGTGTCTGCTCGGTCTGTGTGCAGCAGCATTTTCCTCCGCACTGGGAACGTTGTGTCTGTGGAAGCTGGACTTCTATAGCAACCATATTTCTCTGTCGTAACTCTCAATTTTTTTTTTAGTTTTGCTATTAAAACTTGGTGATGACACGTTAACAATCTTAGAGTGGCATTCAGCAGTTATACATCTGTTTGTTTTCATTAAATACTGTTTTTTGAAAAGTTTTAGCTGTGATCCGATTAAAACACGTTTGGGATGGAAAGCCTGGCAGAGGTTCTCTCAGCCAAGAGCAAATTCATTTCTCCAGGCTTGTTTAAAAAACCAGGAATGCTGGCAGGGTTGAATAGTAACTATGAGCTGTACATCTTGTTCAGCGGGCTTTTTTTGGATGCCTTGCATGAACTGAACAAGTGAGTAAGTGAAACACACGTGACTTGAGGGCTCTGACAGAGTTGTTGTGATGGATTAAAATCAGATGAGCGAAGCTGCTGCCACCCCTGACCATCTGCCCTGCTCTTTGTTGTGCATCCCAGAACAGCAATATTTGGTCTGTTCATGAATCAGCTTTTATAAAACAGTTTTTAGTCTGGAATATTAAAGTAAGCTGAACCGAGGCTGGTTTACTTTAATATGCTTCTCGTAAATGGTTTTGAGGGAGTTTTCAGGCTGCCTCAGCTGTCTAAAAAGGCATGCTCAGAGTGGGATGTTATTTGTACTTCTGAGGCTGATTTAAATAATGTACTCGTGCTGCTTCCTCACTTGAATCTTCTTCCTCTGTGGCTCTGTAAATACAAAGGTGCACTGCTCTGTGGTTGCTCTGCTCTGCGCTGGGGCTGACAGCATCCACAGCCCGGGGTGTCCCTGCACCACGCCTCCCCGTGCAGCATTGCACAACCCGACAGTCAGCAGCAATGCTGCTTTCAGCCTAAAGCAGCTTCTCAGTGTATTTAAACCTGGGGTACTTTTTACAGCTCTAGTTCTGCAGAAGCACTGGTATCCATTTGTAAATATTTTCTCTTAAGAGCAAGCTACTGCTGTTTTCTTAACTATTTTAATGATAACATAGACAGTGAGTGCCTAACCTATCTTCATCTGTAGAGCACCCAGACTGTGATTTGAGGGAATCTTTTGCTTGCTTTTAGAACAAAATTGAGTTGAAGTTGATTAGTTGAAGCAAATGTGGTGTACCACAAACCTATGCTGAGCGGTGTTAAATGCAGTAAACAAGTGTTAGGGGCTGAAAGTCCCCTGCCTCTAAGTGCTGTGGGCTGCCGGGTGACCTGTTCACCTTTCCTAGGTTTTGAACAGTAGCAAGTGAACAGCTTGGATCAGATCTTGTTTCAGCATCATCTGTTTCCACAGCTGAAGCTCCCATATGATCAGATCATATAAATTATTTAAGATGGAGAAGCTGTGTAACCAGAGTCTCCAGTAAATGTTAAGGCTCCATCTGTTCTGCAAACCTAGAGGACTGTGCATTTCACGGCATCGTCTGTGTTGCTGGGTGACATCATAAGAGTCAGGACCATTCAAACATGCCCCAAACTGTTGCTTCATATTTGCTTCACAGTAGTGAAGAGCTCAGTGTGTTAGCACCGTGTGCCTCAGGTGCTCTTGGCCCAACTTCATTCACAGTCACTCTGTGCTGCCAAGTGCACCTTTGGCAGCAGGTTTAGCATCCTCTAACAAAAGCTGGACTGGACTGTAAACAGCACCAGGAGATATTATACCTGATCTGAGAGGTTCTTGTGCAATAGAAGGGGAAGAGAAAAAAATTAATCAGAAAAAATAGTAACCCAGTCTTTTGGTTTCCTGTTGTACATAGTCTTAAGTCATGTTTTCACTCTAAAATCTTACGGCTAATCGGTATTTTAGTGATTCCATTCAGAAATGAGGGCAGCATCATTTTTTATATAACAAAACCAAATGAAATTATTCCATGTGGAGGTGATGAGGAGAATAAGAATGGAGTTTTAGAAGCCGAAACTGCTTTTCCAAGATTGGATGCTGCCAGCTTCCTCCTCTTCCTCAGGACTCGAGTTTCTGAAAAGCTCTCTGAGGGAGAATTTTGGTTTTTTACATTAAAGTTAAATATTGATGCCATTTTCCATTTTCTCCCCAAACCCAAGTAAAACAGATATTCTCTATGTATTCTGGATACATAAAAGAAACAGAGAAATGTGTTTTCTTAAAATGGGCATGGGTACAATATAGCAATACAGACTCCCCAGGGAGGTTGTGGAGTCTCCTTCTCTGGAGACTTTTAAGCCCTGTCTGGATGCGTTTCTGAGTGATCTGCCCTAGTTTTGGTCCTGCTCTGGTGGAGGGGCTTGGACTCAGTGATCCTTGGAGGTCTCTTCCAAACCCTAAGGTTCTGTGATTCTGTGATTCAGGTGTAGGTTTAAGGAATCACTCCAGTTATCACAGCTGCTTAGAATAAAATCATGAGAGGAAGGAAGGATGAAGTTTAGTCTTGTAGTTGAAGATTCCAAACTTATAAAGCTTAATTTTCAGGGGTTCATTTTCTCCTGTTCATTGTAACTCCCACTTCGGAGTCTTTTCCTTAAGGCTGGCTCATTTCCCTTCAGTTCGAAACCAGGAGGGGTGATAGATAAAATATCTACTGTGTAGCTCTTGTCTCATTTTTCTAAACATAATAATTATGTTCTAGCCTTGCATTCTTCTGATAGAAAAACAAAACCCCAGGTACTGTGTTCCTACTTTTTCCAAGAACATTATATAAATCCTGAATAGGTATGGTGGTGACAGCTGGGTGGTACCACCGGGGTTATGGGTTGTTAGAGATTGCCTTAATGGGCTCTGTTCTGGAGAGATTTATAGCTCACGGCTTTTGGAGAGAAAAACCAAAGCTAAATAAAGTATGTGGGGTTTTTTGTAATCTGAGAAGATTTTTAGACAGAGATTTTGTTTGGCAGACCTGTCTGGCCTCATCAAAATTTTTTTTTTTTTTTTTCTGTGTGTGATAGCTTGCTAATGGAATAATGTTGACCACCATATGGTCCTATGTTAGGGCTCAGCACTTGGCAGCTATTGAAGGTGGATCAGATGGAGCTGATGTGGTATTGGTACTGAACTCGTGGGCATTCATGGACGGCAGCAGCACAGGCAGTGTAGAGGCTCTGGAGAAGCCCTGGATCTCCATTGCCTACAGTCACTGATGGAGTGGGCAGGGAGTAGACACCATCCTTGTTCCTTAGCCCTGGCCTTGGATTGTGTTTGTTTTGGGCTATGCAGCATGTTTAGCAGGTATGCATTTATCCTGCCAACGCTGGAGAATAGCTGAGCTGTTGAGGCTGAATCAAAGATTTATCCCAGAGAGAAGAAGAAAATTAGGAGGAGACACTTAAATCTCTTTTTATGCTTTTTGATTTTATGGGATTTTTTTCATTCTGTGTCACAACTCTGGTTTTCTGAGCTGAACACTGAAAATATAACAGAACATAAAAGTTCATAAATTTAACATAAGGCTGAAAGGCCATAGAACGAAAAAAAACACATTTACCTTCCAGGGAATATCGTTTGCCAATTGACTTCTCTCAATTCAGATCTGGCTCCACCATCTCAACATACAGACTCCTCTATAAATCTCGTTTCCAGAAGGACATCGCTACCGCATGGCTTCAGTGGCTCTTCCAAAGAGTATTGCTAACTGAGGAGGGCAAGTGGCTATCCTATTTTTTCCTGATTTAAATGAAACCACCTAGTTTTTGCTGCTTTCAGAGAAAGTACAAGAATGGGAGCTTCGGAGAGCTGTGATCTCACCTCTCTCTTTGGCCCCTGCACTACTAACCCGAGCCCTGTTTCCTGCCTGCTCTCGCCTGGCTCTTCCCCCGTCCCCGTGAAGCTTTGCATCAGCTTGGAAAAGAAGAAAAACAGCAAGATGAAGGTTAGTGGTCCTGTAGGACACACTGTACCAAGGGCTGTGATAGTATGAGAAGGATTGTTTGTCAGCACGTTTCCATGCTCAGGGTCATCAATAAAAAGGAATGTAATTGTCACTCTTCTGTTACAGTACTTTCCTTATATTGTTTTTTTTTTCCCACTTCTCTAAATTCATGGCTTTGGCCACAGATGCTCTTTATGGGGAGCAGTCAGCAGAGAGTTAAACTGGTGCATAGTGTACATAGTTTACCTAAGCTTAGTGGAACTGAGGGAAAACAGAATTTGCAGCAGTGAAAGAAGAGTAACATTCAGTACAACCAGTTGTGAGATGCTAACTGCTGCTGTTGTAGCAAACTGTCCTCCTGCTTTGTGGCTTGGTGGTTGTTTTCTGTGCTGTTGTGAGTGCCTTTTGACCCTGGGGGAAAAAGAGTTGAATAAACAGACTGAGACTATCTGTGGTTTCTGTTGAGAATATCTGTGGTTTAGGAGTTTTTTCAGGCCTCTATTTATTCTAATAGGAGATTTTTAACAGAAAATGTGAAACTTTTTGTTCAAACTCATTAGCTGCCCAGAACCATAGTGACCTTTTATGTATTTTTAGAGTGGTCAGGCTTGCTTAAACTCAACATGGCATTGTTTTTCTCAAGTGAAGGTGTTTTACTCCCTCTATAATCAAGGGAGATCCTCTTCTCCCTCATCAGTTCTTGGAGCCATTAGTAATTTCCTTTGAGTGGATGAGCTACTGATAAAATATTTGAGAGTAAAATTTTGTGGACAATACTAAATTTCTCAGTTTTTCAGGAAGACAGGCAGAGAAAGCTATGACACCTGCTTACTGCATTGGGAAGCTGCTCAAATAACAGAAATCAAATCAGGATCAATCCATTTAATTTGTTTATGGGACATAATTAACCAGCATTCAGTGAACTGTATGTTCAAGACTACTATCGGCAATGCACCAGCTGAGCTACAGTACAAGACACTTAGTATGAATTTAGAAACATCTTTCTAGAACTAAGCCCTGAAAGTTTCCAACCATCATCATCATCCACCAAAAGCACCCCTTTGTACCCTCCATCCCCAGTTGTGTGGGGTCCCCTCCCACAGGAGATGTGGGTGCTGTGCCTGTGTGCACCCATCTGCCCCATGAGATCTACCACCCTGAAGTGGGATTCACACCATTGCTCTCTTCCCACTGCCCTCTCCCCTCTGCTGTAAGAAAAAAACCCCAACAAAACAACAAAAAAACCCAACCCTAAAACAAACAAAAAATCACATTTCCTATACTTTTTTCAGGGTGATTTCTTTCTGAGTTTCAAAAGTCTCTGTATAGTTCCCTGCTTGCTGTTTAATCTGGCTGATGATTCATGGTCATCTTCTTTAGTGTGGACCAGTTGTGGACAGGCACCATCTGGGTCAGTTTTGGGTGCCCTCACTGCCATACAAAATTCCAGTAAACATCTAGGAGTGGTTCTTGGAACTGCTTTTTCTGGCGATGGTACTTAAATCTGAGACATGGGATTACCTTGAGCTAAGAGTTTAATGTACCAAGCAGCGTGATACAGCTGGGGCCGTGCATCTCCCCACTTAGCTCCAGCTCTGCTGTTTGCTAAGTGGCCTTTCCTTTTGAAAAGGGATAGAAGAATAGATGAGAAAACGCTTTAAGTTTTTGCTTTATTACCTCACCTTAAGAGGAAAGAAATACCATTTTCATGTTAACAAAGAATAAATATTAATTCAAACTGTAGCTGTTTTCCTCTGTGTGAATAGGCAGTTTGTCTGCAGTAATCTCAGAGTGATAGATCACGCAGGCACATCTTTGATATTCTCTTAGTTCAGTTGGCATAACCTCACAGGCCACATCTCCAATCTCCCTTTCAATTTTGAGTCAAAATGTTAGTTTGGATATAGGTTTATTTTTCTTGCATGTTAAAGAAATATATTTATGTGTCGGTTTGTTTTTTTTTTTTGTCCTAGGGATATGTTGCCCATTTATCTTCCCTTTTTATTTTCCTTTTATCCTCCATGTTGAAGATGCTGCACACTCCTGTGTTTGGAGTCCTTGCTGATGGGAAGGAAGTGTGATACCTAAATTCTCGGAGTATTTTGCCAGTGCTGCACATTGTGCATTGCCAAGCCTGTGTGAAACGACCACATCAGAAATGAGGGTAGAGAAAAATCTGCTTTAAAAAAAGTGTTTGGCGTAAAGCTGTCTGTGGTTTTCCAGTGAGAAATGTGTGTGTGCCTGGTGTGGAGCCTGGGCAGCAAACCAGGTGCTTGTGAGAAGTACTTTGTGCATACGTTGGCTTCACAGGTGTCCTTCAGGCTGAGGGTAAAACTCAAGTGTTCAATTCGTGTCAAGGAATGTATCACTCAGTGTCTGAGAGGGATGGGATGAGGTTATCTGATGAAGACTTTAGTAGGACCCATGAGGCAGTTAATCATATTGTTGGCATGATTCCATTAACTCCTAATATTCTTGTAAACCTCCTATTATTCTTAGCATTCATGCTAACCAGCCTTCATATCATTTTCTTTACATTTTCTAGTAAATTCTAAAGGCTAATCTGTATTAATTTATGTATATATGTAATCATTTTATATTTTTCATTTTTTGATTTCTGTGACGATTTTCAGTAAGTCTGTGTTTCTTTCTAGGTTTTTATTAAAGTGCTTTGTGGCAGTCATTTACATTCCTTGTAAAATCCTTCTATTTGATTTGGATTGTTTCAAGAGTATAGATGGCACCCTTTTAAAGAACAGAGTAAATGTATTTTTGAATTGAAAGATACTTCAGTCCTTTTAATTATAATTTTGCAATTTAAGTCAGTCTACTCATAAAGCATAGGCTGCTGCTGCATTGTAGTTCCCTTGTATTCCTTCTGATGGAAATAGCAGTAGCTGATGCTCTCCCAGTAAATACTCAACCTCAATGTATATGGAAGATACATTTGAAATATTGATTCCTATTATT
The DNA here is from genome assembly GCA_013399075.1 of Chloroceryle aenea. Taxonomy (NCBI): domain Eukaryota; kingdom Metazoa; phylum Chordata; class Aves; order Coraciiformes; family Cerylidae; genus Chloroceryle; species Chloroceryle aenea. The sequence continues at coordinate 126,453 of VWZY01012410.1, forward strand.
GAGTTTTTAAAGAACTATTTTCCAGACAATTAACCATGACTACCACCAGTTTTGAAGTGTTATGTTGTTTTGACTGCATACCTGATGATGTTTTAATAGATGCCAACTTTTATGGAAATACAAGAATTAGAAACGAGGGTGGATTTTTCAACAGCACAAAGGATAATTGGGTGTCTGACTCATATCAAAAGTTAATTCAGGTTGAGTGCTGAGCCCTTTCATGCCTCCAGATATCTCATTCAGGGTAACTAGTTCGTGCTCCCAGCAACAGTTATATGTACATTTAATATTACAATTCTTATTTTGATTTCGTTTTGTTTTGTTTTGCAGCATTTTTTCAAAGTTAAATGTATGTGAGCTCTCTGAAGTGAGAACTCACTTGTGTGTGTGTTAAGAAGTGACTCTCGTGGGCGTTGGCAGGGGTGATGGGTACAATAAATACTGCCTAGGTACTTTAAAATTCATTATTGGGAATGTCAACTTAGAGATACTCTGGGTAGGCTCCTCTCAGCTAAGTACAGTCTTTTCATAGAAGGCTTAGCATTTTGATAGCCAGGTGTGTCAAAACTCATCAGATGCAAAATTCACACTTCCCTATGTTTTTTGAAGAGTGTTACCTACACTTTTTTTTTTTTAATAGTATTGCTACAATTATTTAGCCAAAGGAAGCCTCTGCTGATGGTTAAAGGAAAAGGCAGACATCCAGCATTAGCCATAAAGCTGTTATAGATGACATTGCTTGTTATGATACTGAATATTTTTTGGGCTTCATGCTTTTCTTCCTGATGCTTATTAGGGTTCACTGTGTTTTCTTTGTTTGCCTTCTCCACCCAAGTCGGAATCTTATTTGACCAAGCAGTTGAACAATTTTTCCTTTCTTAAGCTGTATACCCACTTCTTTTTGTGGAAACGCTGGCTCTGATCCAGTGTTTGAGTCAGCAGGAATTTCCACTGACTTTGTGTGAGTTCTGCGGAAAAAAAATGATGAACTCCACAAATCCAGACACAACTTCTAACGAGTGATATCCCAATGGACAGGTTGATTGCTGGAAAACATTAATCGGATAAATGCTTCTTAGTAGTTTCTTCTTTGGTGAAAGGCCAGAAGATGATGTATGTGAGAATAAATGTATGTTTCTTACTGACCTTGTGCAAACCTTGATTTCCACTTTCTTTAACTAAGACCCAAGAGAGCAGCAGCAGTAAGCAAGCCCACAGCCCCATTGAGGCTGTCCTCATCTCCAGCACTGGCCATGCTGGCTGCCTGGGGAAGTTGTGTAAGAAAAGGGCAAATCCTGCCTCTCTTGCACCCCCTTTCACTTCTGACAGCCTGAAGCTTTATGGAGCTGTGAGCTGGAGGTGATGTGTGCACCTTAGGGGTAATACCCTTAGTAGCTCTGATAGATGTTTCATGATGAATCTTCTAAAGTACTTTGTGATGCAGTTTGTACTTCTGGCATCCAAGCATCCTGGAGCAACAAGGTCCAAACTTTTAATTCTTCATGAACCTGCTATGGTGTATGCTGAAAAAATGTTTGTTTTTGCTAACTGTATCCTGGATCCCCTCATCCAGATCATTGATAACGATAGTAAAGAGAACAGGTCCCAGTACTGAGCCCTGGGGAACACCATTTGTGACTGACTGCCAGTTGGACTTAGCTCCATTCACCACAGCTCTCAGGGCCCAGCCATTCAGTCAATTTTTTATCTAGCAAACTTGAGAACTACGAGTATTTTTTTATTATTATTGCCCTTCTCCTTTTCACCATATAAAGCTTGCTCTAATTAACTTTCTCATTCTAAGAAAATCAAGTATGAAATAATCTCCACTATTAAAGACCTTAAGCCAAAAAGGTGACCTGAACTTTGACTCCTTTGGATACTGCAAACTAAAGCTGGAGTCCTCCAGGACCGTTTAGAAGGTTTGAAGCTATGCTATTCCATAATATTAACTGAAACTACTTGTAACTTGCAGCATTGCCATTTTCATTTCACCATTCTCTTCTCTGGGGAATTGCTTATTTTTTAATCTCGGTCTGGTTCTGTCCCTTGGCTACTTACTGCCAAATTACCCAGTTAAAGAGGTGAAAAGTAAACTCTTAATACCAACTCTGTCATGGACCTTTTCCCACCCTTGCAGTATGATACCCATCTGTTGACCAGACTGATGGAATGAATGATGAGAGATACCCTGTGAGATGCGTAAAGCTATTGAAAAATAATTTTTTCCTGTTTCCCTTTATTGTAGTCATAAAAAATAGATTATTAAAACTGTTTTATAAACATGAATGAGCTAGAAAATATTATGACAACGAAAGTTACTAAAGATAGAGAAATGAAATTCTAAGATGAGATTTATCTTCTTACTCTAATTTGTACTCCTGCTGTACTGTAAATGTAATAACCATCAAAATGAAAAATGCAACAGATTGATAATACCATTGAGTTTTAATTAAACCACTGAATTGAAAAGGGCCCAGATGGATAACTGGAAAATGTAGTTATAAGCCTGGTATGAAAAATGCTGGATTGCTAGTGATATGTCTTATAAATAAATGCTATGCCAAAAATAACCTCATTTTTAGAACATCTTCCTAAAATTAATCATTAAAGTTTCTAAAACAGATGGTTTCTAGATTTTATTTAATTTGGCTGCCAAACACTTATTACCCTAGATCAGGAATTGTGCTTTTAACAAATCCCTGTGTGAGAGTCTCGTCCAGTAGTGTTGTCCCAAGGAATGGAGAGGTGGTGCCAAAGTGTGTGAAGGCTCAGATGTGTGAAATCATGGCTCTGCCCATGTAAATGTGGAAAGTGCATTAATTTGGCATAAAATGCTTAATGCACAAAACGATTCAGCGACTGTGTTAAACACTGCTGAGGTAAAATCACATCTTTGTTTTTTTTCAAATTAAACTTAAGTGGAGACTGTGAATAGAACCGTAGCTACACACAGAGATCTTTCCTCTTTCCTTTTTTATCAGATTTTTCCAGGTAGTATGTCACTAAACAAGCTGGTGTGTGTGTCCATGCATGTGTGTCTGCACAAGTGAGTAAAAAAAACCCACAAGTTTTGCCAATTTTATGTTCTGATGAAGTTTTTTCCAGTTATTGCCAAAGGGATTCTTCAAGTTATTTTGTAGGTATCTAAAAGTAAAAAAAAGCACTAGTCAAATTAAATTAGCTGTGATCAAATCCTAAAATTAGCATAGAAAGTTGCACAAATCAATATCTTTACTTTCAAAGCTTGTTATCTGTACCTTCTCATGCATTAATTCTAGAAACTTTATGCTAAATGATGTAAAAATTGATCTAAAGCTTGCAAAAAAATTGGTGATCAATAATTTTCTTCTGGTTGGAGAGAAATTTATTAAATTCTATAGGTATTACATTGCCAGATATTCTTACTGAGCTCTGTTGTAATCACTACATTATTCTTGACTGAGAACACATTAGCTGTAAAACTTCATGAAATGAGAAACAGAACATTATAAAGATTTTCTCTGGGTATTGTCAGTAATGAGTTGTGCAGAAAAGTGGAACATACTCTTCTTGCCAGTGAAGATGTGTTTATGTCTGGGATTGTTTCATGCATAAGGACGGCTAACTGTGCCTTTTATTTATTTTTTTTCCCCTTATTATTACATAAAGAATTTTTTTTTCTGACAAATTTGGAGAAATGTTAAATAGTTGGGATTTTTTTCTTTTTTTTTATTTTTCCCTCACAGAATCNCTGCTGTTCACCAGGACCCCTGTTTTCCAACCATAACGATTTAACTTGCCCTTTCTGTGACCAAATTAATTTCTTATAGCAAAACTTTAGGGCAAGAATGTTGAGGTTCAGCATATCATTCAGAGAAGTGGTTGAAAAACTAACTCCTGCTTCCTTGGCTTTTACTGTGGTGATCACTGGCATAACTTATCAGGGTGGTAGTGGTGACTGAAGAGACACCTTTTGGGTCGGAATCATCTGTTTCAGCTACTGCATAGCCAGTGCTTTGGCAAGCTGATTTTTAAACCATTTAGTTTTATTTCCTGGCAGTGTGGCAGCAGCTGCCTGTTCTTTACAGCTCTTTAGACCTGGGATATTGCTCCTTTGCTGATCAGCAGAGGTGTGCTGTGGTCCAAATTAAATTGTCTTTAGGAAGCCCTCTGACTGGAAGCAGTCCCAGTGAGCACGTAGCCGGGTCTGTGCTCCAAGGAAAATCCCCCCCTTGTATTAGTAGCCGGGTCTGTGCTCCAAGGAAAATCCCCCCCTTGTATTACTCTTGTCTTGTCTTGTTTTGCTGACTGCCAGGGGTTTCTCCTGGTACACTGTCTGCCCTCTTGCCTGTCTTTCCCTCTCCTTTTTGGTATTAATTTTCAACTGTTTGAGCATACTTTCATTTCCATAGGGATGTCACTCAGAGTGAAAAATAGGAGTTGTTGATATTCATGTAAGTCACTTCCCTACTACTTCAGCTTATTTTGATGATTCAGGAGAGCCTACACGTTAGGTAAATTGAATAGCAAATATGACTTCCTATTGAAGAGACAGGAGAAATACGATCTCAGAAAAAAAGTGAAAAGCATCCGTTTTACGCTGAATAATAAATAATTGAAACTGACTGTCTGAATTGTAAGAAAATACTAGTTAATAAATTTTGACTGATGTGTGGTGCTATTGTAATAAAGAAAATCTCTTTTCTGCGTATTGTAAGTCACATGTAAGTGTAAAGTTATCATTTAAAGCACATACATGTAAACAAAGAAGTAGAATACTATGTCTGCACATGTGTGTATGTGTTAACTGTATGTATTGTACCCTTAGGGAGTTCATATATTCTTTATGGAAAATAATATACAATGGTCTGATGCAAACTTTCCCTGAATCTCATGTTTTTATTTAAAGGAGAGTAGCAATGAGTTGAAGTATTGCTGATTCTTTGAGCAAATCTAATTGAAGTTAGAGGCAGCCCAGATAACACTTGTTATCACTGTGTCAAATTTTGAGCAGTCACACTTAAATTATTACAAGAAGTGGGCTTCTTTTTTATATCGGGGTTTCTAATGGATTTGCATCATCAGAAATGAAGAGGCAAAATTTACATTTTTTCTTACTAGAATCAATCTTAGAAAGTAAAATCTGTTAGCAGTTCTATACTCCAAGCTTCCATGGTCAGGAAGACCAAGATGCCCAGTGTGTGCTCAAACTGACATCTCGGGGAAGCCTTCACTAGTGTTTCCCCAAAATGACTTTCATGACCAGAAGCATTTCATTACCTAGGAACCGAAAGCCGTGCAGTTGGGTATTTCAGAGTATTTGTCCTACCTTTATTCCATGAACCAAACAAAATGTATGCTTAAGGTGCAGTGACCTTAAGAATATTTTATGAAAATCCTAGTTTTGTAGCAACCCAGTCTCCCAAACAGGCTTTTGAAAGATGCTCACCACTTGTTACATGCAGCTACAGGAGTAGAAGGCAGGCTGCAAAATCCAGTCAGTAAACATTTCACTCCAACAGATCATGATAGCCATCTGCAAATGAAATGGTTTCTAAGGGTAGATTGAGGTGCCAGCCATAGTCTGCCTCTTATCATTCCTTTTGTAATTTCAGATTGGCCGTGTTTTCGGTTTCCTCATGGTTAAAGTGCATATTATATGGGCAGTATACAAAAATTGAAAAGTAATTATTAGGCTGAGATTTTACTGACTCCTCCTCATTCGAAACTGAAGACTATGGTGAATGAATTATTTTCTCCAAAGCCACAGTTGTAGGTTAACCTGAGCTGAAATTTTGACAAGATGTATTAAAAACCCACCCACAATCCTAATTGCACTGCAATTCAAACAGTGTTTCTGTAAGTCTTTTAAAAACCTTGACTCTTAGCATGTTTACTCATCTCAGTGCAGGTTCACTGGTGCATCTTCGTACCCTTGCCCTTGTTAATTTGTGCAAACTTGCCTTTGAAGTACAATTTTAGGGCATGAAGGCTTGTTAGAGCTTGGCAATCAAAATAATGTTTACTCATTCACTGCTGTTAGTGTTATATGCCTGTATATTACAGTGAAAAAAAATTCTCTCAAGTGTATTGTGTGGAGCTTTCTTAGCATGGGAGTGCACTTCCCTCCTGCCTTGCTGGGGCATTTTGGACTCTGCTTGTCCCTTTTTTTACTGTTGTTTTGTTTTTGTTTTTTTTTTTTGGGTTTTTTTTTTTTTTTTTTTTTTGAATGGGCGGTGAACCTCTCTGTCTACCCACCTCTGATACCAGCACACCTCTTTGTTCTCAGAGACTTGTCGTAGGGTGGTTGGGTGAAAATGGCCATCTCTCACATGCCTTTGCACGTGGAATGGGAGAGGAGTCTCTGTTCCTGGAGGAACTCACTGAAATCACCCTGTCTCACCATATTGTCACACTTGACCTGTGAAGCTTTCTGTGAAACTTGACTGGTACCTCCTGAGTGATACTGATGTGGAAATAATCGTTCTGTTTTGTCATACCTTTTAAGGTATGAATCTCGATAAATGTGAATCTACTCATGGTATGCTCTTTCAGCTCGAGGAATAATGGATAGTAAAATTTGGCCTTGATTTCTTGACTTTCAGGAGAGTAGCTTGTGCTTCTGTGTAGTGGTGAGGTGTTTCAATACAGATATTATTGTACTACAAGGTCTGGTAAAATTGCTCTCTCATAAGCGTGAGGAAGGGAGGGGAATGGCTCCAAGAGGCTGCTGCTGGCTGCGGTGCAGTTGCTTTTGATACAACTTGCAGTTCAGCAGTTTTGCACTAATTTTGTAAAGCACATGCTATCGTTTCTGTCTCTGTTTCCCTGATGTTAAATCCTGGGAAATAAAGGCAGACATCTAGTCCTCCATACTTTAGAGGTGTGTGAACAGTCTGTTGAACCACTGCCTGAAGTGAATGAGTTGCCTTTTGGAGGAGTAAAAGAACTGTGGACTCCTGAGTCTCGTAATTTACGGTTTTACCTATGATCTTCCAAAGCTGTTTCTGTTTGTTAATTCATTTATAGAGCAGGTGCCCGCTCTGAAATTTTCTTGACATCCTATCCCGGCAAAGATAAAATCAAATACAGAATAACCATACAGTGAAGTAAGGGGAAACTTCTATATACAGTAAAACTGACAGATAAAAGTGGTAGTAGGCTTAATGGAAAGCACTTGATGAGAAGCAACATGTAGTCTGTGATATATGTAAGGGAAAGAGATAAAAAAAGAATAGCTTTTAAAATAGTCTAAAGAGGGCTTTTTCTGCATTGTGGGGAATAGCTGGGCTTTACACGCTTCGGGGCTCCTATTCACCTTACTCAGCACTTTAGATGAAGGCAACAGTTTTGGGAGAGACAGAGATGTGTGCATATCCTGAGACCAGTCCCCCATTCTGAGATGCACTTCCCCACACTGAAGACCTTATTCCAGACATGGAATTGATGGGGCACCCTTCACAGACACCAGCTCAACATGCTGCTGTTGTTGAGTGAGTAGCTGGTAGGACCAGGGCAGTCCTGCAATAGCAGGAGATTGTTATGTGTGCTGAAACAGATGGTTTAGGCTACTGCAAACTCTTGCTGTATGGGAGGGCTTGTGTTCATATGGGTATGGTGGCAGGAATGTGATCCTATGTGTCTGGACAGAATGGGCAGAGCATGGAAGATCTTGTTGGCTCTTCCCTTCATGGAGGGGGAGGCTCTGAACAGAGCTGTGTATTTTTAGTATATGCAGAGCATTTATTCAGAGAGTTACAGTTCTCTGACATTGCAAAGTAATTGCAGAAATGTCTGTTCTAAGAGCAGAGCAGTATAGAAAGAGAAAATTATTTGTATTTTATGCAAACTTTTGATCAAAGTGTGATGTGGCAAAGTGTTTGCACTAATTTTCCATCTGTAGCAAACTCTTAGGAACAGTGACCCATCTGTTTCAAATTGCTGCTTTGCTTGCACATATATAAATTCAGTGTTTTGCATAATGCAGTTTGTTAAAGAAATGCACCTGACTGTGATTTTTTTGTTGTTGTTTTTTCCTTTGCACTGTAATATTTCATGGAGTGTGTTAATAAATGGCATTTGGTTAGTTTTTGCTGAACATTCAGGTTTTGAGAAAGAAAGCAACCATGTCTAATAGAAGAAACTGATTGTACTTCAGCTTGAAGTCAATGACAGAATGCCTCACTGCTTACAGGCAAGGAAAGCTGGGCCGTGGTATTAGTGTGAAAAAGCCATGACTATGCTTGTTCAATCTGAAGTCTTTAACATAAAATCCAGGTTTTCTCACCTAACATACTAAAACCATACTCTTCTATCCTCTTTGCTCCTTGTTTTTGTTTCCCTCAATTAGCATCATCACAGTTTTGCTTTGGTCACCATATTATTCTCTATCTTCTCCATACCTACAGTTAAAATATCTAAAAGGTTTTTAGCACTGTTTTTATGAGCCCCCTTATTGCAATGTTGCTCTTTGGTTTTCAAAATATTCAAGGAGTCCTATACACACCAGGTGATCTCGGAACTCGTTTTCATTTTGTCTTCCAGTCACTACAATAATAAAAGCTTTGGAAAATGCCTCACCAGCAAGATAAGCCATCAAGTCCAAAGATGTAAACAGATTACAGTTTTACCCACTGTCAGCTTTGCCCACTTTACCAACATACTGTTTTTACACCTGACTTTGGAAATCATTTAGCTGATTGATATAGCAATAAAAGGACATTTAATAGCAACCAAGATAAAAAGCTTTGCCTAACACTCTTCGTCGTGTAATAATGATCCTCACAACATTCAAGACCTTCTTAAATGATGAAAGTATAATACATAAAAATGCTGTCTGACAAAACCCTCTACACTTTGAAAATTGCTTCCAGGATGAGAGGACCAATTAGAGAAAGAAAATTCCCTGGTTCCTCTCGTGACACCTGTCAGTGCGAGAGAAGTTGGAACTGTGTGAAAAAGGAGGAAAGTGAAAAAGGCTTATCAACCCTTTTTGGGGATGGAGATATTTCCTGATGGTGGTAGTTTAAGTACTATTTTTGGCTAAAAGGGGCTTGGATGGTCAATTCTCGCATTCAGAAAAGTTTAAATGGCAATCAGTAGTTTCTAAATATTTTTTTATCTTTTGGTTTTGTTACAACTACAAATTTAGTTGAAGATGACAACTGTTACTTTGCCATAGTTTCAAGGAATTTATTTCTCGAGTCAGATGACTGGTGTATGTTGTAAATTCAGTCTGAGTTTATTCTTTCAGGAACTACATTCCCCATAGCCAAAAGCAAATTCTCCCCCCTCCTCCCAAGGTGTTGACTTCCACCAAAGCCAGCAAGGAACGCAGCAATGTTAGTGTGTTTATAGCAATTACTCACTTGGAGGAAGCCAGGAGTATGCACAGTGTTGGTAACAGGAAAGGGGAAACATATTCAGGCTGGAAAGCATGTTTAGTATGAGGATTTATTTCTTTCTTTTTTCCAGCTAAGGGAAGTGATCATAGAAAAAATGAAAGGTGTGGCTGGGTGACTTTTTTGTTGAGGCAGGCAGGGAGGTCTTCAGTTGGGGGCAGCTGCAGCCATGGCCAAGCCATGGCCCTTTTCCCTGGGTCTTTGGTTAAAGTGAGGTATTTGTTACTCTGTACTGAGGTGTGCTTCGTGGCAAAGAGCAGGCAGTGGGTTAGGAGTTGCTGTGTATGTTTTATGAACACTTCATAGGGTGTGCAAAAATATTGAATACAGGGTTTAAGGGATTATACATATGAAGGAGAAAAGAATCAATATAAGCCACCGAGTCATGGATTTTGCTATTTCGGTGCACCCAGATATTTCTTGTGTTATAGTATTTCTTGCAAGATTGGGACAGTAATATTTAGAAATATTCGAATTATAGTGTACTTTTTATGGGCTAAAGATAGAACAGCACTGCCAGGGCAGGACTATGGATTAAATCTGTGCAATTTAATCAGAAGCTTAATATTTGGTGTGGATGGATAAAGGAGAGATTGCAAAAGTGAAAATCACGTTTGAAACACAGATTCAAGGTTATGTGATATCTGGGTTTCTGCTGAGAAGAGTATTCACAGTGGAAGTCATGTGCATACTTTTTCCTTTCTCTTCTAACGTGATTTGCCATCTTGTGCTGTATTAAATCTTTTCCCATCTATCCCCAGGAACCTTCCCAGTTTTCAGCATTCTATGGCTCAATAGACCATTTCAGCATCTATTTGTCAGGGATAGTTAGAGGCTTAAAAACATTTCAGGTAATTAATGGGATGTGCCTCCTTAAAAGTAAGGATTTTTATGCTTAATGCTCACTTTTTTTTGTTTGCCTTTTTTTTTTTTTAATTCTTCACTCTATTAGGAGTGACTTAAAGGCACAGATTCCTACTGAACCAGCTGGAAAACTCAGGGTTATTCAGAAAGACAAAAGGTCCGTGTGTGGGTTTGACATCAGTACTCCCAGTTTGTTGCTGGAGAAACCTGTTACTTTCCATTAATGGAGAGGTCTTGTCCCTTTAGGGCCCTTTGTGACCAGTCAGTGCATGTGAGTACTCACTACTTAGCAGCAGTGTTTTGCTCTTACAGAAATATTGTAAGTATATATTATAGATTTGATTTGTCTTTATCTCCTGGCACCTAGCCAATAAAAAGTAGTTGTGTGTGATTCCTCCTTCATGTGTATCTGCACTTTCACGTAATCCACTTCACAGCAAATATGTGAGGTAAGCACTGTGAAATTGCAGGGTACTCGTAGAATGCAAATGCCTGAATATCTCTGTAGGACATTTAAAGATAGCATTTTGCCTTTGGAAACACTAGTTCATTTTGGCTTCTACACTAGCCACTAATACAAGGTGATCAGGTGATTTCCATTTCATAAGGAACACATTATATGCCTAAATGTAGGCTTGAAAAGCTCTTCCCTTTGAACTTACATTGGTGTCGTTGAGTATCAGACCAGAAGGGAAATGCCTGAGGTGTTAATGTTTAATTGACATTGAGTCATGCTGTTGGCATAGAATTTTCTTTCTTTTTTTCTCTTTTTTTTTTATTCTAAAAATACAGAATAAATATATCTAAGCATTCCAATGACTTTCACAGGCATTGACTCGGGTTGTATAGTATTCCCTTTTGGGATGAAATAGTATTCTGGTTTGGAACTGGTACCAGTCATAAAAAAAAAAAAAAAAAAAAAAAAGGAACAAAAAAAAAAAAAAAAAAAAAAGAAAAACAAAAAAAAAAAAAAGAAAGGTACCTTACCTACCATACAGAATTAACCTGATGCATGAAGACTGGAGTGTCTATCCTCTTCCTAAATCTCATCATATATATATGTTGCTAATTTATTAGTGCAGAAATAATTTAATCATTAAATAGCATTGTAATTTACCAGAATTCATAATTGGCAAGTGTTGCAATTAACAACACAACAGTGATTGTTCCAGATGCCAGTGCGAATGCAGGGGCTTACGGGGCTTACTGGCTGACGCAAATAAATTGAGAGGCAAAGGCAATGCCAATTTATTAGTGGAAGTCTTTGCCTTTTTTCTGTTTTCCTTCTTTTTTTTCATGCAAGCAGAAGTATTTGAAATTAATTAATGTCTATTCTGTTTATTGCAAACTACAGTAAACTGCTCTTCTGCAAAACTGAGGTGTCCAGTCTTTGGTGTCCAGCAGGGCTGGAGAGATGAAGCATCACTGCTTTGAGCTAAGTGACCTTGATCTAAGATGACACTAATATTCTTTTCAAAGATGAGAAATAAAAATCAGCAAACATATAATTTTAAAAGAAGTGATTCTCCATCCATGCTTGAGGAGTTGCTGGGCTGAGCAGTTCAGACTTGTGCTTTGGAGAACACTGAGAGCTGCTGAAGGGGTAGAAGTGTGTGGGGGGAACCAACTTGGCAACTTGTGAATTAGCACTGGAAATGGGAAATTGTTGCCATTTCAGTTCTTAAGTTGTCACTGGAAAACAGGATTAGAGGAGGAAGGATTTCTCTAAGCCTCGGGAGAAAAGCTATTGCAGTGGAATATTGACACAAGGAGAAATGCATATATTCTCTGCTATTAAGCATACTTAGAGAAGAGTTCACTGCCAGTCACGGTTTACTGTTCTGATCTTTCTCTTACGTAATTCATAGGAACAGAGGAAGCTGCTTTATATTGAAGACAACCATTTTCCAGTCAGCCTCTCTGGTGGTTCTCCTCCTCAGCTCCCACTGGCAGCCAGTGGCAGCGATGCTGTCCTGGCTCCACATGCCCACTGCCCACACCTGCTATTTTGACTTGCTGGGGTCAGGTCCTCCCTGGTGGAAAGATCCCTCCCAGAGGCATGCTGCTTTCTGCGTGTGGTGTAGGTGCTTGGACAATGAGGCCATTTGGCTTCAGATAACACAGGCTGGTGTTTTCCTGACCTGCCTTTTCTTCCTGCACAGCCAATTTTCTTAGGTCTGTGGTTCTTAAGAAAATGTAAGATATCTTGTTTAGAACTACTATTCTTCTTTTAAGTTAGTGTCTCTCCAGGTTTTGTATGGCATATCAGATCCTGGATGTTGTTCAAGGGAACTACAAAATGTATAGCGTAGAAAATGGTGTAGGGAATAGTGGAACTTTGTATTATTTGGAAACAGCTGTGTAAACAGCCATCCGGTGTAGATTGACTTGCTAAAGATTTATTTCTCAAAATTCAATGTTTTTTAGAGCACTATAATATTATTTTGGTTAAATGTAAGATGTTAAATCAAAAGGCACTCTTAAGGGTGAGCAAATGGGACTAAACCAGTGGCAGTGATGAGATGTTCTTGCAGTGATTACTGAGGTTCTCAGGGGAAACAGTGGGGAAACTACAAAATGGGAAATAAATCACATTCTGGCACCCATCAGCGTGCTGTGTATTGCTTTTCTTAAGTAGGTCTTGGGGTAAAGACCGTACTAAAACCTGAAAGGCTGTTGTCTGGGCAGAGAAAGAAAAGAAACCTTTAGGATGACAACAGAGGGAATGACAGAATTGGAAAGAGAACAATTTTCTTTACCGGTTTGATGTGGAAGTATTCTAAAAATGTATGAAAGAGCAGGATAAGATGTGTATATATATATATAGAATCCACTCATACAGATGTCTTACTGTTTCTACCCTCCAGTCTTCATTTTAATACCTTTGGGTGAAAGAACAAATAATTATTTGTGTTGCGGAGAAATGGTTTTTAGAGTCATGTTAATAGGAAGTGTCACAGCGTTGTGAAAGACAAAGAATTGGAGGTGTTGCATTAACAGGGTTGGGAAGCAGAGGCAATAGCACAGAGAGCTGTTTTGAGAGTGGGTGATACCATCCAGGCGGAGAAAAAGGCTGCATAATCCCTTCCCCAAAGAGGTGAATGCTGAAGGAGCTAGAAGGAGCCTGAAGATCAGCTCGTTCTGCAACTAACACCTGCTGATTGTTTTAACTCAAGTACTCAGGAAAATCGATTGAAAAATTAATGTGGTTTGTTTTAATTTTGTATTTTGGAATAATTGCAGTAGACTACTAGGCTCCCTGTTGGTTATAAGCTCTCATCGTTTTCACCGATAAAAATTACTTCATATTGTTCCCTTGGGATTTTAATTGCATTACGAAATGATTGGCCCTAATAAACTTCTACAGTCTGTGATAATTATAATCAAACATGATATCCGTATAAAAACATAAAATTATGCTGAAGCAAAAGCATTCTTGATCATTAATTAGTGAACTATCAAAGGCATTGCAGATGGTGGTCGTTTGTGCTTTTTAGAATGAAGCCTGACCATGGCAGCCTTGGCTTCCTGTAGTAAAATTACTTTTCCTGTATCCTTGTATCAGTAAATGCATCTGACCATGTATTTGTATACACATCCTATCTCCTTCATATACATTCTCAGTTGCTTTTCATCTGTGAAAATGTCAACACTAGAGGTATTTTGTTGTTTTAATCAGACTGTAACTTTGTAGAGTACATTACAGAACAGATAAATGGATATGGCTGTGCTCCTTGAAAGGTAAAACGCTGAGCAGCAGTTCCCATACTGTTGTGTGTAAGGGCAGGGGAAGAAGTTTGGGATAAGCAGCACTTGTATAAACTGTGGACTTTTGGGAGAGGTTTTGTGAAGAGCGGTTAATGTTTGGTGGCAGATTGTGCCGTGTTTGAGGGAAATGAATCAATGAGGAGAGAAATAAAAATGAAGTGGACTCTGTATTTGGCAGCCAGTAGTGAAATTGAAATGACTCTCCGGCTCCGTGTTGGGCTACTGTGTTTGATAGCTTGAGCTGCCTCCTCATAACGTAGGGTGGAAGAGAGCTGAGGGCACCTTGGTACCAACACATGTTGGTCAACCTTTTTTTTTGGCAATGAAGTGCAAGTTTAAAAGCACGATATGCTTCCTGTTTCTGCGAGAAAGTGGATCTACAGAAAGCAAATCCAAAGCATTAACAAGGACAGGTGGGCTCATCTGTTAAAGTCTTGTGAGATGCTGTCATCAAAACTGTTGCAAGCACAGCTTTATTTACAAAGAATGCCATCCAGAACTAAAGATCAGGAGCATCATTACCACCAAATTGTTTTGATCTAATGATAGATGACTCTCTTGTGTGTGGTATCAAGACATTTTTGTCTTACGGTAAGTTCCCTTCTAGTTAACGGGCATCACAGCTGTCTTTGAGTTGCAGGAAGGCTTTGATTCCTAAATCCTATAAAGTGGATTTAGGTCCCAGTTTTCCTTTTATTGATTAAAAAAGTTTAATTTAATTGCTTATGCAGTGTCTGTTTTGCTCATTTTATCAGTGAAATACAGGCCCACATCTCTGACTTCAAACAGTTACATTTCCATAATCAGCACATTTACCATTCTCCCTCACAGTTTACTCATCGGTTGAGCTTGTCTGCCTGCCACGTGATCTGACCACAACAGCTAGCCACTCCTTAATGATAATTTACATTGTTATTGTAATATGGATTAGGCTTCAGTTGGAAGCGAGTCTGAGTCAATACTGGCTTCTTTCCTGTGACATCTTAAATTATTTAACAGTCTGATATCCAATTGGAAATTCAAAGACATTGCTTAAAATGCCTCTTGGCAAACTGAGGTTCATCAATGAAACTCAGCAATTGGTTTGACATCCAAAATGCAGGACAGAAATAAATGAGGAACAGAGTAGGAATGTGGACTCAAGTCTGCTCACCTTGAATTGATGCTGGCATAATAAGAGACCAGAATTTGGCTCTTTTGTGTCTTCTCCTTTGGAAGATAATGTCAAGTGTCTGCAGGTCCTGACACACATAACCTCCTGAGTGGAGAATGTGGATGTACTGGGGAAAAATATTTGGTTGTCTTGTAAAAACATTTTTTGCCTTGAGCTAGCAAATGCATATATAAAAGTAGACTGGAAGAAACTAATGAATTCTCCTGCCTGCCCAACCAGTTCAATTTTTCTGCGTCTTGAATTCTCTAAAGAGAGGAAATATGAAGGATTCTACAGGAACTATCAGCTGTTGTTCTTCCTCCCTGGAGCAAAGGATGTGTGCTGTGATCAGTAAACCCCCCTGTCTTTTATCAGGGTGCTTGGCACCCAGTGACTTGTTCTGAGGGTCCAGCTGTTGAATGCTGCAGTCGTTGTGGGTCAGATGCCATATGCTGTTGTTACTGCTGTGCACCATTTATGTGTATACTCGATGCTGAGTTAATATTTTAAGGTAGTTTATATAAACAGTTTTGTTATAATTGCATGATTTAGGACGTCTTTTTTTAAGGAGGCTTTAAAAAGGTATCTCTGAGCCTTGCTGAAGTTTGAATGGAGAAAATATGTTTGCCCATAAATTATCCATGTAAAAAAAACCCACAGACTTGCTATGGATGGGTTTATTCACGTATGAAGCTTGAGAAGGGCTTTAGGTATAGTCTTAGATATCTAAGAAAGAGGTTATAAAGTGCTCTGATTAGTTGGCTTTAAAAAAAATTAAAATACTCTTGTAAGTATCTTTGTTATGCACAGTGTTCTTCAGACACTACATGGGATGTTAATTATTTGAAAAGATGAAGGACTGTTGCAGTACCCCAGATTCTGAACTTTGAAATCAGAGAGCTGTAGTGAACTTGTTTTTCCAAGGCATTGCAGCACCTAATAAACATGCAGAATCTTTCTAAGAGGGATGATGAAAAGCAACTTTATTTCTACTTACAGAAATGACTGAAGCTGATTTCTTTCCAAGGCTAAGCTCTTTGGATCTGTTGCATTACAGCAGGCACTTGTGGTTTTACTGACGTGCTCCACTCGGTCTGCTTTGGGAGAATGGGATTCTCCACCCTGCTGATTTGCAGTAGCAATAGGACTTGAGGCTGCAGATGCAAGAGTGAAAAAACAAAGATCTGCATGGACTGAGAAAGAGAGTCCATCTCTCATGGAAGTCAGACTGTGTCTGTCTTAAGGTATATTTTTCTCTGCTTGTTCTTGGGCAAGGAGGAAGCACACCTTAGAGATAAGTATAGCCAATTAATTATTGTTAGTACAACTGAAATCCTAAGAGTCTCTTCATTATTAGTCTAGATCTAATTCTTACAGAAAAAGAAAGAAGAGTAGTGCAGTTAAAGTTATATACCCAATTCTCAGCTTGCATTCCTTTCCTGATGTTCCTCTCACCTGGCTTCTCTGTGTCTTAAGGTTGGTGGCTTCATCCTGGTGGTAGTGAGTTGTCAGCATCTGGAGTCTTTTCCCAGAGGACTATGATGGTTTCTTCTTCCTCACTGTAGGATCACATAAATTTCCTAACAGTTTTACACCTTTACACCTTTCTCTTTCTTCATTGGCCTATGTTACCCTGTTAGACTTTTTTTTTTCCCTTGTGTTCAGTTCAAGATGTCTCTGACCAGTAGTGATTTAGCAGCAGTGGTGGGGTCTCCAGTGCCAGCCTGCACCCATCATGTGTTGTTTACTCAAGCTTCTACTCAGTGTGAGCCACCATCCCTGTACATATTTAAAAGCTGTGTAGTTGTGGTGCTTAGTGATATGGTTTAGTGGTGGATTTGGCAGTGCTGGTTAGTGGTTGGACTCACTGATCTTAAAGGTCTTCTCCAACCTAAACAATTCTAGGGTGGTTCTTTAAAACTTACAAGGAATGTGGTAATCAGTAGCCTTGGCCACAGAGAGTTGTGTGGGGAAGGAAAGTAGTGGATTAATGGTCTTTCCTTGATCTTGGAAGTATGGATTTTAACTTGTTCAGGGAACTGGGAACCTGTGGGAAGCTGTCCTGAAGGGTAAAGAACATACCGGGAAATGTGACCCAGAAAAAAAGTCCTGAAAATGATGCTGTTGGAAAAATTTAGCTTAAGATTACACACTATTCTGTTTTCTTGAATTATTGCAGAGTTTGTTGTATGGATAAGTAGTAGGAAACTTCTTTCTTAATCTGGTGGAAGCATTGCATGTGGAAATAAATAAGGCTATCATAGGGATATGGTGTGTGGTCACACATCTGTCATTATCAGGGAAAAACTCTTGGGGCAGCAACTATTGTAACCAGACAAATTTAGATAAATGGAATTGTTGACTGAGTAATCATTAATAATGTGCATTTGCATGTGTAAAAGTTGATACAGGAAAGCATTTAGTTACTTAGTTTGCCTGTCAAGGTTGTTTTATTAGTAAGTTAGAATACTTGGGAGAGTGGAAAGATGGGAAGAGTGCTGGGACAATGAACTGAACTGATCTAACTGATGGAGCTCTCTGAGACCTTTAAGTGGAAGAATCTGGCAAACCTGCCTACATCACCTTCTTGGTGACTAAGCTCAGAGGTCCAATAGATATTTTCCTCTCCTTTATTCTTAAGGGAGTAAAGCAGGAACAGTTTAAATTTAGTTTAAATACTGGTGAGATAGGATTTTTAATATTCTTTAAAGAAATCTGAAGTTTTTTGTTTCCTTTAAAAACACAAGACCATTATGCACATTATTAGCCATGTACAAGCATTCTGTTTATACTTTCTGGAACCCATTTTCTCTATCTGCAGTAATACCCAGATTTGATGCAAACTGAAAAATCTTTCTT
Organism: Chloroceryle aenea; assembly: GCA_013399075.1. NCBI lineage: Eukaryota > Metazoa > Chordata > Aves > Coraciiformes > Cerylidae > Chloroceryle > Chloroceryle aenea. Next base: position 144,480 of record VWZY01012410.1, read on the forward strand.
CATCACCTGAGAAAGAATTTGAGTCATTTATGGTCAATTTTCAAAGCTGAGGAATATCTTGAATTCCTAAACTTCAGATAGGACAGACTATAAATGTTTTTAACTTGTAATTAGTATGGATTAAATTTGCTTAGCTCCCTTCTCTTCATTGATTTTTGCCATTCGACCAGTCATTTCTATTTGTATATATAAAATATATGGCTTGATGTTAAAAGGTTCTCAAATCAAATTGCCTTTGCTTACTTCAGAATATTCTGAGTAATATTTATTATGGGAATCATAAGAAAGGAATAGACATTTCTTAAAAGGAAGACTCTTTCCAACGGGCTTGATTGAATTAAAGAATGCCCACTGGAATTAAAACTGAATTAAGAGCAGTTATTTCAGTATCCTTAGAGGAAGAACCAATTTTTCTTATTTCACAGAACTACAAGTCTGATTTATCTGCAGGGGAGGGCTGTCTATCAGTTGAAGGTGTAGACAGTTATTAGTCCTGTAGTTTCTGGATGGATATGCCAACTTTGCTGTGAACTTTGTAATTCTTGAAACCTGCCTGGGGAGAAGACTGAGGGGTGGATTTCCTTCTGGAAGAGGCCAGGTAGCCCACTCTGTTTCTCAAGAAAGCTCTTTCTATCTCAGTTTATTGTTTCTTGTGGTGATACTGAATCTCTGTGTACTGGTTAATGAACCAGCTGGGAGATGCTAATGAGCTGGTTCATATGGAAACAGCTTACTCATATAAAAGGAGCGAAACTGAAAGCCCTTTGAAATCTGTGGTTCAGGAGTATTAGCTAAATGTTTTTATTCCCCTGTCTCCCCAAATCACTCCTTGTTCTGCCTGCCTGGATTAGTGTCCAGGGATTTGGAGTAATTAGGTGAGCAGGTTTCAGTGTTTTGTCCACTGCCTCTCCTCATGTCATCTTCAGAATTTTCCACAGCCTCCATCATGACCTCCAAGACACTGGAAGCATCTCCTCAGAGAAGGATTGGGAACTGGCTTCAGTATTTCAGAAGCCATGATATGGCAGTCATGGTGTTTTACACATGCTTCTGTTCCATTGGGTACAGACTGAGTGAGAAAACACTGATTAATTCCAAAATGTGAGCAGAATGGGATAATTTGGATATAAATATCTCATAGCATGTATATATATATGCGTATATATATTTGACAGCAAAGTTATGCACATTCACACCTAGTATTTTTCTTTTATTAAATAATTTATCATTTTTCTTAATTGGATGTGTCTGCAAATATGAAGCAAAAAGGAGCACTTCTCTTGGCTTATCTTTTCTCCCATGCAAGCATTCCTGAGCTCGAGCACGTGGGTGTTGAAAGGTTACTTTGATAGGGTCTCCTTTCAGTAAGGCCCCATCAGGACTTGGGACTCATCCGCTCCTTTGATGGAACACTTAGGGCAGCACCATCTCTGTCAATATTTAGTAAGTTGGGGGATTTCAGATACTATCACCATGAACCTAAATTGAACTGAAAGCAGCTCAAGGCAGGAATGGCTTTTTATCTTCCTGAATCGTGTTTGAAGTGGTGATCGTTCTTTGAAGCATATTTAAATTAATAACCACTGCGTTTTCTTGATAATGCTGGCAGAGATAATGTGGGATTTCCATTATTCGGGGTTTCGATCAGTTCCCAGTTCCAGTGAGGATGATGAGTGAACATCGCCGAGAAATTCTATTTTAAAATACTAGTTTTTGCCATGTTGGTGAAATGGTGGAACAAAGATGATTACCAGTGCTGATGTTTAATTTAAAACTGTCTAAAAATTTGTACTTGATGCCTTTATATCAAGGTGAACTTGACGCATGCTGAGTTGACGCAGGTTTCCCAGGCAGTTAGGACAATAGCGTGTTAGATTCATTTCGCAGGCTAAATGATTATTTAATATATTCACTAGGACCACTCAAGGCTACAAAACAGAACTCTTTCCAGTTGAATTTTCATGCAAATATCGTTATTTGTAGTGTAAAACATTAGAACCGCTAGGTACTCTTGTGTAAATGAGTAGCACTGTTTATAAATATCTCTGCGATTGAAAGCAGCAGAAGTGCCAGATGTGTAATTACGTTAGCACAGATATTCTACAGAAAGCTGCTTCTCTGAAACAGGAACAAGCTTAATGTGAAAATCTTTGCTGTTGAGAGCATGCAAGTTACGCACATCATTAACCTGTTAATTAAATCTATTAAGGGCTACAGTTTTTGAGGCCTTGTTAAATGATTACTTATGGATAAGAACGTTTGTTTCTATAGACCTTCCATTGCAAAGTGTGGGCTAATGCAGGAAAAGCAGATGCTTACGTCTGGATGTAAGGTACGCCTACAGCATATGTGCATCTGTAACTGATATTTTTCCATGGTACCAGTCTTTTACTTCCAAAAATCAGTGTGATACCTTTTATGGCAACAGTGACCAGATTTCTAAGTTCAAAATTGTTCATCTCTGCTCAGCAACCAGCCCCAGCAGAATACCTGAATGCCCCCTGCACTCTGCCACATCTCTCAGTGGTTTTCAAAAGAAACATGGAGTTGTACTAGCAAAGTCATCCTCAGGATACATACTCTCAGCTATTTAAATATCTCAAAGGACGTGGGTTTATCCTTTGTGCTGAAGCTTGTGAAAATGTATGTAAAGGTGCACATCTGTTAGAATTGCAGTGATAGCTGAAGACTATTCAAAATAAATTCAGAATACCGTGAGCAAAACACCTGCAAAAAAAGATAGTGAAGATCTACCAGTACTGTAAGGCTGACCTCTGAATGATTTTAGAGCGTGATTTGATGTTTAAACACTTCTATTTCTTAAATTATTGGAGCTGGCATTCGATTTTCAGTTTTAGTTCAGCAGTGTAGATACTAAAAAAAAAATAAAAAAATCCCTAAACCCTGCCTCTTCCCCTAGAGGTGCTTGTTCCCACCCTGGGACCATGGGTTAGCACTCTGCCTGCTGCAGGACTTGTAGGGCTTGGGCTCCTGTTAATGTACTGACACAGATTTATGGCCAAGCCTATGGCAATATATTCACTGTTTATCCTTAGAGCATTGCTGGCTTTTGCTCCGAGGAATCTAACTCATCTAGAAAAAGAAAAAAATAAATTAAAAAATTCAAAGAGTAGAAGATTGCTCTTTATATTATAAATGCTTTATTGCCCTGGTTCTAGGTTTTGTTGCTCTCGTTTGGGAGGAAGGTTTGCAGAGAAACATTGTAGGGGACAGGCTGTTTCTGTGGGTTGGGGGGTAGTTGAACTCCATATTCTTCTCTCCAGAAACTAAATAAGTCTAAAGTGCTAGTTAAAAAAAAAAAAAAGTTCAAAAGAATCACAGGATAATGCCACCTCTGCATGAGATCCCTGGGTCTGTCTGACCTGATGCACAAGATCTTCATCTGACAATATTTTGCTGTCACTCAACTGCATGTGTAGGTGTTTGGAACGATGCCTGGCAAAATCTGCCTGCAGATGGGATGGAGATTTTCCATGCTTTCTTCACATACCTGTCTAGATATGCTGTGCTTAATTATATTCTGTAGTTATGTCACAAGATTCCGAAGATTTTTCTGATCTTAACACCTGCAAGTGTGAATGAGGTAACGTCGTGTTCTCTTGAGGGCAAACTCAAGTTGTTTTAGTTACTCTGTTCTTCTGGACCTTGCAGTCAAGAAGCTGAATGTATGATGTGATGGGAGATATTAAATTAGGAAATCAACATCTTTGTCATTGCCTTCCTATTACATTAATTTCCCCCCTGTCCTGCAACTGAATTTTTGTAAACTGGATTTAGTAATTTAGTGAGTTGTTTTTGTGGTTTTGTGTGTGTGTGGCGTTTGTTTGTTTTCTTCAGGGTTGGGTTTTGTTTTGTTTTGATTTAATTTAATGAATGAATTAATTATTTTTCTTTTTAGATTTTATTTTGTTTTGTTTTTAGCATTTGCTGTATGGCTGCCATTCTTCCCCGAAGTGAAAACCACTTGCATCTTAAAGCCCTTCATCCTGATTTACACTGTCTGGAAAGTTAAGCTCCTTGGCCCCTTTAGATTGATTAGACACCGCTCAACACTCAACCATTCCTCCTGTCAGCAGCCTGTGCTCACAGCGACAGCGAGACGAGCAGATTGATGTACTGCTGGAGAACACTTATCATTCCAAACTTTGCTGTAGCTGCTCAGATTGTTTATTCCTGCACAGCTATTTCCAAATATTGCAGACAATTGTCCTTTTCCAAAATAGTTTTCCTCTAGAATTCAGAGCATTTAAGAAGTGTGTAGACTGAAAGGAAATTTAATTATGAATAATTAAAATTCGATAGTTAACTATGGACTGTAAATAAAAAAAAAAAGAGAAAATGCCCAGTAAAAGCAGTTTGTTTAGCTCTACAATAACCTCTCTTCAGGTTGGTTTTTTTAAATTTCAAATTGATTGTGCACATATTTAAAAATAGTACTTTTTACATGAATTAATTATGCTATCTGTTGCCAGGGAATCGTTATCATCGGTATTCTCCATCTATGCAGAAATACTAATTAGAAGCAGTTTGGGCACCATGGGAACTTCTGCCCATTGTGTAGCTCTTCTATAGTGCTTATTAGGAATAATGACTGCCTGGCCCATATGGCTGAGAAGGTATTTCTGTGGAAGTACACGGTGTCTATATTTTACCATCTGCCTTTTCTGTTCCAAGAGCTTTGGGCAGCCCCATTTCTACTCCAGAGCCAGGAGACTACCTATGAACAGAGGGGCTGCCCCAGCCAGGGCTCATCAGAGATCTCACCTGGAGAATATCCCTCAGTGCCACATCTGTACCACATCTGTAGGTGTGTACACATCAGCTCTGTGGGAGGCAATTCCACCGTCTAACCCCAGACAGACTTGGTGACACCTCAGTATGCAGTTCTGGATTTTGATTCCTTTACCATGGCATATTGATAGGTGTAGTGTCTGAAAAAGTCTGCTGGCTTCTGTGCTGGGATGGGTTATAAAATATGTAAGTTGGGAATAGCTTGAAGCTGAGCAGAAAAAAAGGTAGTTCTCCCTTAAAACAATGCCTGGAGAAGGATGCACACTTCTCTCATTATGTGCACGTGAAGTAAATTCTGATAGTTCAGAAAGGTTCTGCAGGTGTGCAGATTGCTGATTTATATCACAAAGTTTTCTGTGAAACAAAAATGTAAATTTCTGAAGTTTTGAAAAACAGAGCATTGCTATTGTTTCACCAAACAAATGTAATTTAAGCTTGATGTAAGAAAATTACAAACTGCAGTTGTTGCAACTTGGAAGAAGGGGGGGCAGTATCTTTGGTGTCCTTCAAGTAAAGAACTATTGCAGAACTAATATGAGAATTCTTTTTATGTCTTGGAGCTTGAATACCAAGCAGACCTTGAACCCCCCGAGCGATCCCACTGAGGCCCTGTCTCAGAGCAGTGAATGTTCTGGTGCTGTTCCTTTAGGAGTCCCTTAGTGCTGATCTTGACGTTGTTTGGAAGGGTTGTTGTGGAGCTGTTGATGAGGTGGTCTCCTCCAGACCCTCTTCAAGAAGGTGGACCTGGTGTGAAGCCTGGAGCAATGACCTGGAGGGACTGCTCATGTGAAAGGTGGCGAGGGGAAGACAATGTATGAAAAGCAAGTAAACCCCTTTGCAAAGCTTGCTGGTGTTAAACCAGCAATATAAGGACCTGCATTAAACTGGAGTGGGCCTTCTGAATCACCCATGTCCTGCAGGGAAATTGGAAACAATCCCACTCACAAATACTTCAAGCTCCCTTCTGCTTTCCTGGAAACAGCAGAGTAGACCTCGGCCTTTTACTTGGTTGTGTTTGAAGGGATCAGAGCTTTCCTATGGGCAGAAGAGAAGATTTAAATATAAGCAGAGAGGAGACCAGGGATCAGGAGAAAGTGTAATGGAGATGGGTGTCCAGCAATGCCCCTGCATTTCCTCTGGTCCCCCACCATTAAGCCAGGCAGTTTGTGTTGCAGGAGGTGGTGTATTGATTCTGGGTGTTTTTCACAGTTCCCATTGGGGAGTATAAACCCCAAAGTCAAGGTGGAGTGACTGAAGAAACATTTTTCATCTGTGCTTTCTATTAAGGTTACATTTACAAACACCTTATAAAGGCTGTTATGTTTTAAAAGGAATCAGTTTTCATAGATGTTTGGAATTTTAAAAAGGTCAGAGTTTGATTATAACTATTTATAATCCAGTACTGAGATGTTTTTAATCTCATGTGCAGTAAACAACTCATAGTTGTAATATGCTGATAACATCTATTTATACTTTTTGTTTTTATAGTATACATAAATTTATATACATTATGACCTCATCTCCTAATGTCAGCTGTTATCAAGACATGAAATCTGTTCTCACAAACCCTCAAAATGTGTCGGATGAGTATGAGAAATGTTTTGGAATGTGTGGGATTGTGTTTTTTTATTATTATTATTTATTTTTTAACCAATTGTTGAAAGAAGAGAGTATTTTTCCCTGGGCCATCTCTGGGATGTGGGCACATGATTGAGTAGCTGAGCTAATGCAGTTTACATTAGTGCATAATATTGAGAAGTCCTGACTTCAAGTGCCAAGGGATTAGTAAATCACTGAATTTTCATAAACAGCAGTGTTCATTACATTTTGCTGCAGAATGTCTTTCTTGCTGGAGTGTGTCTTCAGTGTTGCTGCATGTGGATAATAAGGGAAAAACCTGAGATGTCAAAGTGGAATAAACTGCTGCATGGCTACAAGTCACACAGCTTCACTGTTATTCACCTCTAAAATAAGATGAATAACTAAGCTGCTGAATCACTCATTTGTGTAGGTCATGAAATCTTTAAAAATACTACAGGTATTTAAAATTAATCCCAGAAATCAGAGGAATTTTATATGCCCTCTGCAACACATAGCAAATAGTACAATAGTCTTTTATTTTGTACAGCATCTTTCATACAGATGATAGTTTTCTGACTTGGTAATAATAGATAGCAAAATAATGGAGATGGTTAAGTGTGGGCAAGGGAGAAAAGCTGTCTTTAGCTGAGCTGTGGCAGTAGCTGCAGGGCAGGTGTACAGGAGGGCCCTTCCAGAAAGCAGGGCAGTTATGCTAATGACAGCTGTACTAATATTAGTTTGTAATATGAAATACCAAAATGTATCAGGTCTTCTATCCTACACACTGTACGGAGCTGGTCCCAAAGATTTTGGTCTGTTTAGTCTGCAAGAAAAGATGTGACTGGACTGAGTGCACTGACATGGAGCGAGTATGGCATGCAAATGATACCACTGTCATCAGCATAATAGGATCTTTGTCTAAATCATTAGAACCACTTTTCTTGGCATAATACTGAATTTCATTGTATTGTGCCAATAAATAGTGGTGAGAAAATCTGTGGTAGTTCATATGATGTTTACCAGTTTGGTTCATAATAAATTTGTCCGAGTCTCATAAAAAATTCATAATTCTCATAAAATTATGTAAAAATTACATAAATCTCATAAAAACTTTCATAAAAGAACCTATTCTTTGGAACTTATTTTTGCAACTGTTACTAATAGATAAGATTAATTGGTTATAATGCCATTAGGAGTAAAGCTCATGTGTTGTCTAAGTCAGTTGTTTTTTAGCCTCAGAAACTGCAGAATGAGTTGCAGCTTTCCACTTGCTATAAACATGCTCTGGTGGAAGGATGCTAGAATGACATCCAAAGTGGTCATAGGACAGTTCAAGCAGAAGTATTCAATTAAAGTCGACACTGCAGTGATCTTCTGGAGTTACAATCAGGTCTGGTGGAGTTATTCCTCAGCCAGGCATTAATGAAGTCATTTATCTCTGTTAAGGTATTTGGAGATCTTTGTCTAAGAATTAGGAGACTCTGTTTAAAAACAAATAGTTAAGGTCTTTAGTTACTCTTGATACTTAAACTGCAAGGTAAACTAAAAAAGTGTTGAAAATAGCAAAACTATTCCTGTGATTGTGTATTATTTTTTTTTCTCGGTGCTCCTTCACTGTTTTATGTTTCAGATGTGACTTGGAGCATATCTGTCACCTGTTTGAAATAAATGACTAACACAATACTCTGTTGAACTGATTTGCTGATCTTGTCCTAAGTTTGCAAATTATTACATAGCTACGGGGACAGGATAATTGTTGAAGATGCTTATTGTTGAATGAATTCTCAGATGGTGAAATGATTGCAATTAAGCTAAATGTCACGTTAAACAGAGCATAATTATTGTAGCAATCCTTATTAAGCAATAATGTACTTATTAAGGACCTCTTACTGGAATTCCTGTTTTAGGTCTGATGTTTAGTAGTGTTTCATTTTGTCTGTAATATGTAATTATTATCTCAATAGCCTTTTTGCCTCATGGTTGTGTGACCTGCGTGTCAAAGAGCAGATGTCACCATCCTTTCAGACACAATTATTGCGTAGCTGTGGGTAGGTCTTGCAGGCAGGAATCGGCGCACACCACGTAAAGAGATGGCAGTTGCTGTGGTATGGCATGATTTTGATGGGATTAGAGAAGCTGTATGGGATGATAACATGATACTCTTTCTGGCTGATAAAAGATGGCAAACAGAACACTGCAGTTTTTCATTAGATTGTCTTTATCAATCCCTTTTGTGTTATTATTGCTTGTAGTGTTACAGATGTCCTGTAAGAGACAGTAGGTTGCCTTTGTTTACAGTTTTCCATAAACAAAGACGTCTCTTACAATTTTTGTGCAAGTCAAGCAAGTTGTGCTTGATTTCTCACTCTTGGAAATAGTGATTTTGTCGAATTTCACTTCCGTTTAGTTGACCAATGTGTTTACTTGTGCTGTTGCATATTCCTTGGTACTTTGCAGATCTCGGTGGTATTTTTTAGTGAAAAACATTTTTCTTAGCACCCCAGTGGACAAAGTTTTGCTTTCAGTTAGATTTTTCTTCACAGAGTAATCCAGGTCAAAACAGACCATAGGAAGTTGTGTGGTTGAATCTCGTGCTCAGAGCACGTTCAGCACTGAATTCACACCAGTTTTATTCAGTCAGATCTTGAAAACCTCCAAGGATGAGATTCTACTGTCCCTTGGGGCAGCCTGTTCCAGGGGTTATCCTCACCGTGATGAGATTTTCCTTTATATCCCTCTGTGACCTCCCCTGCTTCAAAATATATCCCCAGTCTGTCTTTCTCCCACCTGTGTCCTGCTGTGATGACAGCAAACATCCATCCAGTATCTGATTAGGCTACAATGGTTAGGAGACAAAAAAAATATCCCGTCCCTTTATCTTTTTGTACTTTCTGTAGACAGATGTGAAATATATTTCACTTTTTGTTTAGTCTTCTGCTTTAATTACCAGTGGCCTCCCATTCTAGATCGGGAGTTGTAAAGCATCTTTCTGAAGTTCAGGCTTTTGATGCCTAAATTCCAGTGGGTTTTTAACAAAATGTAGTTAATATCATTATTTGCAGTGTGCGGAGTTGGTTTTTTTAATTCACTCAGATTTACTTCAAGGAAAGTATAAATTTAACATGACTCTTCTAAAAATAATTAAATTCTAAGTACAAAGCAGACTATTGACTAGGAACTATTTACATCCATCTCATTTGAGCTGCCGAACAGGATATTTAACTAAGCTATGAAACATTGTGGATAAGTTTACTGCCACGTCCTGAAGAGATCATCAGGAAGTAAAAAAAATCTATAGTAATGGGATTTGCATCTGATTTCTAACCTTATTTTTCATGCTTCTTTTTTTGATATGCCAAGAGCTGGCTACGTTTTTAGCATGTTTGCCAGAGAATAATTGCAGATTTTGATGTGTCTAATGATAGTGTAATTACTTATGAGTCCTCTTTTTCTGGTAATTTTTCATTCGAAATTCACATCTGACATTAAATAATGGTCACTTCTTGCTTCTGGCTTCTGCTGCATCTCTCTGTCTCCTACTAATAGAAGGATGAGTAAATTTGAAGCGATTACACAGAGTAGTTCACGAGCAACACCCAGAGATGTATAAAAAGTACTAACAAGTTCTGTGCAGTAGTGAAAGAGTGGTGGTAGCTTTGGTGAGTGTAATTTGGACATTCCTCTGGTACAGCTGCTTTGTATTACTCCATGGTGGGTTTCAGTGATATTTTTAATGCAATTTACTATCCTAAGAAATAAGTAATAAATCCTTAATTGGTGTTTCAAGGCCCCATTGATGAGTAAAATACTGTTACGCTGTATGCTGAAGTCAAACAATATTACTCTTGACTTTTTCCTTTAAAAACAAACTGGTGAAAACCAAAGTTCTCCTGTAGTAAAACCTGCACGTCTCAAAAAATTAATCAGCATCTGTTGAACTGCTTCAGAGAAATAGGCTCTGGAATAAGCTTGTGATAGAATTGCATTGCGAAGCTTGGTCTTTGTGCCTGTTACTTTCCTCTGTTAATAAAAGACACCTAGCACTTGAGATCTGAATTTTGACTACTAATTTTAGTAAGATGCATACTCTGATGTCTGTTTTTTCATCTTGTTGGCGTTCTCTTAAATCACAAGGTGAAGTATCAAGGATGAACATTTAAATTGTTAATGGACCTCTTAATGTAACTGAACCTCAAAAGCGTATTTAAGTTTAAATTTTGAATATTCTTTTTTAAGCACACTGAATTCTGTTGAAAGTCTGTAGTGTAGGACAGCTTACAGAGCCCAGTGTAGTTTGATGCTGTCTCTTCTCATTCAACAGAGGTGTCATAGCTGAGTTCTTACCTTGGACTGAGAGCTTTGGGTGTGAATCAGAGGCATAAAAGGCACAAAGATTTTTGACGTAGCCTGAAGGATTTGACAAAAGCTGGACCTATCTGAGCCCCAGCAGTTCTGAAAACCTCTCTTGCCCCTGCCTGTCCCCATCAGGAGAAGGTGCAAGACCTAGGGCAGAGTTGCAGTCCTGGCCTGGAGGAGGATGGAGGAGAAGCAGCGCCCGCAGAAGGGACATGGCAGGAGCATGGGATGTCTTGGAGGAGGAGCTTGGCTCTATCCATTTCCTGTTTACCTTTCCTCCCTTATTAACAATGAAACAAGAAGAGGAGTTTTTCTTCGGTTTTTGTTTTTTATTGCACAGTGTCAAGCCCCTAGCTCTGGAGGATGAACTCCTCTGCTGATGAAGAGAGCAATGTGTTTACCAGCACAACCCCCATTAGCTGCATGAAATACCCAGAATTGTAACAATTTTGATAAAACTAGTTACAAACTAATTTGTAACTATTGAAGCTATTACGTGGCTGTTCTCAGTTTTCATCTGTGTCTTTGGTTTTGTAGTGTAAGCAAGCATGGAACTGATTCTGGTAGCTTTAAAATTAATTAAAAGAAACTTAACTGGAGTAGTATTTCTTAATATAAATCAACCTATTTATTGCAAGTTCATGTTCTCCCTTGAAAAAATAGAAAATAGAAGGTAGTTGCAGTGTACTACCGAAGTAATGTTATGAGCTATTGGAAGGTTTTAAAACTTAGGAACGAGATGAGACCCTCTTGAGACATGATCATCAAAATCCCTTTAATGTGTCAAGATTCAGCCCCACTGCCTTTTCTCTACCTTTCCTTTTCAGTGTGTAAGTAATTTTGTACTTTATAGCCTTCAGATTTTATTTTCAGCTTAGTGGATTTTTCATGAATAATATTGTCACAGAAAAATCTTTCTGTTGAGCCTCGTCTGATTATGTTCACTTTCAAATCCTCACATAATTCGTATGATTACGTACATAAGTCCATGTGCTCCAGAACTAAACACGACATCACTGGGTTTAATTTTTATTTAATTTATCTTCCTGAACCACTGGCCTTACCACCTCTTATAGCCACGTGCTGCAGATGGAAACACTGAGCTCGACGTACAGCCCAGGGTAATTCAGAAGGTGCTGCATGTGAGGTGCCTTCTCTGCTGTTGGGGCTCTGCTTTCAGAGCAGCATCCTGTGAGACCTGTCCTGCAGTACAAACACTGCCATATCAAGTCAGTTCCTTCACTTGAAACTCCTATTAAGAGTATGCTCTTATTCTCATAGTATTTATCCTCACTGTTTTATCATCGTGGATAATGATTTGACTTCCCAGTGCAGTTTATTCCACTGACTAATTGCTCTATTAAGACTGCTTTCCTCTTGTCTAACTTTACTTTCTTTTCCTATTAGATTATTTCTCCTTTATGAACATTTTTATATTCATTTGTACAAGTGAAATTAAATATTCATATTTCCTCAGGCTTTGGGATGCGTTTGCTGCAGAAATGTGCCTGGATTGCCTTTAATTTGAGATGTTGTGTGGCTTTTTATTTTCCCTGCAGGTTTTTTTGAGTGGCCCAGTGATGGGAGTACACTTGGAGGAGAAATGACTTGCAGCCTTTAGGAAGGTTATAACCCATTTTAGAGATCAGCTGGTAGTTATTTACTTTTTAATGCGTGGCAGGGTGTGGTTTGGATGCTACTGGGCATCAGGAGAGATCTGTGGCCTGTGTATTGCATGGCATTTCTCAACACCTCCTCTCTTGCAGGTCACTGGGGCCGGTGCGTAGGTGACTGTGGCTCGGGGGGCGTTCGGAGTCGGGCCATCTGGTGCACTCACGTGGAGGGCTGGACAACATACCACGCGAACTGCGACCAGAAGGATAAACCTGAGAGCCAGAGGAGGTGTTTTAAAGTCTGTGACTGGCACCTGGAACTGTTTGAGTGGGAGGTTTCGGGATGGGACAGGTGTGGGCTCGTCCCCTTTGCTGGCGGTGAGGTGGGAGCTGGGGCTTGTGTCACCGCCCAGCATGGGCTGCAGCGCAGGAGCGTCCGCTGTCTCCAGAAGCTGAACAGAACCATCGTCGCCAACGAAANTGTGTAAGTAATTTTGTACTTTATAGCCTTCAGATTTTATTTTCAGCTTAGTGGATTTTTCATGAATAATATTGTCACAGAAAAATCTTTCTGTTGAGCCTCGTCTGATTATGTTCACTTTCAAATCCTCACATAATTCGTATGATTACGTACATAAGTCCATGTGCTCCAGAACTAAACACGACATCACTGGGTTTAATTTTTATTTAATTTATCTTCCTGAACCACTGGCCTTACCACCTCTTATAGCCACGTGCTGCAGATGGAAACACTGAGCTCGACGTACAGCCCAGGGTAATTCAGAAGGTGCTGCATGTGAGGTGCCTTCTCTGCTGTTGGGGCTCTGCTTTCAGAGCAGCATCCTGTGAGACCTGTCCTGCAGTACAAACACTGCCATATCAAGTCAGTTCCTCCATTTGAAACTCCTATTAAGAGTATGCTCTTATTCTCATAGTATTTATCCTCACTGTTTTATCATCGTGGATAATGATTTGACTTCCCAGTGCAGTTTATTCCACTGACTAATTGCTCTATTAAGACTGCTTTCCTCTTGTCTAACTTTACTTTCTTTTCCTATTAGATTGTTTCTCCTTTATGAACATTTTTATATTCATTTGTACAAGTGAAATTAAATATTCATATTTCCTCAGGCTTTGGGATGCGTTTGCTGCAGAAATGTGCCTGGATTGCCTTTAATTTGAGATGTTGTGTGGCTTTTTATTTTCCCTGCAGGTTTTTTTGAGTGGCCCAGTGATGGGAGTACACTTGGAGGAGAAATGACTTGCAGCCTTTAGGAAGGTTATAACCCATTTTAGAGATCAGCTGGTAGTTATTTACTTTTTAATGCGTGGCAGGGTGTGGTTTGGATGCTACTGGGCATCAGGAGAGATCTGTGGCCTGTGTATTGCATGGCATTTCTCAACACCTCCTCTCTTGCAGGTCACTGGGGCCGGTGCGTAGGTGACTGTGGCTCGGGGGGCGTTCGGAGTCGGGCCATCTGGTGCACTCACGTGGAGGGCTGGACAACATACCACGCGAACTGCGACCAGAAGGATAAACCTGAGAGCCAGAGGAGGTGTTTTAAAGTCTGTGACTGGCACCTGGAACTGTTTGAGTGGGAGGTTTCGGGATGGGACAGGTGTGGGCTCGTCCCCTTTGCTGGCGGTGAGNGGTACTCCTGCCTGTCCTCTCGGGGAAGAGGAGCACACCTACAGCCTGCGCGTGGGGTCCTGGGGTCAATGCCGGCTGCCCCATCCTAGAGACCTGGACCTGGCGGGGAGGACTATGCTGGACTTGGGTTCGGACTCTGGAGAGCAAAGCACGTCAGGAATTCAAGGCTATAAACCCCACCACCATCCTGGGGAGGTGGAGATCGGTTACCAAACCAGGCAGGTCAGGTGTGTAAGGAGTGATGGAAAACCCTCAGCGCTGAGGTAAGGGTGCTTTGACAGTTCATCCCCAGGGGATTCGTTTGACAGAGTGCTTGCTCTGCATGGCAGCACCAGAGCAAACACGCTCCTCTTCTTTGAGTTTGAAATGCAAATTTGGATGTGTTTTCTTTGTGGTCTTTTTAAAATTATTTTTTAATTTTATTTTTACTTAATTCCCTTCTTGTAAAGCTAGCATATGCTGAATATTTTGCATTCTTCTACAGTTTGTGACTGTTTAATTCGTTTTATGTTTTAAATAATTCTCTTCTGTTTTGTTGTTGGTGTTGTTCTTTTGAAGAAACATCGAGGAGATGGAATTATGTATCACTTTGTACTGTTGCTGAGCCCTGGCTGTGGGAGAGGGAGATTTCCTTCTTGGTCACGTACTGCATATATTTGGCAGAAGAGGCTAAAATTGCACCAGCTTAAACTCTTTCATTCTTACAAATCAATACAGGATAAAATAAATCTGAAAAGTTTGGCCTTCTTTATTTACTGGAGGGTGTTTCTTGGAAGGATAGATCAGTGAGCAAACCTGCAATTGTCCTCCTGTTTACTGAGGAGCCTTCCCATCTGTGTGCAACTCTTGGCTGCTGATACTAGATACGGGACTTGCTGTTTGTCCTTGTCCTCGTGTGTTTTATCTGACGGTTTCTCTTAGTCTATGTAGCTTGCTTTGCTGTAATTCAAATGTGAAGGTTGCAGCGATCTGCAACAAATAATGGAAAGATTTCTTCTCTCCATTTCCTACATTTAAATTTAAGCTATCTAAGCTCTACCATTTCACTTCAGGTTGGATTTGGGCAGGTGCCAGGAGCTGTAGATGACTGAGAAATTGATTGAGTTCTGAGAGAGTCAAGATTTCTGGAGAACTTCTCAGGTTCTGTTTTTCAAGGATATTAGAGGTTCTTGAAAAATCCTGCTCCTGAATTTTGCAGAAATCAATCTGTTTCTCAGTAATCCATAGCCCCTGGCACCTGCACAAACTCAAATGGCAGAGAGAAGGGGTTATTTTATGTCCAGTTCTCTGCCCCGTTAATGTCTGCAGTGGTTTTGCACACATACTGAGGTGAAAATATACATTCTAACCTGTTTCTTACCCCCTCCCGTTACACCTGTAGTAAAGTACAGATTTTTTTATCGGTTGGAAAAAAATCAAGCTTAGGAAACTGCTCCAGCAGTTTCTAACATCTTGACTTTATTACTTGTCTCTAAATATATGCTGATTCTAAATATACAGATTTTATGCTCATGTAGCTGCTTGACTTTAATGGAGTCACTTGTGATTTATGTTGCCATGCGACCAACGGCAGGTTTATGTCTGCTAACACTTCTTAGCTCTTCTTCTGCCTCTTGTATCTCAATCCTTATCAGAGGCTCTGGGAAGGAGATCCTGACTTTGTTAAAATTTCACTTGCTCTGCCCTCGCACGCTCACTGCTGCATTAGCTGTAGTGGGGAGTGGAAGATGTTTCTATAAATGTTATCTCCTTGTTAGGCTATTGTCTGAGTTATGTGTTATGTTTCTGGATGACAGTGCAGAGGGTACTGGGAGCTTTCGTTTTAGTGCCTCTAACCTGATCAAGCTGTCTTCATTCTTGCTCCTTTTTGGGTGTGTTTTGCTGATGTAGTCCCCTCTTCGGAAGTGTACAGCTCCATTAGCCACCTCCTGGCAGACTTTTTCTGCTGAAGCTGTGTCTCAGATTTAGTGCAGAGGGCTGACCCTGACCCAGCCCTTAGTCCAAATACATGAGGTGAGCCTGTTGATTCAATAGAGGACAAAAGTTCATGCCATGTTACAGTGTCCAGATAGTCACACACTTTTCCTTTCTCTTTTTGGACCTAAAATCCAAACCTAAAAATTCCAGTCTGTGTTTAATAGCAGGGCTGGAGTGTCACTAATATCAAATACCCCTGACAGTGAGTCCTGTTAAGCATCCCCTGGTAATGTCCTCCCTGTTGTGTTGTGCAGCGTATTTGCTGCCATTCTTCTGAAGAATGGACCCGATCTTGCAGATGTCACTTTACAAGAGTGATGATATTTTGGCTGCTGATAAAGAAGAGTAAACGCATTTGCATAACCCTGTAGTGGGGTTTGGCAGGCTGCCAAGCATCTGCTATAAAACTGGAAAGAAGTTCCTTATTTCTGCTTTTTCATTTTCCTGGCCAAGGCTTCCTTTCTCAGCTAACACTGTCGAGTAAGTACCGGTGAGAGGTACTAATTGAATTTCTGGAAAACTGAGGCAAGAGAGAGGAATATCCCAAGATGTGCTTAAATGGCAGGTTCTGAGTTGCTGGTCCACCAGGGCTTTGCCAGCACCCTGCCTCCTGCCTTTGCCCTGTTCTTGCGGGAAATTGGAATGGATAGATAATGGGAGCAGCCAGCTAACCACCCCGACTGGTCAAAGGCCACGTGAGGAGAGGGACCATATGCTCATCTCACCTCCTAATTTATAATGCAATGCCAAAGATGCCTAACTTATTATCAAGGTTGTTTAATTTACTGGTGTCTAATTGCAGAGCTGAGGAGGAGCCAGCGAGCAGCACCAGCTGCTGTGCTCACTGATGGGAGAGGGTACCAGGTACACTCCTTGGTGTGAAGGAGCAGTCCTTTACCAAAAATTGGATTTTTGGGGGCTTGGTTTCTGGGGGGCAGGTTTTTAAAGACTAAAAGATGGAACGTGTTCACTTAGCTTAGAGGTGCCAGGTTACTGGCAGGACATTCATTCTGGCCTCCTTGCTAACAAGTTTGGGATTGATGGGAATGGCGGCTGGGGTGTCCCTCCTCTTGTGAAATAGGTAGCAGAAGTGGGAAATGTGCCTGATACTGGTTTTCAGTTTTCACTGATGCTTAATTTGTACTATTGAACCCTCAGATGAGAGCTGAATAATCCTTTGAATTATAAGGAAAATATTTTTTTCCTTAAATTATTGGTCCTACAAATACCTGTATATCCATACCAGCCTCTAAGGTGCAAGCTAAAATCCTGGCAACTCTTAAAACGTGTAAACAGGAATTACTTGGAGAGGAGCACAAGGGCAGACAAGATGGGATGTGGGATGTGCTGCATCAGGGAAACAGGGCAGGGGAACATTTTTGATGTGGTACTTTTTCAGTTTAGAGGTTCTATATTTGTCAAAATGGAAGGAAAGGTGAGAAAGGAAGAGGTAAGGGAGGGCCAGACCTTTATGAAAACACTTGAAGACAATTGAAAAGCAGCACATCAATAGATCTTGAGACAGGTTCATTCCTGTTCAGAAATAATTTTGGTGTAGAAACATTTATTTGTGAAAAGAAAAGGAGTAACATCAAAATACAATGATTTTATGGATTCAATTTGAAGCTTTTAAAGACTATTTTAAAAAGCTGGACATTTTTTCGATAGTATTGCAGAAAAATAAATTTAGTTTTGTCTTGTATGTCATATTCAGTAGCAAAGTCGAACAAAACAAAAGAACAAAAAGGGTCTGAAAAAGTTGCAAGAAATGAATGTGGTAGAATTTTTGCTCTTTTTGGTCATCTTTTCACAGTTTTACAAATCTACTGAATAATAACACAAAGGCACTTGTGTTCCTTTTTTGTTTTGTAAAGTTATTTAGGTTTGACACTAAATTGTAATTTAAGTGAAATGAGTACTCATTGCTAGACATTGAAATCCTAAACAGATTTAGCCTCATTTTCTAGCCAGATGTGTGTGCTCACTAAACATACCGGGAAGCTAGAGACATGAGCATGACAGTTTTAGGGGTTTTTTACAATTATTATTTGAATTAGGAGTCTTTTTAGGTACATCTTTCTTAAACTCTTCATTCTATGTGTAAGATGAATAGGACAGTTGGGTCTAAGTTTCTGTTTACTTTGCCATTGTAAATGAAAATACAGGTCAATCTCAGTCAAGGGGTTACCCATGCAGTCAAAGCTGAGGTAAAGCAGCATTCAGCTCTTTTCTTTGCCTCTGTAGTTTGAGTTTCCATATCCATTTCCTAGTGGAGTGTGTTTAACCACTGTGCTGCTGTTCTTTTTCAAGAAAAAAATATTTGCAGTTTCCAGTGTTGACATTCTTCTGTTCTCTGGGTGAATACAAAATTTTGCTGTCCAGAGGTGGAAAAGTTGTGTAGTAATACGCTGTTTGATGGTTATGATTCTGATCTGGGAGAGGAGATGTGTGTTCCCATTCCTCCCAGCAGATGTAGGAATCAAGCGTCGATGCTCAGGTTTGAAAACAAATCCCTGAGCTATTGGATTAGGAGGAGATCTCATTTTCTAGTGTTCTTTTTAAAAGTTTTGTCTCTTGTTTCCTTTGCTTTTATTAAAAGCAGATGAAACAAAGGCAGAATGACTGCTTTTTTTTCATTTCAATAGTAACATTTTAGAGATTGTATCCAAAAATAATTGGGCTTTTTGCTTCTGTTTTCAAATTATGCTGAAAGCCAGCTGCTTCTGTAGCCCTAGGATTTCAGTGTCTGCCTAGGTAGCACGAATATAAGTCAGCATTTATTTTTAATTGAAACAGAGGATCTGGTGCATTCAGTGTTGGAGACACCAAAACTTAGAAATCTTAGACAGCAAAGCCCTGTGTTTGTTTAGATTATCAGCCTCTCAGCTCCCTTTCCCTTTGCTTGGTAGCATGGCAGGCAGATATTTCCCATCTTTCTCTCCACCCTAGTGCAGAAGGGGCTGATGTTTCTTCTGCCAAAGAAGCCTCCTCTGCACAGATCAAATATATGGTATTGCCAGTATTCAGAACTGCCCTGCCACCCTTCAAGGACCCTAAAATATGTTCTGAATCCTTGAAAGTATGCCTGTTAACATTGATTACCAGTTTCCTAAGGGGAAACAATCATTTGGATGCTGTAAGAAACATGGCAAAGCTGTGTCCGTTACTATACCCCAATATTATTAGCCAGGTGCAGAGAGCAGGCAGTGCTTATTCCAGCAGCCTGTAAGGTCGGGTCACTAATTACAGAATAGGAACTGATTTTTCCTTTTTTTAGAAAAAAGGAAAAAGTGAAAATGGGTTTTTATCAGCACAGGTTAGCTCACTTTGGGATTTTCTTGCTCTGCAGTGTGGATTTGAGCATGCGTTCCCGGTCAAGCTTGACACTTCTCAGGAGCCTTCCTGAGCTGCTGCGGGAGAGCCTGGCTGCTGAAGTGGTACCTTGTCCTCCTGGTGCTGCCTTCCCTACCAGCAGGACGGGTGTAGTGATAGCTTCTTACTGTGTCAGGTTATTTTGGAGATGATCCTTTCAGTATAAAAGGTGCAACAATAACCATCTGTCTCAGCCCCTGTTATAAGGAAATGCATTCACCTTTTATTCTGAATGCATTGATACGTCTGGGAAAGGAAACCAGGGTAATCTCTGTGCAGTGCCCAACCTGATTTAATGATGCACTACTCCTGGACAGTCTCGTTCTTTTTTTTTCCTGCAGATAAATGTGTTTCCACTCATTTCCTTGTGGTGGATGTGATGACTGTGTGAGTGTAAGAGAGGCATGAGTAGATTTCCTTTGGTTTAGTGGTTTTTTTATGTGTGGTTTATTCCCCTTCAGTACACAAGAGTAAGAGGGCTCTCTGCCACTTGAGTGAGTTAGGCTTCGTGCTGCTGCTATCTGCTAACTAACAGATCCATCTTACACCGCAGGCAGTGTAAAGTAGTGAATATTGTGAAGCAATTCCTGTAGTTTTACGGTATCAATCCAAGCGTGTAACATAGAAAAAACCATCAATCACATAAGTACGCTGCTATATCACAGTTACTAGATTGAGTCCCAGGAGGAAGATCTAACCTGATACGTTTAATACATGAAAAGTTAGTTTAGAAACAGCTTAGGAAAATCTTGGAGCTTATATAGTATCTCCTGTTGCCCAGATCTCTTTCCTCTGCCTGCCAGTTTGGATACAGCCACGGCAGTGCAAATACACGCCTGGTTTGCAGCCTCGGATCAGCAGGTGTCTTGCACATCTGGGCTTTATCTGTATTTGATTGTCCTAAATACATCTGCAACATGAAAGACTGTGTCTGAATTTCATGCAAAAGCCTGTTTTTACATTTGTCTCTATGTTGCTCGGTGTCACAATTAATTTGACTTGGAGCCTCTGAGTGACTAGGTACAAGTTAATTAGATTTGCTTTCTGTTAAGCAGTTGTGTATAATTCTCCCTCAAAAACATTGACTCAGGCAGAAGGGTGGAAATTGCCAGCTCCACATCTTGTTCACCTTAAGGTCAATGAAGTTATCTCTTTAGCCTTTCATGGTAGGAGCAGTGGAGGGATTTTCAGGGAAAAGAAACAGCTATTCAGTCTTTGCATACTTCAAAGGCTTTTGCAAATAGCAAGGATGATTGCTGGGCAGAGCTGTCGTTTGCAGCCAGAGTGTTGGCATAGGTTTGAAGCCATTAGGAGAGGCATTGCAGGTATTGTCTAAGAACTGGGGCCAGCAATGCTAATTTTAGAGAAGACTCCGAGCAGATTGTTAAAGGCTTTGTTTTGTTTGGTATTTCGGTAAAGATCAAGCCAAATTTAAATCTCCTTTGCAGTGGTGCAACCCCAAAAAGGCGTTTGGGTTTTTGTACGGGTATCTGAATGCAAAGTTTCGATCACACATTAAAATGTGAGATCAGTTACCCTCTGTGCTGTGTTCTTAGATAACTCTAGGTTTCTATTACCGTCAGGTAGGACAGTGATTTGTATGTGCTGCTATTTTACCTACTCAGAATCAGGAGTCCTTGTTAATGTTGTGGCACAGGTGGCTCATGTGATAACTGTTGAAAAAATATTAGAAGGGAAATAAGGTTACCATTCATGTGACTCCACCTAACCTGATGTTCCAAACAAGACTCAAAATCCCTGGGTTACTAAGTACAGATACAATGGCTATTACTTTTCAGTCCTTGGTTCAATACTATTGATGTTTTGTACCAGAGACAGCTTTGCAATCAGTTCAGTTTGACATGTAATAGAGAAATGAGTTGTCTTTTTGAGTTGTAAGCAATATTTTTTTTTTTTATTTTGAGTGGGCTATATCTCAGACTGTTCCTACTTTGTGAAGCTGAGAATATACACCTCACTGAATTTATCCTGACAGCACTGGTGAAATGAATGAATTTATTCTAGGTTAAAAATCTGAGACAAAAAGTTGTTATGCTTCTTTTAGTTTGAATTATAAATTTAGGCCACTAATTGCTATATTTTACTGGTGGTTGAGAGTCTTGTCAAATTTGATCAGGTATCAGTAGGAGTATTCCTGTTGACCTTTGCGAAAGTGGGACCAATTTCTAGACTGGAGGAGAAGTGAGTGAATGTCCTTAAAATGCTCTGCTCCCTCTATGAGACTGCCCTGCAATCCCATAATGATTGCCCCGGTCTATTTTCTTTACAGTAAGTTAGGTTAGTCAAACTGTGCTATAAGTAATATCAAGTGAGGTAATGGCTGGTTCCCTGGCAGCAGCTCTGGATTTCACACCTTCTAAATGTACCTGTATTTGCTCCTTACAGTTGGCAAAAGCTCGACCATGAGCAACTGGAGGCTGGAGAAGGCAAATTTAGAGAGTTCACACTGAGCTTATGTATGGTCTTAATTTCAGAGGTCAATTTACATCATCCATAGAACACTAGGCAGAAGTCAAAAAATCTTGGTTCCTTTTCACCTGGTGACTGCTTTTTTTTTTGTGTGTTTCATCTTTTTTTTTTTCCCCATCCCACCCTTTGTGGTGCTTCAGTAATGTGTGTGCTCAGTCCTCTTTCACTGTATCTTCTCCTGCTCTGTTACATCAGCTATCTAAGGCTTTTGAGAGATGAGGAAGGTTTTTCTCCCATTTTGAGAGATGTGTGGTGAGTCTGGTTGACATCGAGCTGGGGTGAGGTGGAGCAGCAGCCGTGCTGTGGGGTCCCTCTCTGTGTGTGCTGTCTGGAGAGCCATCAGCTGGCCGAGACAGAAGCAGAGGAGCAAGGAAGGATGGTGGCCTTAGTCTGGAGGTTTGTCTTCTCCCCAGAATTATTTTCTGCATTTGACATACTCTCTATATTGAGAAAAGCAATTTTAACTTTGGAACTCTTAAAGCTTTTATTCTGGGACTTTGTATCTTGATACTAAACCTCAACAGTTGGCAGCTCTTAAAATTTGGTTTTTCATTGTATTAGGCCTCGTGTGGTGTCTCGATGTGTTACAGGATGAATGAGGATCATGTCCTCATGTCAGTAGGAGTAATTGAATCCTAAAATACAGCCACAGTCAGCATTCCTGCGTCTCTGGTGGTTTGTCCACTTTGAAATCCCTCTGACCTTGTGTGACAGCATTTGGTAACAGCTTCACAGAACCAACACTTTTCTCATTTGTGTGTGACTAATAAACTTCGTAAAAGAGCAGAGATGCTCAGCAGGATGTGCTGATGCCTGGCTAGATGGCTGGACAGGGGACAGCTAGTCCTGTGCACAGAGTAATGGAAATAGTTACCAGTGGCAGTATTTCTCTTGGGCTTGGCTTTGGCTTTCTGTCCTGGATAAAGTGTGAAATTCTACCTGCATGGGAGCAATTATTGTGCCTTTTGCATCAGTTGTAACTTGAAATAGATGAGGTACATTATTTGCAAACTATTTGGTGTGCAAGACTGCACCCAGAACTCCCTGGAAGTGTGTTACATGCAGTGCATTACAGCTCCTCTTACTTGCACTGTACTGGTGTTAAAGCACGTCAGCTCATTTATCCCAATGACCATGGATTTCTTATAGTCTGAGGGCAGACCATGACTTAGGGGGAAATATTTTTGGGGGGAGGGGATCAAAAAAAAGAAAGAAGTTTATTAAGCAAAACTTCCTCAGCTGTTTTACTGCGTTCTTATCTCAGCCTCTGCGTGCAAGATCCTGTCCCCTTGACCTTCAAGCCCTGCGTCGTCGCTAAGGACTGTGAAACGTCTGAGTGGTCTGCGTGGAGCGCCTGCTCGCGGAGCTGCGGCTGGGGAGAGCTCGCCCCGGGCTTTCGGAGCCGGCGCCGCGGCGTGCGGAGCATGGCAGTGGGCGCTGGGAAGCCGTGCCCAGAGCTGGAAGAGAGAGAAGCGTGCAGCGTGGGAGGGAAATCGCTGCTGCAGCCTTGCCCCAGGTATACTGAGTGGGTTTAGTCCAGGTGTTGGGAAGTAAAGCAGCCCCTGTTTGATGACTCCCCTGTGTAAAGCAAATCTTCCTCGCTCGGTGTTTGTGTGTGGAGAGAGTTGCATGTCATGCTTTCTGTGTCTAAAAGATCATTGGTTTGATCACTGTTAACTGTGATTAGCAGTACTATTTGTTGCTAGTAGTATTCTTGTAATTACTGCTATTACCATTATTGTTATTACAATATGACATTCATAGATAGAAATAAACTCAAATTACACCCACTACAGTTTATACTTTCATATTTTAAAAACTGAGAGCAGATCCTCTTGTTCTCTGAAGGGGCTTTCACACTGATTGCTCTTCTGGAGAATTTCCTCAGCTGCACAGAGACTGGGTGGATCTCCATGGCTCTGCTCTTACTGGCTTTTAAATAAGGTTTAACCATTCCCCTTTATCTCCCCATAAAAATCCCAGTCCTCCTTGAGGAAAATGGGAGCTGCTCAGTGGGAGTAGCTTGGACTTCACTCAGCTTCTCTCCGAGTATTTCTTGAAATGAGAAACTTTGCAGTCCTTGAGTATTTTTCTTGGTTTATAGCACTTTGTTGTGGCAGAAGGTGAGGATCTCGCTCTTTCTCATCCACAAATCCATGTTGTTATGGGAGGCAAGGCTAGTGAAGGGGGTTGCTAGTTTGCTTTGCAAAAAACCCTTTATCACTTAATTTGTCATGTGACATGTTCTGAGATTGACTGTAAAATGCTTCAAAATTAATAACTTTTTATATGCATGCAGACAAATCTCCCTGTGTGGGAATGAGTGTGTTTAAGAAGAGGTCTGTTCAGTGCTCAGGTCATGAGTTCTGGGGCTTTGCCACATACTGCCAAAACCTTTGATAAAGCCTTTGCAAGATACATTTCCTAGGAGGGTGTATCCTGTAGAAGTGTCTCTGTATCATTGGGTTCATACAAAATCAAATGCTAATCATTTTTATGCACCCTGCTTGCAGAAGAGAGGAAGTATAAAAACCCAAAAATTCTGATGCTTGATTACTTCCTATGAAAAGGCTCTTAGAGAGTG
The DNA here is from genome assembly GCA_013399075.1 of Chloroceryle aenea. NCBI lineage: Eukaryota > Metazoa > Chordata > Aves > Coraciiformes > Cerylidae > Chloroceryle > Chloroceryle aenea. The sequence goes on from VWZY01012410.1 coordinate 168,916, forward strand.
ATTTTTGCTCCTGCCCAAACGCACCTTGATTTCAAAGACAACAGATTAACACATTGTCTTGCTGATTTTGAATAGGAGAGTGGATGCTGGTGACACCTGACTGGGGTAGACTGGCTTGTAGTTCATCAGGGAGGGAACAGACATGGATCTGTCCCTAGATGCTCATTCTGCTTTATGACATGCACTGTATTAAAGTGCAAATGATTGCAGGCACTTGGTGTAGAGCCAGGAGAGCCCAAACAGTAAGAACCTGCATAACACTGATAATTTTCTGGATGTGCCACTCTTGCTGTAGAAGGAAACTTGTAGTGCTTTCAGTATGTTGCCGCTGTGTCCTGGTTTTCATGAACCTATGAACTCTTAAACCTTCCCCCTCCTGCCATACATGTACACCTTCAGTCCTTCAGGCAGCACCTTCACTGAATATCTGTGTGAGCTGGGATTAGCTGCATAATGAGCTAGCCCAAAAAATAACATGAGATTTACAGGTTAGTAGAGCCACTTAACTAGAAATAGTACAAAACAGGAAAAAAAAATCTCAGGTATTCAGTTAATTCTTGTGTCTAGGGATGTTATATCTCAAAATGCACGTTGTAGGCTATGACCCTCTCATGCTAGGCAGTGTTGAGGAGAATTCTACACTTGTGTCCAGTTAATAGACTTGGATTTGGCCATTGAACACTGCAGAACAAGCAGGAATAAAAACTGTAATGCTGCAGTTTGTGCTGTGTGTCTACTGGACATAAGACTGTGGGGTCCGGAATTTTATATTAATGAACAGAAGTCAAAATGTTTCTAAGTATGTTACTTAAGTGTCAGCAGTTGGTAAAGGATGTGATTGGTCCATGTTACAGTTTACAGCCTGGAGATTTGGTGTTGATCTTTGAGAATTAGTGACCAAGATACTGGAAGCACTTCAGATCAGAAAGCAGTAGCTTTGGGCCATAGAAGAATGCAGTGTTAATCCCCATGAAATAATGTAAGAAGTCTTTGGTGCTACTGTTCTCTGTATTTCAGCATACTCTCTTTGCAGTGTAATACTGAGAAAGATTATGCTTTTCTTCCCCTTAAGTATATGCCACCTCATCTGTAGCTTTGCTGAGGCTTACCAAGCAGTTATCTTTTCTTTCTTCTCCTTAGAAGGAGATGATGAATTTAAGGAGATTGAGTTGCAGAAATAAAAAGGAGCTCTCCTTCATTTTTCTGGTCTCAACACAAACTATTCACTCCTTCTTTCTGGCTTGTGTTTGCCTAATCAGATTAGTCTTAAAATCTTTTCAGGTGCAAGTCCTATTTACTTTCCCAGTTCCTGGAAATCTTCTCTTTGCTATTTTCTGGCTTATTTTAAGAAAAATTTAGCTTTATTCTTTGGGCAAGAATTTTCCAAAGCCTTCTCCAGGCAGAGCAAAGGAGAGGAGTGAGGACATAGACCAGAAAGAGAACAAGTCTCTGAGCAGGAGAAGGAAGGGGTTTCTCTACGTGCTGGTTTTTAATGCAGTGACAGGCAACAGACCACGACTGAATGAACGTAGGTATCGTGTATTATAACCAGCAGATTATAACCAGAGAATCATAGAATATATTGGGTTGGAAGGGAGCTCTAAAGGTCTGCTATTCCAACCCTGCCTCTTCTCCAGGCTGAACAACCCCAACTCTCTCAGCCTGTCTTCATAGGAGAGGTGCTCCAGCCTTCTGATCAT
>VWZY01012410.1:170620-191613 GCA_013399075.1 Chloroceryle aenea
TCTGATCATTTTTGTGACCCTCTTCTGGACCTGCTCCAACAGGTCCATGTCCTTCTTGTGTTGAGGGCTCCAGAGCTGGACACAGTACTCCAGGTGAGGTCTCACCAGGGCAGAGAAGAGGGGCAGTATCACCTTTCTTGATCTGCCCACCACACTTCTTCTGATGCAGCCCAGGATTCTGTTGGCTTTCCGGGCTGCCATTGTGTGTTGGTGGCTCATGTCCAGCTTTTCATTTACTAGTCCCTTCAAGCCTTTCTCCAAAGGACTGCTCTCTAGCATGTCCTCTCCCAGCCTATATTGATAATGCTGGTTACCCTGGCCCACGTGCAAGACCCTGCATTTGGCCTTGTTGAGCCTCTTGAGGTTCACTTGAGCCCTCCTGTCCACGTCCCTCTGGATGGCATCCCTTCCTTCTGGAATACCAGCTGCACCACTCAACTTAGTATTGTCAGCAAACTTGCTGAGGGTGCACTCAATGTCACTGTCTGTGTCATTAATGAAGAGGTAGCACTTGAAGTTGTAGACAGCAGAGGGGATGGGTGAAGTTCTATTCCAGCCTCCTAAACGTAGCCAGAGGGGAAAAAAAAATACCTTCTACTTCAAAACTGCTCTACGGAGTGTTCCTTCCATGTCCATGGCAAGCCTACCAGTTAAAGATTCCATCACAGGTACATGGTAATGAGTGTAAATTTGCTGTTAAAGGGGAAGGTCTTTTAATTTTGTGTCTGAAGTCTACAATAACTTCTTTAATCAATAGTTTAAATGCAGGAAAATAAAACACTTTAACTGCATGGAGGACTCCAGAGCTTTGTTCTTTGTTTTACTTTTGGTTATTTGTTTTGAAGGGATTAGATTAAGTGCTTAAAAAGCTTAAATACATAGGAGGTGATTCCACTGTCTTTATTGAGATATAAATTTGGGGTAGTTCAATTAAAGCGAATGGGTACATACAGGTATAAAACTTGTGCGAGTGCTAAGAGCATCAGTCCTCTGGACTAAAGAGACCAAGAGGTTACTATAAATCGGAAAGATATTGAACACTTGTTTGTTGCATAACTGTCACTGAGTCATCAGCTTTAAAACAATGTATTAGATCATTTTTATCCTTGATGTGTAGCTTTCATTTTCACTGGGACTAGATAGATTTTTCCAGAATTATGATTATGTCTTTAAATCTTTCATTTTGGTTGTGGTTGCTATGTTACAAGGCAGGGATTTAGAAAAAAAACCCTCTTTGTTGGAAATTCAAAGCTTTTCAGAAGTTAAAGGATGGAAAATGGGGAAGTTTTAAGACCTGGTATTTTCAAAAGGTTTGAGGTTACTGCTGAGATACAGGTGTGATGGTATCACTTCGTAAATGAGGCCCATTATGTGCCTCAATTAAAGACAGGCATTAGTGTGAACTAGGAAAGACTTAAAAGGAAATGCACTGAACCGTGCTGGTAAACTGCTGGAGTTACACTCTGGGAGTGGTAGAAACACTGCTCCTCAGCCCTTTGACCTTCACGGGTCTCGGGCATGCTGCAGTGACCTTCATTCATCTGGGCAGCTCTTTTGACTCTGGGAACCATTCATGGTAAAGCTTTGGTTCTTCAGCTCCGTGCTGGACACTTCTGCAGCTGTGGCTGGATGTCAGAGTGCAAGGTGCAGAGTGCTTTGCCTGGATCGTGAACAGAAACCTGCGGGGGATGATGTGGAAAGCTGTTCAGCTTTATCAGCCAGGTTCCCTCCTAGATACCTAAAGCCACGCTCTTTCTGAAGTAGCAGTTCTTCTTGCCCGTTTTCTTCAGCAGACTGATATAACTCTGTGAATTCTGGAGGTCCCCATCTGGGAAGTTACTTAGCTAGTCCTCTAGCCATCATCACTGAGGTCTGTCACTCTTCGGAACAGCTAGAGTGGCTTAGGTCTGTTTTGGAGAAATTACCGTTATGTGTTAAACCTGCTAATATTTTGCAAGTATTGGCTTAAGGTTGCCTGAGGTACAAAAATCCCCAAGTATTTGCCAGCCAGTAATCTCGGTTTTTTGCTAATGGCTATTAAGCTTCTGATTAAATATAAATAGAGATTACACAGTCAGTTTCTCTTTAAGTAATGTTAATTCTCATCGTCTTTAGTATAGCCCACAGATGGGCAAAGTAATACCAGGCATCAGCCACGCTGCTTAAAATCCCACAAAGAGTCTGCCACAAAGATGTCCGAGGTCACGGTGTCCGTCTGGAAAGGCCTTGGATTAGGTTCCCTGCTCAGTGGGATAGCAATCCCTTGGATACGTTCGGGTGTAGTGGACTTGTTAATGGCCATGAGAATGTGTAGCTTTTAAACGTGGGGGGTCAAGATTTGTTGCTGAAGAGCTCTGGACAGCTGGGAAAAAGCGAGATGGGCTGATGGGGCTGAGGCTTTAAGCTGCTGATAGCAGAGCAGGTGCTGGCTGGAAAGCCTGGTAGCTGCTCACTAAAGACTTCTCTGCAGTGGAGCACAGTATCCACTTACTCTGGGAAAATAGGTAAAGGGATTTTTATTTTTTTTTCAGAGTCTGATGAAGTTTCATTATCTCTGAGCTCAGATTTAGTTATTTTGCATAATTTTAATCACCGATGGCCTAATTTTCATAGGTGTTAACTCCCTGCTCACGCTGAATAGGAGAAGCAGGTGCTCACACCTCTGCAAATGAGTCTTTAGGATCCAGAGTTCACAGCTGACTACCGAAGCAAGATATTGATAATCAGTTTTTCTTTAGCCAGTTATTATTTTAAGAAATATGCCCCTAAAACAATTAAATCTGTGGCTGCAGAAAGATGTGTGTGTTCTGTAATTAAACTTTCAGTTTTGAAAGCCTAAACCTGAAAAACATGATGTCCTAGTGTGAGGGAGGTATCCTCTTCAGCCAGTGTTTGATAAAGAGCAGTTTTCTTTGCCTTTATGATGAGAGGAAGTTTGCTTTCAACACTGCAGGCCCAAGAAATGTGGTTAGAAATTCCCAAAAGAAACTACTAGGAAAAAAAAAAAATCATGTCTGTACTTTATATGTTGTGGGAGTTCAAGTATTTCATGCCTGTCATGTGAAAAGTGTATTCTTTATTGTTTTCTCTGTTGGTAATAAACTCTGTGAGTGTATCCAGATTTGCACATGACATTGTATATTATTTGAGAGCATGACAGCTCATCTGAAAAGTACTTGTAAATTAAAAGTAATTGGCAGTATTCACAAATATTTTCAATGAGTGTATTGCAAAATTTGAAAGTGCCAAGAAAAAAAATCATTCTTATGCTTGTATTTGCAACATAAGAAGTTAAAAGAGTTAGTTTGCTCAGGCAAACTAATGTATTTATTTTCAATGTAATCTTGAGATGCATGTTTCCTTACTGTAGCTGTAGTCAGGAACAGATACTCACTATGGAGAATGCACAGAATTACAACGTGAAATTGCTGCAGAGACACCCCATTGTGCTTGAGTTTACAGTGATCAATCAGCAGGTTAACAAACATATGTAGTTTTTACAACCGTGGATCTGCTGTAATAGGAGAGAGTCTTGAGGATAAAAGAGGGGAGTTATTTTACATTGTTTACATTACACAAAACTCAAAAATGGTATGGAAAAAGTAAACTATAAAATTTAAAGGAGCAAAGGAATAAAGCAGCAGAAGTGTGAACAGATTGGTTATAAAAGCCAAATTGTCTAAGATTTGCGTTTGGGAAGCTGAGAAAGACTTCAGGCTCTTATTCACTCCAATGATACTGTGACCTATGAATCAAAATGAATTATGCCTGTGAGAACTGTTGTGTGGAAAATATGCTCTACATTTTCAAAGATAATGGGGAAATAACTTTTGCTATCCACTGATACACAATATTGTTTTCCCTATGGTTTTAATAAATTCTTCCTGGCATTTTAGCAGGTCCATGCCAATGACAGTTGTGTGTACAGAATTCACGTGTCTGTGCCCAAGAATGTCATCCTTCCTTGAAAGCCATCAGCACTCTTTAAGTGTGAATGGAATATAGTATGAAAATATTTTTATCTAGAGCTTGCTGTGTATCAAAACTTCTGGAAAGTGGAATGAGAGAACTGAGTTACTTTAGCCAATCCCTTGAAGAAATTGGTTGTACCCTGAGCGTTTATAAAGCTGTCACCTGTAGAAAAGCTGCCCAGTGCTTGGCGCTCTGTTGACATATGTTGGGTTTTAGCTATTAAGTGCATTTCAGAGTGAGGCATTCAGCTCTAGGCGGAGAGACGTGGTTTAGTGGTTTGAGCCACATGTTTGAAAACTAGTTTTCACACTTAATTGAACCTCTTAATCTTCATTACAACTTTGCACCCTGCTCAAAGATGTCGTCAGGATGATTTAGTGTTTCAGAATGCTTTGGAGATTAGTGCTATGGTGAAAAGTTTTACACAAGTACTCCAGACAAATGGCAAATACTTAACCTTTGTAAATTTAACATTGAAAATGTTTAAAAGCATTCCCTGTTTTGGACAGGGAAGTGCTACTATAAAGATTAAACATATTTTATTTTGTCATCTAATAAAGTACCACTCCCTTGCTGAGAGCCTTTCAAAAACTAGTTTTACCCTCTCCCTTTTATTTTCAAAGGTTTACCTGGAGGACTTCCGAATGGAAAGCTTGCCAAGTGTCTCTCCTCTTTGACCAGCAGGACCCTCGCCACCACAAGCACACAGACCTTTGTGGAGGTGGCATACAAACCCGGGAGGTTTACTGTGTCCAGATCACCATGGAACTGGGGATGCACCGACTGAAGGAAGGTACGTGTGTAGGGACTTTCTGAAATGTCTGGCCCAAGTAGATCGGAGTAAGAGAAATGTGAGGAAGAAAAAAAGTAGGGAACAGGAAATCGTTAGGAGACTTTGTCTACCTGATGACCTCGTTGTATCCATGCTCACACAGGGACGTAAGCAACAGAGGGAGCAGGAGGTCCTTGGGGTCCTGAGGAATTGCCAGGAGCCACAACCTTCTGGGGTGAAGTGCTGCCAGTTCTATAGGTTACTTGTGTGGCAGGGTTTCAAAGGAAGAAGGAGTTTTCTTGGACTTGTGTTTTCTTCCTCTTTTTGTGTATCAGGTAGCCCAGCACTAAAATTTGTGATTTTCGTCCTGGTTTAGAGTATAAAAAAAGATGTCACACTCCATTCCTGTTACGGCTTTAGCTTCTGCTTCAGACTGATACACAATCTTTCTTGTGATTTGAAGGGGAAAGCAAAAATAATATTGTCACAACTTCTGAGCAGACAGACGTTTTTTGGACTCTGGAAGTGAGTTATAGTTCTTTTAGAAGAATAATGAGTAGATATGGATGCATGATGAATAATTCATCGTAGGCTGCTTTATTTACTCTTATGTAGTGCTCTTGCAGAATATGTTTTTGAGCAGAGATGTAAGATAATAAGAACACAATATCATATCTTAGATTTATTTACTTACAAAGGCAAAGCAAATGTTTCCTGGACGCCCAGTGTGTCCTAGCATCCTGCAGAGACTCTGAGATCATAGACAAGCAGACCTGTTTTAATCTCTAATCAGTCCATGCATAGTTGCTGGTTCACCTCTCCCAAACACCTAGCACTACCTTCCTTTCCCAACAGAAACCCCGCTCCATTCAAGGCAGTAGTGCAGATTATCAGTAGTCCTTAAATAGGAGAACCCCATCTACTGCTAACATAGTTGTGTGCCTTCCCTGTTATCTTTCCCTGTGCAGTAATATTCAGTGTCTCTCATTTACTGGCTGATCAATTTTTGTTATTTGAGTAAGTAAGGAATGCCATCTTTCCTGGGTTCTTCTCTGGCGATCTGAACTGATAGAATACTTTTATTCATCACTAGGGCATCTCATATTTCACTGTACCATTTTTTTCAGTGATGGGGAGAAGATGAGGAAGTTAGGCCTTCTATGTATAAGCAAATACAGAGTCTAATTGCTACCATCAAAAGGACAGTAATTTTTCTTTCTTCTCTTGAGTGTCCTTACAGGGATAATTCAGGAATTGAACAAGCGAGTCTAATAGGATATTACCATCCATCACACTTGTTATTCTTCTGGTTACTTCCAATGAGAAATTGGATCTAGGCCCAATGACATATGTGAAAGAAGATTTTGTCCCATGGTCTCTCCAGCAGTATTCTTGGATAAAATATGTTGAATCCTAGTTGGAGACAGGTACCATCTGTGACATATTTGTACATATTGGTCAAAACTCTTTTATCCCCCAAGGATATCTCTCACATTTTTCTTTTGCTTAGTCTTCCCATCTATTTATTCTCTTTCATTAAAATGTGTATATTTAGAAAGGGAACCCTTGTTTTCCTGTGTCCCTATAGAGCAGTTACTCAGAAGGTTAAATCTGCTGAAATCTTTCAATATTTTGATTAAAAAAAAAAATCCAACTTGAAGATACTGAAACTGGAAAACTTTCACTCAGGTTTTTCTCTTGGAAATGAAATGATAAGGTTTCATGTCTTTCTCACCCAAGAGAAGATCTAACTAAGAAATTCCTCTCTTGATCCAAGTGAAGTTATGTTGTTTTTAGGCCTTAAAGAGGAAGTCCATACTTTTAACATGGGTGATGAGTATTTGGAGGCAGAAGGTCTTCTGATTTTTGAAGTCCTTTGTAATATTCTTGCATTCTGAGGCTCTTACTTCTGGATGAAGCTGGCAAGGAACACTTGATAAATGTGTAGTGTCATGTCATGCAGATAGCTGTATTTCTGTGTATGTAGGTGAGCCAGCATATAGGTACATGAGTTAAGAGACTGGACTGTTTTTAATGTTAGCTATTCTGGGCAAGGGAATCTACATCTCCACTCAGTTGTGAGGCTTTTGTTAATTTAGGCATCTTTAACATAATTAGCTTTGAACACATCCTGGTGGGTGGTGGGTTTTTTTTTTTTTTTTGATTTTTTTTTTTTTTTAAAGTATCTCATCGAATTTTAACACATTTAAATTAACAGTGCTTGATTTTCAGGGAGAGGTGGTCATCTACTACTGCAATATACCAGCATTCTTTTAGTGTCCAGAGATGGGAAGAGCAAATCTACATGTTTGAAATTATACTGCTTTTAAGGAGGAGACAAATTTTGCACAAAAAGTAACACAGAATATGCAAGTGGGCTACCTATGCTACAGCTCTGCCCTTACTGCCCTTCGTCTCTGGATACTCCCTGATCCCTGTTCCTCAATGTCCCATGTCCAGAACAAACTGCAGACACAGCGATGGTTCTTTGTACCTCTTTTTTTAATGTAAATTTGTTCACTTGTATGGAAGCACTTTAAGCAAAGTAGAAGTGCAGATCCTCAACTTATTTTCAAAGCCAGACATTGCTAACATGGGACGCATATCTTTTCTTCTCTTTTCTAAATGGATTTTTTCTGTATTGAAATGAGATTTTTGTGACTGTTGATTTTATCAAATGCTATCTGAAATGTGTAAATTATTCCCACAATAAATGTTAATGAATCTGACCAAACATCACTAACGATCCCTAGTGTACCTACAAAAAAGATATATGGAAGAATATTATGCAGTGATCAGTTTGACATCACCTTGTTTGGCAATACAACTCTCAATCACAATAAGTAAGCCCAGTAATATGGGAATTAAAGTTCCTCTTAGAATCTGGAGGTGGTGTCTGTGTTTATGTTCAAACAGTTAATAAACATATGAGGTTCCTACATTTAATATTCTTTCTCAGGAATTTTTTACCTTCTCTCCTGAAGGCCAGGGAGTATCCTTTTGTTTTCTAATTAAATTCTGCTTTTTGGGTTTATCTCGAGACTATAACTCTTTATCAGTAGTCTGGAGGATGGCATCCCTTATAAAATTCCCCAGAAGCATCTCCTCTTTTCTCTGAACTAATTACCTGCTGTCCCCAGTGACTGGGATTGCTCTTCTCTCCATATTTTCTTCAGCTTTCTAACTAGGGATCTGCCTGCCCTGTCATTCTTTTGCAAAATTTGTGCCTTATGTATCTTGACATTTTTTCTTTTTTACTTATTTGAATGAGATCCAATTTATCTCTCTCTCAGAATTTTCTTACAATGTTTTTTGGAGCCTGTCTGCTTAAGTTTTAATTATAGGACTGAAAAGACCTTTGTGAAATGCTGTTCTTCCTTGAATCGTCTATATTGTTTACCCAGCACAGTAAACTTGGCTAATAAAATGTGTCTCTTATTAGCATCTCACCAGCAAATCTTTGCAGTTTCGAATCTTCTTAATCTTTGTTATTTTCCATCTGAAAATCCACATTAATATCTCATACCTCTGCAAGGTTCTAATGTTTTGTTTACTTATTTTTTTTTCTCAGTGAGTGTCTCCATCATACCAGTCTCCATATATATTATTTTAATTTCATCTTGGACTTCAGTAGCACCTATATGAGGTGCCCTCATTATTCTTAGATACCTTTTAGTGTTACTCTGCAAAGCTATTTCTTACAGAAGTCTTTATTAATACTTTCATACCTCTCTTTCCTTCAAGAGGTACTCTATCCTCACCTGTTAGCAGATAAAATTTCTTGACTTATTCCACTGTAGTTCACCAGCCTGTTGCCGTTTTTGCTTTATTTTTAGGATGGAATTCTGTCTGGGTCCTCTTACATGAGATTTTTTTTTTTTAATAAATGTGTGTGTCACTAGGTGTAGCAGCAAAAACTCCTTTAGTCTGTTTACAATTCAAGACTTAGTAAATATTCAAGTACCTTTCAGGTGTAATGGTTACTTTCTGATCTATTCCTATTTGTATTCCTATATGTACTTCCAAGCTGCTTTACTGAAAGAATCCCCAAATGGTTTGAAAGTGAGTATTCCCTTGCACTTTCACCTGAGTTCTATTTATATGTCTCAAAATTATATTTTTATGGCCTTTGTACTTTCTTGTTTTCCACAAGATACTGAACTTTCTCCCCTGCTTCTGACAGACAAAACTTTCTAATACTTTCTTATTTGATGAGTGAACTTCTCAAACTATTCTTCATTTCCATATGGGAGAAACTTGGGCACTGTATTTGAATTTCCAGAAATTAGTCCTTCTTTGGAATTGCATAGAGATCATTTGAGGAATTCTTTCATATTACTCTGTGTTTATTCTCATCCCTTTCTTTCTGCCCTTTTGTCTTTTCAAGAATATGTAGTTTTGCCTTCTTTGCTCTGTACGCTCTGTTTCCTAGTGAGGGTGCCACATTTTTTCCCCTGCAAGTTTTTTGTTCTGCTCTGAATCATGATCTTCCAATGCACGTCTTCCGGGGGATTAGTGTTTCAAATTGGTACGTGTGGCATCTGTTCAATAAACTGAGGAAATCCTTTCAGGAAGAGAGAAATACCAGTGAAGAGTGCTATCTGAATATGCCATCATTCCTTTGGGTGCCAGCTGTCCTGGGAGCCACCAGGTCTGACTCTTTAGAATCAGTAAGTTGGTCGTGCAGGTTGTTGTCATTTGTGGCTGTTCCGATCCTGTGTATTTATTGGGAACAGACTGTCCTGATGGAGATAAGGTGCCCATAGGAGTTGGCACAGGTTATGCACTTTTGGAATGAATATGAACCACGGATGGAGGATGAGCCCTATATTGAACACACACTGCTCTTTTATTTATTTACTTTTCCTTCAAAATTATTCTGGTGAAACTGCAGGAATCAGAAGATTGGTTTCCTCTACGGAAGTGAGAATTTTGGGACTTTGACGTTTAAATACTGTTGTCCTTTTCTGGTATATGAAACTGGAAAGGAATAGGTTAGAGTGTTTTAGTAGTGAGAATACTTGACTAGGACCATAGTAAGCAGAGATCTAATGATGATGTGAAGAAAGTTTCCTTTGACTGGCTCATGTACCCAGCCTGGAGCTTAGTTGACGTGAATCACAGAAACCTTGCTCTTCAGTGGAAGAAACCCCCTCATAGAATCCCTCTCATCCCAAACTAGTTATTTATCATTGGGATGACTGAAATGGCTTGAAAAGATGAGAAATACATCTCTGAAGTGTAAAATACATTCAGGCAAGTCTGTATCAGATTTATATTGCTGGGAAGCCGAGTTATTGATCTGTAAGCTCACCAAATTCTGTTCAGCTTGCTGAACAGGATTCATGAGATACAACTCACATAATGGAAAAATAAATATGTAACAGCTGGCTTCTTCAGGGGAAACCCTTTAGAAGCAAGAGAGGAAATTATTTTATTCAGATCATTGCAGTGCTTGACAGTAGTGTTTAAATGTGTATTTCAGAAATTTTAGTTTGAATCCATTAAGGAAAAAAAACATTTTCCCTAACGTCTTTTAGAGGTGTAATGTTTTGAGTTCTTTCATGTCTAGAAACTAATTAAAGTAAAATGAAGAGAATAATGTTTAAAAAGGCTTTGACAGTGAAAGAAGTGTGCCTTCTAAAAGGTGCCTTATAAAGAACATGCCTTTTTTTTTGTCAGCAAGTTATTTGATATGACCATGAAATATTTATCTCTTTATAAATACTTTTATTTATATAGCTGGCTTTGGTATGCAGCAAATCATTCGCTGCCCAGTCATTTCACATGAGATGCTGGGTTTTAGTTGAGGGTTTTCTCTTTGAAAGCTAAGTTTTTAATAGCATCTGGGTTTTTTTGTCATTATTTTATGCCACTGGAGATGGATTAATTTTATTCAAAACTGTGATGGTTTGGTTTGTGTAATTTTGTCTCCTTGTTCTTATGAGGATGGGGACCTGCATTGTATTCAAACAATAATGTTGAATCAGATGAAAAAAATAAGAGGTTTTGTATGTACAGGGCTACATTGCAAACTGGGACACTGGGGAGATGCGACAAAGCCGGTGCTGGTTGGGCTGGTCCTGGAGCAGGAGACACTTGAGAGATATAAAGCTTGTGAAATTGGGCCAGCTCTGTGTGGAGCAGCTCTTCTGCTTTCAGGATCTGAGCTGGCACGGCAATGCCATGATGCCATGTGGCTTATGTCTGGGCCACCTGTACCACTTCCCAGTATCATAGCACCTAGTGGTGCTTTTCTCATTCAGGACGCCTGCAGTGATGTGGCAGTCACAGAACAGATTCCTACTTCATGGTGCTCCTTGCTGTTGAACACTAAACTTAATAAAGTTGGCAAAGTTCAAACTCTCATGAGGCTTTCATGAAGGATATCCCCAGCACTGAGTTTTCTTCCTGTTTTCCTCCTTCCTGTGGCTTCTCTTACCCTCTCTGGCAGTCTGTCCCAGTAACTTGCAGCATCTGGTGGCCTCTTCCAGGTAACAGCCAACAAGGCTCAAACATCCTGGAGAATCCCTTTATAATTCCTGTCATTTCCTTCACTGGCATCCCAGCATCTCTGTTGCCTCCACTGCTTTTTTCTGGATACTCTTAATGACTTGTCACCTCTGGTCTGCCCAGTTGTGTGACCGCTGGTGGGAAGTCCCATGCTGACTCTGAACTTTTGCTAGCTCTGGGGTTTCTGCTGGTAATCTCTATAACTTCTGCTGTGGTGAAGCAACACAATATCCTAGTTGGGATCAGGATCCCGTTGTAGAGCAGAGGATATGGACACAGGGACAATTCATTCCACGGAGTGCTAATAGCCTGTGTCACTTCAATAAAATTGCCAGGATCTTTATTGTTCTGAAATGCATTAAACCGTTGTTGCTCTTGGCAATCTGCTATTAACCCTCTTTCATGCTGTGATTAGTCTTCTATTCATACTTTGTTTCTTGTCTGTTAAATAGATTTTAATTGAAAATAGACTTCAACTTTGTACTTTGTCGCTTCAAAACTAATTGACTGTTCTTAAAGGCATAAAAGGACCTTTTCCATCAGGCATGGGCATTAGACTTTTTGAATGGAAGGATGCACTGGACTAGGGTTGGTGCCGTTTCCAGCCTAGTTAAATTACATTCACTGCTTCTTCTTGGTCTAATCTTTTGGTTTTGCTATAAAAACAAGCCTTTAAGGTTAGAGAAATTACTTACAAATGTTGTGCTGGTTTATTCCTATTATGTTTTACACATGTAGGTGTTTTGATAACACAACTTAATTCCTTTGTGATTTTCTAAAGTAATTTCCCTTTGTATTGATCTAAGTGTCTTTGGTTTATAAGTCCTGGCAAAAGGCAGTAAGAACTTTCACAAAGATAAACCACCCCTTTCTTGTATCCTGGCAATCATTAATTTGGCTTTGTTTTGACAAAATAAATGGTAAATAGCTGGATTTATTGTCTTGAGAATTGAGTATTAGCTAAAATCTGGCTGCACTGGTGTATAAGAGACAGTTCTGATACTCTTTGTGTGTATTCCAGATATGTTAGTGACATTTAGAAATGCCTCATTTAGGTGTTAATATAAAAAATAATTGTTTTTTTCAATGTAAAAGGGAAATGAAGTTAAGGTCCTCCTCCTGAGGAGCTGAAAAACTAAATTTGAAAGAAATCACTGCAATCAAAATGCCATCCTCTACATTTCTCCCTCTGCTTGCTTGCTGTTGCTTTATAACATAGTGTTGGTGTGTATGTGTCTGTATGACTGTGTTCACAGATAATTTATTTATTAGCTTAAAATTGCATTATGAAAATAATCATATCAGAGCTGATTTCCTCTTACACTCTTCCTCCAAATCACTACCCCAGTAAAAATATATAGGGAAACAAGATACTTTGGAACCCAATTTATTATCTCCTGCTGGTAGCAATAACCTGAAAATAACAGCAAATAGTAAAATTCAAACTTGAGCAGACACTGGTGCTAGGAACAGCTGTAGTCACATTTATTAAGGATAGGTTCAATGTAACAGCTATAGAAATGTGCAATGTTTTAGGGGCTCTGAGATTAGTACTTGATTGCTTTTTCAAGTTTGTTCCACAGATTGGGAAGAACACAGGAATTTAAAAGGTACGAGCAAGCGTAATAAATAAGCTCCTATTTCAACTAGAGAGATGGCCTTCTCCTCCTCACACTCTTCCCTGGCTTCTGCCTTTCCCTTCCCAAAAGTGGCTGATATTTTTTTCCAGGAAAATAATTACACAAAAAGCTCTTTTTCAATAAGAATGTAGGAAAATGCCATTATGGAGTTAATTATTGAGCAAAATCAGAAGGCTTTCAAGTACATAAAGACAGTCCAAGCATCTGTGTTCATTCATCATAGGCATAAAAAGAGTATTTTTTTTTCCTGAGCAAGACTATCTGTGTGTTTTTGGAGGCTGCAGTGTGTGAGAATTTTGACATTTAAAAGGTTCACAGAAAAATCCCACCTTATAGTTCATTAGGAAAAAAAAATACTATTAGAGTATGAAAGAATTGCAATAGAAAATCACGTCAAGCTTTTAAATAAAACTGATGAAATAAGAGTTGTCAATCACATGGTTGAAGAAGGGATGAAACTCTTTCATTGAGGACCCTGGTGGTCCATCCAGTCACTCTGGCTACTGTGGTGAATGTTGTGGCTCTTCATACCTGCCTGGTTTTTGGGAAAGCATGGTATTCTGTGTGTATTTATTAATGCAGCTTGTTTCTTTATGTTCTTGGTTTATTCTTGAAGACTTTCACTGGAGGACTGTAGTCAGTGTAGAGTGAGTATAAACTGGCACAGACCTAGAATACGTTTGGATGTCTGATTGGAATAGTCTGTGTATTTTCTGATCCACATTTTCAAGAATGTATATAATTATTTAAGGAAATGAGTAAACAAGCAGTGTTATTTCAGTGACAGGTAGGATGGTGGTCCTGGGAAAAGAGCTCCCAGTACTGGAATTAAATAGGACATTAGCCTGAGGGAGGAAGAGGAGCAGAAAGGTTGTGGAAGAGAGAGGAAGGCAGGGGTTTCCTTCAGAACAGGAAGGATTATTCCATGAGTCTAGGAAGGCTGGTAGTCTCAGCTACCCACGAAAGCTTTCCTCTTTAACTTTTTGTAATAAATCTCTCTTGTTTTTCTTTTATCCAAAATCAAAATACCTTCAACACCACTCGTTATAGCTGGTTAATTTTCTG
This sequence comes from Chloroceryle aenea, assembly GCA_013399075.1. NCBI lineage: Eukaryota > Metazoa > Chordata > Aves > Coraciiformes > Cerylidae > Chloroceryle > Chloroceryle aenea. The sequence continues at coordinate 184,583 of VWZY01012410.1, forward strand.
GACAGGAGAGCCAACCTGTTTTATCTAGTGGCTTCTACATGTAGATAGTTAAATTACACTAGAGAAACAGTCTAAAAATTGGTGAGTAGGAGGGAGCCATTGCTAACATTGACACCTTGAGATAGAGCAGGATAGGACTGGACTTTATTCCTTTGGTTGACCATCTGCACTTGATTTTATTTCCTTTCATTTCTTCAAGGGAACTCTCAAAGGATGATACAATTTTGCAAAGCTTGATGCTGAAAGGCAGGTTAAGCCATGCATGAGACTTATTGGTAAAATAAATACTCTTGTCCTTAAAACTCTAATATTTATCTCCTCCTGTCACTTTACTTGCAGGGTCTCTAGACAAGGTCTGTTTATGTTAGCATTCAGGTGGATTGGATATATGCCACCTTGTTGTAATCTCTAAAATGAACATGTCAAAGGCCTTGCAGTGTCTCAGAAATCGTTCAGAAAATGGTCTTTTTTACTAACATATTATCTTACATCTTAGAATTAAATCACATCTGCTGTTTAATCCTGTTATACTGATGAGCTGGAATCATAAGCACTGATATTGGTCTCGTCTCAGCTTCAGACTGTGCAAATCAAGATTTATTGGGATTTTGAGCACTGAAGCCTTGGTTTTTTTTAGAAAAAAAAAAAGTGTTTTTCTTCAAATGACTCATTTTAAAGAAAATGGTAAAATATCAGAAAAAGAAAAGATTATTCATACATTGGGCATATTTTTATAAATTCTTTTCAAGTCAATTCCATGCATGGAAGTAAAGAAAAATAAACATTAAAAATAAAAATGAGGATAAAGCAAACTCAGTAGCTGTAAAAATTAATGAAGTCTTGGTAATACCATGGCAGAGTAAACTCAAACAAGCCTTTGCCTTTTGAAAGACTGCTTTGATATTGATTTATCTAAAGAGACAGCCAAATTCAGCCCATAATGTAATTAAAATGCAATATCGTATAATGACTTGGAAGACAGATTTAAGAGTCTTTCCCATACTTTGCCTTCCTTCCTGTACCCCAAATAAAAAGGCAAGAGAAATTAATTGAAACTAGAGATCTCTTCTGATAAATAAAAATACAAAGGGACTCAGATTTCCAAATTTATTGTCAGTATCAACTAAACTGGTACTTGGCAGAATTCGATCAGATAGATCAGCTCATCACTTGGATGAAGAGGTTTGGAGATTAGTGTGTGCCTTGGGTGCAGGCAGCTCAAGTGAGTATCTTCCAGGCAGGAAAGATACTCTCTGCACGTGTCTGTGTCAAAGAAACCAGGAGCTCTGCTCCATTTTATTGGAAGCAGGTGTAGAAAATTCAAAGATCCAGACCCTGCATTTGTAATCTAGAGATGGCAACACCCCTGAAGGTGATGGGTATGGAGAGATTCCCACATGCTCAGGCTTTTGTCACCTGCCTCTGCCTGGTTTCCAACTGCAGCGTGAGCTTTTTTGGATTTCCTTCTTGTACATCTTTCTCCTCAATACAGTGTAAAGAGGTGTCTTTGGCCATACTTGCAGGAGATTAGATCCCAGTTTGTCGCTCCAGCATTGTAGAAAATCAGCATTAAATTTAATTTTCAAGCACTCCTTTACCATTAAGCATAGTCTTAATCGACCTGCTGAATATGGATGATTTAGATAAAACTTTTAAGTGCCTTGCTGAACACAGGATTAACTTTTCACTCTGAGAGATAAGACCCTAAAAAAGCACTGGATTTTGATGTATTCTGGAAAACTAAGGCCAGCAATAAACTCCAGAGCTCTGTGTGTTGATTGGGGCAAAGTTACAGCCCTGCTTTACTTTTTCCCTTTCTTTTTTTTCCTCCTCTTAGTTACTAGACCAGTTGATGGGAAGCTCTGCCTGGGTCCTCCTCCTTCTGCCTCCCAGCTGTGTAACCTGCCGTGCCCGTCCGAGTGTGTGGTGTCTGCCTGGTCAGTGTGGGGCCCCTGTCTTCATGAGAACTGCCAGGACCACCATGGCAGAAGAGGTGATCGCTGCTCTTATAGATTGTCTTTACACCATTGGGTGATCTAAAGCGGGGTAGCAAAATGTTAGGATAAGATTGCAAAAGCAATAGTGTCAAATTCTACTTGGGGAGCTTAAAGTGTTTTTTAAAAAAATTAATATAGGTTGAAGCTCTTAGATGTGCATACAGGAGTGGAATTTGACCTTTAAAAGCTTTTTAGTTATTCTTGGGAGAAGGAAAAAAAAAATATATTTTCAGCCTGTATCAGATCCTTTTATCCTGCACTGAACTTGTAGAAAAGGAGGACTTCTTGGGATAGGAGCTGCAGACCTGCATCGTGGCAGGCTCTCCCTCTTTGATCTCCCTTGGAAGTCCTGCTGCATGCCTGGATTTGAGGGCAATGCTTGGGTGAGGTTGGAAGGCATAAAGACTGAGGTGTATCCCATAGCCTTTCTACCTTGGCGTTAGACTGACCTGACAGATTGGTTTAGATTTGGTTTAAATTCCTGGAAGAAGAATATGCAAATATAATTTAACCCTCCTGGGTCTTAACTGACCAGCATAAATGTCTACTGCTCTGACACTTTGAGATTTTTTGAGCCTTTCCAAAGGCTCTAAGTTGAAAAGATGACTGTTGGAGTTCATGTCAGAGAATGAATCTTGTTGTTTGGAAATTGCACTTTTCTGAATATGGAAAGTTTTTGAAGTGACTGGAGCTGGTAAGAATCTTTCAAATTAAAAAAGAAATAACAACAAATAATATGGTTAAATACTAAGTTTTGCAAAAGCATTTAATTTAAAAATTGTTTTGAATAATTTCTTTTTGCTTGTTTGAGAACAGTGGAAGTTTGGTCTGTTACATTCTCTGGAATGTTTTATTTTACATTTTCTTTTCTCTGCCATAGCAAAGGTATTTCCATGTGGCACTGTGTATTTGCCTCTTGTCTGAGACTGTCACAGGAGAGACCACTACGTATTTTTTTTCTGCCTTTTTTAGAATTCTGTGTCATTTACATAACAAAACATGCTGAAAGATACTTGTTTATTAGTTCTGCTTTTTACATAGCAACATGACTTTTGATTTTATTCAGAAGGAGGTAGATTATGTAATCAATTCTTTCATTATTTCTGTAACCTTTTTCTTTCACTTTACATTTGAATCTCCCAATTTAATAGAATGTCATTTCGGAGAGGTCTGATATGCATTATGTATCAGAAATCCTTATACCTTCGTAAAGTAGAATACTAATTTCTTAGTAAACTGCTCTGCTGTATCTCAAAACAAGTCTTTTCATTAGTTGATTCCCAGGCAGAATATAGATGTCCTTTAGATCTTCCCATTTCTTAACTGTTTTTCTCTTTTATCTTAATGTTGTTATTACATTAATATATGCATCAGTGGCAAATTCCTATATTTGGACATGTATATTTCTGTCTAATGCTGATGAAAGGGAAAAAGAAATGTGAAAAATATGGGTTGTTGGCATTTTTTACACTCTTATTAGATTTTGTATGCGCTGTCTGGGGGCACATACAGCCTGGTCCTGTCACAATCAGTTCAGGTTGTAAATGTTGTACTCTTGTTTGTCTTTATATCCCCCAATTCCAGATGCCCTATATAGTTGTCTTGCTACTAGGTTATTGATACAAATATTTTTCACAGTTGTCCAGTTAATTCAGTTTCTCTTTTTCCAGGCTTTAGAATGAGACAAAGGCAAGTGATTGTGGAGCCGGTGGGCACGCTGGCAGGTTGTCCACATTTAGTTGAATCTATTCCTTGTGAAGACCCAGTGTGTTACGAGTGGATCGTTTCAGAAGGAATATGTGTGACTGACCATGGAAAATGTGGACCGGGAAACCGCATCCTGACAGCTGAATGCAGGAACAAGAAAGGTGCGTAACGGTATCATCTTAAAATTCCCATAGATTTTCGTGACTCCTGCAGAGCCTTCTATTGTATTTTATCCTAAAGGAGATAGCTCTCCTCTGCAGGTCAGGTTTTGCCACCACTGGCCTTATCACAATAAAAGTGGGATACCACTGGCCTGATTCTCGCTAGAATCTTTTTTTCTTGGTTGCACATCTTTTACTAAAGTAGATCTGTCACCGAGGCCAGCAGAGCTGTGGGCATTCACAAAATTAATCTGTGCCCTAGCATTTCTTCTGTCCTCACTTTCCAGTGTGCTGTCTGAATGTTTATCTTGTTACGATAGCCCTTTTACAATCATGAGAAGGGATGCTTGGTTGTTCTGCCAAAATTAATACAAGAATTAGACATAAATGAAACGATCATACTGAGTAATACTTTTCTTGGCAGCAGTTTGAGACATGCAGTGTGTTCACTTACAAGTTGTTAATAATGAATAAGTACATTTTTATGTGACGTTTACAAACAACCAGCAAGAGCTTATTTCTCCTGCATGGTTTGAACCTCAGCCAAAGGTTTCATTTCTTGATAAGGTCAGTGTTGTCAGATCTTTAGATTCAATTACATGGAGCATGATTTTGCAGTCCTTAGTCACAGTGAGACTGTGCTATCATCTCTAAAGTGGCAAAATTGTGGAACTTTAGAGCATGGTATTGTATCTGAAATGGAGAATTTTTCTTTTATGTGGTGCTTGGACTGACCACAGGAAACAATTTCAAGTCAATAAGAATAGGGGTTAATTGGCAAGTAGTTAAAAATGCTGTATCATTTACAAGGCATTAGGATCTGATAGAATAAAGTAATGTCTGCTTTGACTAAAAAGCACAGCTCCTCCTGAAATACATTAAAAATATATGTGATTTTCTTCCAAGTTTGTGAAAATGGGGCAAAAATAAAAAAACTGACTGTTATAAAACAATGTAGCTGGAATATCCTAGAGAGCAGAGAGCTGACACTGAATCTGGTCTGAGTGGTGTCTTCTGATGTGTGATCATAACTGTAGGTCCAGCCCGGCAGTGATATGTGCAGATGGAGTCTTGTATTGCTAAGGAGCACCATGTACTTCACAGTGTTAAAACTGTGCCAACATCCATTTTTATGCTCCAACTTGCAACTCGGAAGGAAGTCATGTAACATGGCAGATGCTCATTGATCTCTGATCAAACTGTTCTTGGTGGCTATGATCTTTAAGAAGTCATGCTTTTGAAGTGTCTCTTCTTCACTTAATTCTTCAGCAAGATATTGGAAGTTTCTCACTACCCTTTTCCACTCTTTTCCACTTCAATTATGCTGTGCATGTTTTAGTTACCAAGGAAAAAAATTTGTGACGTTCTTCCCACCCCACCAGTCCGAGGCAAACATTGTCACTAGACACGATCATCGTCCGGTTCTAGCTGAGAATGTTTCACAAGAAAATAACCAGGTCGATCTCTAGGCTGATGAGAAGCAGTGGTTAATACTAGTTTTAAACTTTTCTGAATTTTGGTCCAGTAGGATAGGACTAGCAGAGTCCTTAAAGTCAATTTGTTTCTTTTTCTGTCGATCCCATAATATTAGTTGTTTTGTTTATAACTTTTTTTTCCTTCTGTAATGTTCTCTTAACTAGTTTTTCATTGCAATAAGTGGTGTATTTTCTTGAATAAAACCTGGAGTAAGTGGCAGATTTGCATAAAGTATTTTTCCTGGGATAGATGGTCAGTTGCCAGCAGGAAGCTGGTAATGAGTCCTGTGAAACTGTGAGACCTGTCAGTTCCAGGCAGAATTGCAGGAGGCCTTACACTAATGCATAGCATTGCACAGTGTCTGCGCAAGCAACTGCATTTAGGGTAGCTTCATTATGTGCTGGTATTTTAATTTACTGAAGTGTCTTGTGTAGAATTCAGCTTTATATCCTAAAATCCATTCTTTTATCCAGTCGTTCTTTTCATTTGTGCCTGTCATTGTTCAGTATTCTCACTGAATGTCTAAAGGAATAAAAAAAATACATTCTTTTGGACCCCGTTAAATGACAAAATCCAATGCATCATCATCTTAACTAGAGTTCATTGGGCCTGGAGTATGTTGATTAGGCTACTTTGGCTCTTCTATGTATCTGTGCCTGCCAGACATCTTCATTTTCATAAAATGACAGACTTTTTGACGTGGTGCTCTCCTCTTGCTGCAGTGTTAGTTCACTTCTCTTTAGAAGTTACATGTAGCTGATCTGTCAGTCATACTGCAGGAGAGCTTGGCATCAAAGCTTCTTCCCTCTGCTCATCTTCCCTACCTCCATCCACAATGTGGCTGAAGCTGTGTCCTTTGCTAGCCTGTGCCCAGTGGTGTAATGCTGGGCTGTTGCATACTCCTCCCAACAGCATGGAGACTCGAGGCCTTTTTCATGATGAGACTGCTCTTTCCTTGCCAAAAAGGAGCTTAAATTATGTTGATTGCAGCGGAAGGGAACTGGCCATGTTTTTCAATCATCTTTCCCATGGCAGAGGACTTTGTTGCTGCTGGCAAGATCCCGTGGGATCCCACGGGCCTAAATTTCCCTCCAGCAAGGTGGAACTTGGCTGTGCATCTTTGTCTCTGATATGTATTGATAGATGGTGAGCAAAGATTATAAGACATTAGCCCCTCTCTCTTCAGCTTCTGGTCACCTCCTGTGGTGGGGGTGTAAAAATGTACAAAGTCACTTCCCCTTGTTACAGAGCCTCAACCAAGGCTCTGCTTGCTGGAAAAATGAGTGGAATGCACTTCACTCAGATAAAAGCACCACTGNGAACTCCTTTGCGGAACAGGGAGAGATCTACCTCTAGTCGCAGACCTGGTCGAATGTTTGTGTGTAAGGACGCAGGGAAAGGATAGGATACGAGGTGTTGAAGTTTGTGTAGCACTTAGTGTAACACAGTTCATGATTCATTAACACTGATCTATTAATACTAAATCAGAGTAAACACTTGCTTATGATAAATGCAATAATTTCTATGTGATCTAGGAAGGAAATCACATGCATACAGAGCTACACATATACATATAAATACATATAGAGTTTAACCTGTGAATATGTGGGATTATTCCATGGATTGAAAATGAAATTTGGCAGCCTGTTATCTCCAGGAATTTTGTAAAAAAGTGTCCTGTAGATCAGAA
>VWZY01012410.1:191954-314044 GCA_013399075.1 Chloroceryle aenea
CTAATGAACCTATAAGCAATAGAATGATTTTTGGCTGAGGGTATTGATCTTTTTACGGGGACTGTGAATGGGGCAGAGGGAAGGGGATAAGGACAGCCCTCCCGTCTGGTCATGAGGTTCAGGATAGACTGCCTTTCCCACTGAAATCCTTCAAAGGATAAGGTAATCTACCCCTAGTCCCAGACCAGGATTTCGATGGTTTATGTCTGGAGCTATGGGGGGAGCTGAACAGGGGAAAAAAGAGGTAAGAAAGCCTTCCTGTCTGGTGACAAGGTTCAGGATAGACCCCCTTTCCCTCCGAACTCCTTTGCGGAACAGGGAGAGATCTACCTCTAGTCGCAGACCTGGTCGAATGTTTGTGTGTAAGGACGCAGGGAAAGGATAGGATACGAGGTGTTGANTTTTTGTGTGTAAGGACGCATGGAAAGGATAGGATACGAGGTGTTGAAGTTTGTGTAGCACTTAGTGTAACACAGTTCATGATTCATTAACACTGATCTATTAATACTAAATCAGAGTAAACACTTGCTTATGATAAATGCAATAATTTCTATGTGATCTAGGAAGGAAATCACATGCATACAGAGCTACACATATACATATAAATACATATAGAGTTTAACCTGTGAATATGTGGGATTATTCCATGGATTGAAAATGAAATTTGGCAGCCTGTTATCTCCAGGAATTTTGTAAAAAAGTGTCCTGTAGATCAGAAATACTCATACAGTCATACTGTGTCAGTCTGTAGCAGAGGTACAGTGCCTCTCCTGCCATCGGTCTGTAGCAGCCGGACGGTATCTTTCCCTCCTCTGGTCTTGGCAGTTGGTTGGTGTAGCCCGAGAGTTGTCCCAGCTCAGGGGAAGATGCAAGATTCAGGGCTGCTGAGATCCTGGAGAGCTCCAATGAGCCTCACATAGGATCGGTATTTATAGGGTCATGAGATGATTGACTTTGGGCAAAACTAGGCTGGTAATTTTCTACTGAGAGCAACAGTCTCCCAGGTGGGGATGTGTGTGTTCAGTCCCTCCTTGCCCCCCTCTGTTCGGAGTACGCAGGAGCAATGGATGTGGCTGGGGGAGGCCCAACCACTCACTCTCACTGGCTCACTCTCCAAGCTTTAATCAGGAGAGATTGTTTTGGTTCCAGGCATCACACAAAGTCAACGTACAGCAGAAACCAAAACTGTTTTGTTTTCAGGAGGCTGTACACCGGGATGAAGTGCCTGCCCCCCAGGCCTGGACAGGGCCTGACAAAGAGCGGCAGCACTGGTTGCTCTGCACCCCAGGAAGCCTTTCATGGCGTGGCCTGGGAGTGATGCTCTGCAGAGACACCCAGGGCAGGGAGGGCTGTGCCATCACACCCCATGTCTTACTCCCATGCCACATCTCTTGCATGCTGATTGTGCCAGCCCATGCTGTGACAGAGTGTGTCACACTTGAAGAAACCTGTCAGGGAGGTGAGCAGGGAGCAGTGGCTCTTTCTCCTACTGAAACCTTGCCTTCGGAGCCCCTTGTAGTCAAAGAATCGTAGAACGATTCTATGTGTAGTGTCCTTCCAATTTGAAAAAGTCATCCTTTCTGTTCAGAAGGTTTTGTGGTACTGACCCTGCTAGCAAACTGCTGCTGGCCTGAGTTTGAACAGTTTGGGAGCAAGTCACACATATCTCCTGCTCTGGCTTGCAGGGTTTCTCTGAAGACTTTCCTGTCAAAATAATATCTCTTTGTAAGGGCTGGTATGATTTGCAGTGATGTAGCACTCTTATTTTCACTTGGTCTAGAGGTAAAAAAATTACTTTTTATTTCTTAAATAGGTTAATGTCTGGGGTACATAATGAAGGAGCCTGTTTAGGGCACATATTATATACAGCTTGTTTTCATGGAGTCTGTAATTTGTGATTTGCAGCAGTTAGCATAGATGAGGGGGAATGAGAAGACCGTAATAATCTCATTACTCTGTCATTGTTAGGTGTCTGTCTGCTCCCACCTAGTAGTGTCTCTAATCTCTGTTAATAAGTTACTGAACATGCATATGATGCTCGCAAGACACTCGTATTGTCTGGTCCACGTCCCTCGAGTGCACATCTTCTGTAGCATCAGAAGACAGTACTGTAATAAATCAAATGAAATTAAATAATGTGTGGAAAGGCAATGAAGTAATGCATAGAATGGGAAAAGAGCTATATTGCATACTTCTTCCAAACAATTATTTTCAGCAAAGTGTTCTTTATTTAGCTAGTAAAGGAAGATGGATGATTTTTGACAATTCTGTGAAGCCAGAAGAATAGTACAGGAAAATGGATGATGATACTTAAAATTGGAATGTGTTAGTGTATCATTGGGTACATGGATCTAGAATTCAGATCAAAGAATTTATTTGAAAAATGTTCTTATATTTATGGACAACCCAAAAATTATTTCTGATTTTTCCGGAAGTTGTTTTAGGTTGTTCAAGAAGGAATTGAATATGTAATGTGTACTTGATCAGATAGTTGCAAGTATTTGATATTTGAATTTGAGCAGTTTTGATTAGAACTGGCAAATGTTACTGTGCATTGACCAGATGAAAATAGCTCTCTGAAGACTTTCCAGTTCATTTGTTCTCCTTTGATGTTGCTACCCAGTAGATGCAAAACCATGAACATTGTGGAAACTTTGTCATTTTAAGATGCAATTGGACAGTAGCCAAAATGTATTGGGGTTTTTTGGGTTGTTTCTTTTTGAAGAGAATGAACAAAACCATCTTTTGTGTGCTCTGCTCCTTTAAGCCTTTTTGATAGGTACAAGCACTTTGAGTATGGTGAGACTTAAGGAATTCAGTGTTGTAGTAGATGTTATCTTCAGATAACATTAGACAGCAGGACTTGCCTCAGGGTCGGCAAGTAAAAGTTCAGTCCAAACAGGAGCTGTTGTGTGTTCGTAGGTAGTTTCTCAGTCTCTTGATTTGGATGCTAGGAAATGCAACTGGATTTGACATTTAATTGTTGTTTGGTTCAGACTGATGGAGGAACTTGGGAACCATTTTTATTGCTATTTTCCATATCTATTTTAGATATATAATAAAAATATTTTAGATTAGTAATAGAAAAATAGATTGAAAGGAGACAAATGTTGAACCAAACTGCATTTTTTTAAAATTCATGTTAGTCATGCAGCTTGTGAGCAGAGCAGTTATTATGGTGAGGAGTACAACCTGAGAACAGATGTAAAAGGAACTGCAACAATAAATTAATGAAGTAACAAGTATGACTCATAAAAGTAACAATTAATTTCACAAGCATTTTACAAATGCTTCTGACAGTAATGTAAACTAAATCTCAGCGATGCTCTCAAATACATTGTAAACCATTCTTATTCACAATCGTAACCACAATTCGTCAGTCCATTTTGTTGTAATTCCCATGTCATCATTTATTCATTTGCTTCTGCTTGTTCTGGTTCCTACCACAATTATTAGTAAAAAAGATTTCTCTGTGATCGGGAACAGAACGGTTTCTAAATAATCAAAAATATTAAATAATTTATACCCTAACGCTTCGTTGTTTTATCAGAAATGATCAGATCTGCAACAAGGTTTAATGCAAAGGTCATGTGACTTTGCTGGATTTGGGTTGGTTTACTCTACTCCTAGTTAACAGGTCAAAAGCTGCTGAATATTTGCCTCTTTATACTGCCAGCTTGGTTATTGGGGTTTCTTTCTTAAGAGTTAAAGTTGTGGGGTTTTCTTCCTTTTTGAGGATAGTATTTAAAGAATGACGAATAAACTGTTTGTTCCTTATTCATGCACAGTTCACACAGTGGTTAGGAGATCAGTGATAAGGAGATGCAAGTGCCAAACCCAAACGAGTCCAGGGGTGCCCAGAACAACATGGCTGTGTCTCTGTTCCTATAGCACCTATCTGGCTGTTCCTGGGACCTGTCACAAAGCCACTTTCTTCAGCAGACTCTGCCTTGCCTAGGTGCTCCCAGGCACTTTGGAGGTTTCTGTGCACCCTTCCCAGCCGTATCTAATACATGAATAATATCTGACAGGTCCCGGTACTCCGGCTGTAAGGGGCAAGCCACCATGATAGAGACAGTCTGCCAAGGTGGTAGCTTAGATATAAAACGCATTGCAGTCCTACTGTCATAGCTGGCGTGGTGGAGAGATACTTTCTTTAAGTGTTCTCAGTGGAATAAGCTGCTGGCTTCAAGCTGCAGGAGTTACCTGAGCTGGGGGGCAGCAGCCATCACCTGAGTCCAGGCTCACCGAGCTTCTGCGCTGCCGGGCACGGGGACGGGTCGCTGCATGAGCGGCAAATCATTGTGGAGTAAAAATCAATTGTCCTCATTTCAGCAGTGTTATGCCAGATGATTAAACATACGTTTTTCTTTTTCCTCCTTCCTTTTTTTCCTGATGCTAACATTTAACCCCCAACACACACTCACCCACTCCTATAACACTCTGAAAAGATAAAGCCTGCGAAAACCCCAGGGCGTATTTACAGGGAGTGATGAACAGAAGAAACCCACAAGAGAAGAGTGTTAACCAAAGTTTTAGCCCTGTTGCTTCTGGTAAGAGACGTTCCTGCAGAACAGTTTTGTTTTGTTTTTCTGTGCAATGTCTTTGGTTCTCGACAGTCAGTATTTAGAACATGGCACTTGCCAGGAATGCAGGAGGGGGTTTTGGTTTAAATGTTAATACGTTTGTTGAAGTACATGTTTGGGGTGAAATACATCTATTCTTAAGTTTCTGTTACATCTGGCAGTTTTATTTGTAAAATTGGAGAACAGTACTTCAGAGTCAAAATGTTTTCTTTAAGCATTTTTTAGATTAAATGATTGTTTGCTATTTTTCGTAAGTGAACTAGGCCGAGGCCTAAACAAAATGTAAAAAATCAATATTTTTAAAAGAGATTATTAACATAAAAGCAATATATTTGGTTTTGATTAAACAAACATTTTGCCTTGTCTTGAAATTACTTTTTTCCTAAATCCCTGTGCCTCTTCAGTCTACTTAAAAACAGAGTTACAGAGGTTTTTCCTTCCTCTTCCTTATTTTTTTTATTGGTTCAGTGCCCAAACAGATAACCATTATTCACACAGCTCTATTGACAGAGCAGACAGTGAAATCCTGTTGGAATTCAAGCGAAGAGTAAAAGGAAGTAAGATAATCAAAGCAGTGTTATTTTTAAGATCCAATATTATGTTCTGCCAGAGCTTGACAGTGAAACTCTGCCCTTACGGAAGCTGAAGACTCTTTGGGGGTAGAATATTAATAATGCTGTGCTCAGTTACCCGTCTCTGTTTCCAGGTTAATCACAGCATGTCCTGTGGTCCCCAAGAGCGCTTGTCTGCAGAGGCAGCTTGTGCTGTGTGCTCTGCTTGGTGCAAAGCATCACAAGAGGCAGAAGCATCCCCAACAGCTGAGCTTGAATCTGTCAGAAGGAACGAGCTGCAAGTAGAGTTGATGTCTGGTTTTATTACTGGTTGACGGCATGAAGTGAGCAGCTTTCTGACAAGTTCTGTTTTAACATAAATCTCAGCAAAGCCAAGTTCTTACCTGGGGAGAATTCTTGATTTTTAATCTTGTAATGGATTAATGCTATAGGATGAATTTTCAGAGCCTTTTTTAATTTCTCAGGGAAAAGATTTACTGTGTTCAGTTTATTGAAAGTATGTTTTAAATAAGTTATTTCTGACATCCAGAAAGTCTCCCATTGATCCATTATGTCCAGTGACACAAAACCATGTCTAATGCCTTGTCCATCTAGATGTGTTTCTCCTGGTAGAGTATCATAAGCTCAGATTGTGAATTTTTTTTTTTTTTGATAAATTGAAACTTTTGGAAACTAGAAGAAACAGTTTTGATGGTAAAATTGAAATACTTATCTTCATTGCCATGGAAATGCATCTGTCTTTAATCTGACCCGAATACACAGAGTAACAAAAATCAATTTTTCTTCAGTGATGCTTTTTTTGCCTCTACTTTGAGCATGCCCATGAGGGCTTTCACTTACTGAGAGGGGCGGGTGGGGAGTGTGCTTCGAGTGATATTCTCCAGTGAATGAGAGAACGATGTATAGCTAAAAGTTAAAGAGCTCAGTCAATGGATTAGGAGCTGTTTTGTCTCAGCCTCTTAAATCATTGAGATTCGAAACGACAGACTTACATACTGCTTTGGTCAAATTTGTGTGCTGTCAGCATTAGCAGGACAGAACTCACAATGGGAGTTTTGCCTGAGGAGGGTGTGATTAATATTTGTATATTATGGACTATTCATGTAAATTTGGACTTGAGGACAACTTTACAACTGTAAGATTTACAATTATTTTGTAGGGAATGGTAAAATAATCTTATCACTTGCAAATACAATCAATAAAGTGAAACAGGTTCTAGCTCTTCCAAGCCTGCAGGTTCGATTACTGTCATGGGGCTCAGCTTTCTGCACCACTTTGCTCATTCCTCCTCATGAGTGTGCCCCACCATATGCTGTCATTGGAGCTGTTGATCCCAAATTGGTATGTTTTCCTGACTGTTAGAAGCACAAATCCATAAAAGGCAACATTCAGAGCAATTAGAAAGGACCCGTACTTCTCGTTTTGCAGCTGTAGTGGAGGGAGCATATAGCAGTGTATTAAAAAGGCTGATGAGTATTACGAGTGTTTCAGGAATACTGAAGAATGCTGTGTGGTTTGTTCAATAGATTTGAGACGCTTCTTTTTTTGTTTCTTTTGTAGCCATAAAGATTGATGAGCTCTTTGAGCAGACTGTTTGCGAGCCAAGTGGAGTGGGTGTCATTACCTCTGTCACACCTTACCTCACAGCAGCTGCTACCATGCCAGCTATTTGATGTCTCCTACTGGAAACATTTAAAATGACAAAATGCAGATTGTGACCTGTTCTAGAAGGGATACACTGACAATTTGAGGACAGACACTATCATGTGTTCAAGTAAATTTACTGTCTTTGAATCCTCTACTGAAATTGGTGTCCGCAAAAGGAAGACAAGATCAGCTTTTGGTTAATTTTAGAGTAAGCTGCTGAAAAGTAAGAGCTTTATTTGCGTAGCCACACTTCAACAGTTTTGTTTCATTCAGGATTGTGGCAAACATAAGACCCACAAACCAAGAAAGAGAGAATCTTGAAAGTCTGTAAGAAATTCTTGTAGTAGCTACATTTGTGTAAATACCTCTGACTTAGAGTCAGGCATATTGTGCTAAAATACAGGCTGAAATATCTAATGCTAGTAATGCTGTGGGTTTGAATCTAGAGGATAAATTAAAACATGCTTTGTTTAATTCTCTTTACCTTTAAATCATGTTGCATGATTTCCAGCTGAACTGTGGCTGGGCTTTTTCAAATGTTAGTAGTATGAATTGTGTCAGCCATCCAGAAGGCATCTCTAATCAGTATCCACTCGTGACGATAGCTCTGTGAGTTGGCCGACAGGGGAAGGAGTTGATTATAACCAGCTTTTGTCCTCCCAAAGCTTGTCAATATAAGATATTACAACTACTTGTGAAAATGTTTTTTTTTTGTGCCAGCTGAGTGAAGTGTGAGCTTGTGGTTGGTGCAGAATACCCTCAGATGAATTTCCTATGCAAAGGCACGATTCTTTTCTGTATCTAGCTCTCTTTTTTGATAGCTAATGTCTCCAAAAATGTTTTTCAAGACTTCAGAGAAGTGTTAAAATGGTGAGGGCAAAGGCCATTTCTTCCCCGTGGCTGTTTCAGCAGAGAGGAGATGGATGAATTTTCAGAGATCCAGCTCCCACTTGTACTAGTGAGAGGGAGCAGCAGGAGCTTCAGACACCAGTAGACTTGGAACAAAGGTTCAAGGTAGCCCTTTCAGAAATGGGAATTGTAACATTAAGAGAAATATAAACATCACTTATTATGGCAAGGTCTGTATTGCCCTTTATGTTTTAAATGTTATGGAGTAAGTTTGACATAAGTTGATCTGAGTTTGTGATAAAGGTTACCTAAAGAGCATGGCGTGTGTATATGACCTGTAGGTCTGTTACCCTGGTGCAAGAGGTTTGTAGAAGCTGTATAGAAGGATTAGTATTTGTATACTAGGCTAGTGTGAATGTATACTTCTCGACTATTTATTCAAAACCTCTTTTTTTAATGTATAGGGAATCTTCTATTGAGTTTGCTTTCTAATCTTTCAATCATGAGACTGAAATAAGGTTCCTGTATTGTATTTTATAACCATGAAAGCATTTGTAGTTAGTTTTTAAAGTCTGGAATAGAAATCTTAAAATAGATTGATTTGGTTTTGTCCCTCACAATATATTGTACACAAAAATCCCAGATTGTTTCAGTGAGAAATGAGAAAAATACCTGTAAGTGCCAATAGCAATTCCTGTTTTCTCTGTGAAATGGAGCATGCAGCATAAAATACTTTGCTGTTTTCTTTGAACTAAGCATAACTTCACATACATGTTGGGTTCATATTCTTTTTTAGAGAGTTATTGTGTTTCTTAGGGAATACTGAAAAAAAGGGAGATGTGAACAAAATTGGATCCTTCTTGAACTGTATTTGAAAGGTAGGTAGATGACAAGTTCTAAAATTAACTTCCTTGGATAGAAGAGGGAGGACGCTAGAAAGGGTTCATTTGAAAAGTGTTGTTAAGCACCAGATTCTGAAGCTGTGACCTAAAAGTAGCTGAGGTTACCAGAAGTAGATGGAAGATGTGACAGTGAGGGTTAATCTCATCCATGAGGGTTCTGTTTTTTGGGGATTAAACAGGTTTTAAAGGTGGTTAAGGATTTCACTGCTTCTCTGCTAGTAAAAGAAGTGTTTAACATACTGAGAAGTTTTCCTCACTCCTTATATGTGATTTGGTAATGTTTGTGATAAGTCTCTCAAGCACACAGCACTGGGCACATGATCTTGAGGAACACAAGAAGTGGGGATGCTTTATGACACCTTTTTGTTCTCTTCATCCCAAGCAGAGTCTTTAAGGTATTTTACACTTTAGTCCTACCCTTGTCAGTTTTGATAGGTGCAAAGGGGCTCTCTGAAGATAACCTCGGGCTGTTCATAGCATTCACATCAGTGGTACTTTCACCTGTTTTTTTTGACATGGTGCTTTTAGAGCCTCTTTACACAGTTGTAACCTCAAAACTTCCTTGAGCTTCAGTTTCCTACCTATAATGCCCCCTTGAGATACATGAAGACAAAGCTTTTTACATTAATACCATCCTTAAGCTATTTCTCTTTAACCACATTTACAACATAGGTCTGTGACCTCATACACACAGCTCTTCTGAAGGATCCTGTAGCTGAATTGCAAGAAAGCCCAGCACTGGTTGTGCAGGCAGGAACAAGAAACCTTTAAGCAGCTCTTCTATACTCATCATATTGAAGAGGCAGCTGATGGTTTGCAGACATGTTCACAAAACTGTTAAAGAAAAAACCAAAACCGGAGTGAATAGGGAAATATTTCATGATCTGCATGCTTATAAATTACTTCTCTTTGAGTACGAGTGTCTGACCAGCTCGTGTCCAGCCAGCAAACACAGAAGAGGGATAAATTTCCCTCCATGGTGGCAATGGGTTGTAACTTTCTCCCAACGCTCAGCCAGTAGATCAAGTAGGCATTTGAATCTTAAAGGGCCTAACCCCCATGTTAAATTTTGTTTACATTAAGAAACAGTTTCAAACTTTTCTGGTGTTCAGCAGACGGGTAAGCAGCCTGATTTCCTTAGGACAGCAGGCTATAACAAGCCAGAAAACAGTTTTTAGTGAATTTGATATTTTTCAAACTCTTAATAAACAGAATATTACCCAATTCTCAGTTCAGAATTATTTTAGCCAAGAGTCTTTTTCCCAAGAGAAATAGTCAAAATTGTATAAAGGCTTTAAATTAAACAGAAGATCATTAGGGTAAAGAAAAAACTGGCTGTATTTATTGCATTCTGTACATGAGATTTAGTGGGCTGGATTCCAACTCATACAGTGCAGCTCATGAAAGAGAAATGTTTCAAAATAAGCCAATTAAGTTCTGTATGAGGTACCATCTAGAAATTTATTTTAATCAGATAAAAGAAATAAACTAAACCTGCAGATAGGAGACTGAGACCTGGTAGTGACTATCTGTAACAAGTAGTGGTATGTGGGGCTAGGGGCTTCTCTCCATTGCAGTCTGGAGGGGCGTTTGGGCTCCAGGGAGAGCAGAGGACAGGTGCAGAGAAGTCAAGGCAGAAGAAAAGGCTGGAAGCAGCCTGCAGCCATGAGCTCTTCTGTACTCGCTGTTCCTCAGACAAGGTGAAGGAGCTGCACGCAGGGTCTGGTTGTGCACCGTGCTGGGGGGTGATCAGCTGTAAGTTCCTCCTGAGGTTTATATAAGGGAATAATTCAAGTCTGACTTCAATAGACAGCTTCTTGCATTGATCTCTGACCACAGCCCTTTCAGTGGAGGTAAAAAGAAGGCCTTTTTTGTGTAATTTAATCCGTTCCTGATGGGTGGCCCTACAGAAGGTTTTTTCTGTAACTGAAATTCCTTCAGTGCTGCGTTTTGTGTGCTGGACAGGAGTGATTGTGAGAGCCACCTTTATATGGTAGCTCTGAAGGCTGTTGAGTGGAAATTAAAGATAAGCATTGCACTTTCTTTGAGTTTCTTTTTATCAAACTGTTTATGAAGTAGAGCTGATTAAAAAAAATTGAGTCACTTGTTTTGAGGTTAATGGATGCTGGAGAGGAAGGCTCTCCCCTTAAAAGAAGTTTCGTAAAACTTTTAATTAAGAATTCAGGACATGAAAATTTCGGGCTTGTTCTGCACTACAAAGATTGGCTCCGGGGCATATTGGTCTGTCAGGTTTTTAAAGTAAATCTTCCTCTTAATTCTAATTAAGTATTGTAATGCCAGTACTCTTCATTAGGCAGTAATTTGTGATTAGTCAGGTAGTTGTAATGGAAAGAGAATAACATGTGATGAAATAGTAGAGAAATTGCAGACCAGGGAAGATGGCCAGGGGATGCGGCTCATAACATGCTCTTTAACATCCTCCTGCGGGCAAATTCCTCACTAAATTCGGTGCTCTCTGTGGGATGGGTTTCGATCCTCACACAGATCCTGGCACCTGTGGAAAACGAGTTCAGTGGACCTCGGTTACAGGACTTGAGCTCTGAAGTTTGACAAGTAATAATGCTAAGAACAGCCATAAAAAGGGAGAACTCCTCATTCCCCCCAAACTTTGAAGCCAAGCTATTATTTTAAGTGTAGATTACATTATCACATTTGTTTATCTGTGAATTGAATCTCATATTTAATAAATGGTAGCTTTTGTGAAGCACTGGAGTGAATGCGAATTAGTGAATTGAGAAAGATTAGCTCTTTGAGGAGATTGAGAACAATTTACAATTCCATTGTTCACTGTGTTTCTTTCTGTCTGTGTGAAGCACGTCTGTAATTGTCTCAAATTAGGTACTGCCTTTGTTTAGAAGAGTTAAACAAGTCACAGGATAAGATATTTCATAGTTCCTTTTTAATTGAACAGCCTGTTCAGTTATTATCATTAGGCAGTTTGCAAATGTCAGAGCAAAGTTTTTGAAGACAACATGCATATGAGGTGGAGTTTTTTGCAAATTGAATCATCTTGTGTTGTTTGGGTGCATTTTCCAAATTTGGAGCCTGGTCTTCCCATACTGTATGATTTTAGTGCATCCTTTTATCATGGATCTTAAAACAGCTGCATTATTTAAAAATTCAAAAAAAAAAAAAGAAGAAAAAGAGAGATGAAGGAGGTTGACTGGGCCAGCAGCTATGCAAGCAGAAGACAGCACATTTTCCTTTTGTATCCCTGAGAAGGGAAAGCCAATCACACAAAGTTACTTCCTGGCTTGCTCCTGTGGTGTCCACAGGGATTCAGGCACTATGGCCAGTGGGAGGTGGATGTAGTTTGAAAAGTGACTTTCTGGAAGAAGTGAGAATATTTATCTGCCTGAAGCAAGTGAGCAGGGAGTTTGCTGGGAATGGATGACCACAGAGTGCTTTGCTGGAGGGATAAAGTTTCTTCCAGGTGGTGTGAGCTCCCTTTCCACATCTCCCGTGGCTCCTCAGTCTGACCCTGATGTAGGGGTTGTTTCCATTCATTACTGCCAAATGTGCATGTGATAAAAAATACTAAATCCCTTTTTGTAGTGAAGATGCAATTACCCAGCAGGACTGGTAAGTCATAGAATCATTAAGGTTGGAAAAGATCTCTAAGATCAAGTCCAGCCATCAACCCATCATCCTGACCACCAAACTATGTCCTGTAGTGCCATGTCTTCAAGTCTTCATGAATTAAATGCTAGATTGTTGGGCAGTTCTGTAGAAATGGCTCCATCTGTGCTTGAGGCAGGGGTGAGATGGGTCTTGGCTGCTAATAGCACAGTGCAGAAACCAAGATGATACTGTAAGTTCAAATCCCTTTTTTTTTTTTGTTACAAGATACAAAATTCCCATTAAATTTAACGAAGCAAGAATTTCCCCTCCACTTTCAGCAGATTTCCCAAGTTTAGTACAAAGTCAGCACTGTTTTGTTGTACGTTTAGTGCTGTATCAAAGGAGACTAGAGCCAAGAGGGTGTTTTGTTCTTTTTCATGGTGTTTACAAATAAAGCTGACTGATTTGGTAACTCTCATGGAAACTCTCTGAGACTGTAAATTTAGCAGAGTGGTCCCTGGGCATGCATAGATCTAAAGATAGCAGCTTCTTGCTTATCAATAAGTAGCTTAAGGCCTTTGCTTTTAATGCTATATACAACTTAAATCCCAGGAAAATAATTCCACTACTGCTGTTCATTTATATGATAGGAGCCTGCATTAATTCAGACTAGGCTATGTTTTCTAATACATTATTTATTTAGGTCTTCAAAATGTCTGTGGTACTGCATGTGGTTGACAGACCATATTCTTGTTTGTTAGCATTATATGGCAACCTGTTTTCCCAAGATGCTTGAATAAATGAATGCTTTCAAATAAAGCTGTGATTTTAAAAGGCACTTCCCCCACCCTCCCCTTTCAACTGTAACATCCCATAATCTTAGCTCTGATTCCTCTTCTTTACAGTCACCTATTTGAAATAGTTCTGGAAAGATCTTCAGGGGTTTTTTTTTTTTGGAGGGTTCCCTCCCCTTTTTCTTTTTTTTGAGAAAAGTCCTTATTTAGGTTTTTATTCTAAATCTGCCCAGCTCCTTCTCCTACCCCAGGCCACAGAAGCTTAACAATACCTTTAAATTCAGTAAAAATTCCTTTACATAAAGGGTGAAGTGCTGAGCTCATATTTTCTGACAGTCCACAAAGCTTAGAAATCAAAATATGTGAGTGTGATGTGGAAGAGAAGGTGAAACAAATGGTGCACAATGGATGGAAATGAATAAGTCATGTGAATGAACATTGGCTTGTACATCCCCAGCCCCATATTAAGATTAAAGTGTGTTGTCTGCTCTACAATTGCATAATTGCTTCTGTGACTGATTTGGTGCTGCTCTGCAATAAGTTGTGAATACTGTATGCTGACCTGGTTAATGGGATGTTTACTAAATGAATCTATTTGTATAGTTTAATAGGAGGATGTTTGAAAAAATTAGCAGAATGAGAATGAATGGCTCAAGAGAGTCATTTTTCAGCAAGTGCTGGGGATGTGAACAGGAAGACAGTCTGCCTTGCTGTTGCTGTGTGGCAGCTTGGAGGGTGAGGTTGCACAGGGTCAGGTTCCCCTCCGTCCCCATGGCAGGGTGGTCTGTGCCCTGGGCACACACACTGGTGTGGAACATCCCCATCCTGATTCCCTGGGTGAGCAGGACACCTGGGCAGCTCCTCTGGGCTTGGGGGACCCAAGCTCTGCACCCCACTGAAGATGCTGCCAGTGGGGGGTGTGTGCTGTGGCGGAGCAGCCTCCATCCTGTACCCCATCACAGCTTCATTTCTTTAAAAGATCGTTCTTGAATTTAGCTATTTTAAGTACTATGGACTAAGATAATTATTTCATGAAGTAATATTATCTGCAAATTAACCTTGGATCTTTGCGTAAGTTCAGAAAGAGAGAGATAAGGAATTTTATCGCAAATTGCAGACTTACTGGGTTTAACGTAAAGGCCGTGGCAAGTAATACATTTAAACTGCATTTAAGTAGTAAAGACCAGAATATCAAAGTCTAAAAGCAATAAACATTAATTTATTCAGAAAGTTTTTATATTTTCTTTCTAGCTTATATGTTCTTTTCACACACTGTCATTTAATGAGGTTATATTCTGATTAAAGTAGAAAAATAAAAAAGTAAACTGTTTTATTTCAGTAGATAAAAATATAGCTTTTAAAATATATCAGCTTGCCCTGCATAGTATGAGCTAGCTGTACAATTTTCCCTTCGTTCAGCATGGCTGCTAGACTAATGGATTTTGGGGGAAAAACTCCCCCTTATATAGAGTTTCAATTGAAATCCATATTTTCATTTTTCAATGACAACTAATACATTTCCTGTAATCCCTTTCAAATATTCACTGGCTGTATTCCCAGACATATATTTTGAAGGTTAAATGTTTTAGGATTTATGTGCTATATACTATGTAGGTTGGTCTCAATAAGCTAATGTCTGTATGGCCCTTTCATTGCTGAAGACCAGTTTGTATCTCAGGAAGACTAGAGCTGTGGTAGCAGGAAGCTTTGGCTGGTTAATGAACTGTGGTTTTAACGAGCCCAGGGTGAAGTGCTGGGCTGGAAAACTGCTTTTGCTGGTTGCAAAGCTCACTTGGGTGTCGTTACATGGGGCTGCTTCATGTAACGTAGATGCTCCTTCCTGGCAGCTGAAGGTTCTGGCTCTTTGTCCAACCCTGTCTTTTTTTTTTTTTATAGGCTGCAATTGGCATGTAATAATTAAAATAATATTCCACAACGTTTGTATTTTAGTACGGGAGACAGATTAAAATTGGATCTGCTTTTTCCTCTCTTGAGGACCATTGCTCACTTCATGGCTAATGAAGTAGAACAAGCACTGTGATCAATATTTATGGTGTCACTCTGGGCACCTGCAGTTCTTCCAACCTTTCTTGCACTGGAATGGAGGTTTTTAACTCCAAGCTAATTAGTGGCTAACTGCGCAACTTGATGTGAACTCTGGAAAAACTGTTCTTAGTACTGTTTCTTACGAGAGCCACATGCAACTAGCACAGATTTGCTCGTTCTCATCATTGATCGGACAAGAGTAGGAGCTTGATTTTCTTCAGTGCTATACTTCTGGGTCCTTGACTCATCCTCTGGTGTTGGTTTGTGCTCTCCCTGTGTTGGAAACAACCACCATTGGGGTATCAACTCTTGCCAGTGAACACACAAAAAATATGACGTGTGGATTCTTCCAGTTGAGTTTATGGACTTCTGCCCTACAGCTTTTCTTCTGTTTATACTCCAGTCTTTGTTGCAGCTTCCAGTAACTGCTGGAGGTAGCATATATTTAAGTCTAACATGAATGCCGTAGAGTCAGTGCTAGTCTGTGCTTTTGCATCTTACCATTTTGGGGGCTGCTCTCAGCTGTGCCAGAATACAGCTGCTCAAGAAGTCCACTGACTGTGGCAGTATTTTCTGTCCAAATCATCCCTGCAGTACTTTGTTCCACAGTTCTCTTGTCCTTCAAGGCTTTCCCAAAATAATAATATCATCTTTGAACTCCTGGTGGGTTGGTTCATTGCAAACTTCGCCTGTTCCCTGCCAGTGACAGTGGCTGGAGGCAGTCCAATGTAATTAGTAAGTATTTTGGAGACTCTGCTTTGGCAGCCCTGTTAAATATGTGCAGTGAAAGCAGGATTAGGATGGGACCTCATCTTTTTTCCTCATTAGGGCATCTCTACGATCTGTAAGCTTATTTAATTAGAAATTATCCATTCTTATTAACTCTGGAGATACCCTTTGGTCCAAATCCTGACATGGGATAAATGTATATAATTCCCACTAAAGAGAAAGAAAATGCATCCACATACTCCAGGGTGGAAACCTGCCCTTTTGTGTCCATTGCAATTCTCCTGGAGGAGAATTTCATTTTCTAGTAAAGGCAATAAATTTTCACTGCTCAGATAAGTGACTACAGAGGTTCATCATCAGGATTTGAAGAAATAAGCCTCCTAAGAAGATGGATGATGACAAGGGGAGTAAGAGTTGTTATCCAATCATTTGTCATGTTCCAGAACATTAAGATGTATAGGTAAGACCCCAAAGGTATGTAGAAGTTCCTTTTTCCAGCAGTTGGTTGGTAAGTACTAACTTATCCTGTGCACTCAGCCAGTATTACACACTGTCTGAAAACTAATTTTGTTTGCATCTCTTTGTATACACAGCACATAACCGGTAACATCTTCTGTATTGCTGGGAAGTATTCCACACATCATCAGAATGTAGCCTCATGACTGCTTGAGTCTAGAGGCTCAATTCCCTGGGGGCTCACGTTAACTCCTTTCTCTCCCTCCTTCATCCTGCTCCAGATGTTAACATTATCTGCCTTGTCTCTTTTGCTGTCATAGTGTGCTGCTCTGGGCTTTCTTCAGAGGCTTTTCCCTCTGTGGTCCCCTGCTTTACTCCACTTTCCCTCTAGCTTTGGCCCTATCTCAGGGTCTTAAAACCACAGAGCAGCCATGGGGTACAGTGTCAGCTAGTGAAAAACTAGATTAAACATTCATGGTTGTAGGAGTGCTTGTTAGCATATATGCATTCATTCAGCACTTCCTGCTGGTTTTCAATATGTTGGGAGGTTATGTTGCCAGTGAAATGACTTTTAAAGTCTGTAGTGGAATACATTTCAACTAACTGCTTGGGAGCAGGTAAAAATCTTGCTTTACTTACCTAGTTTCAGAGAAAAACCTTTTGTCTGGCTTTTTAACAAGAGAGCATTCCTCTCTAAACCAAACGTGGCTGAGACCAGATTTCTGAAGGATTTTGTTAAATTCTGGCTCTGCAGCTCTGGGATAGCTGATCTTGAAAGTTCACCTTAATGTAGGAGACAACATCATGGTTTGCTATAGTAAACTGGTCCCTGCTTTGCTGTTTGTTGCTGGGAAGTCACAAAAAGTCCCATCTGGGCTTGCTATGGTGCAGAATAGCTCAGTAGTCTAAATTTGATAACTGAACCTGTGAGAGCTTGGCATCATTCACTGCGTCCTTCTAAACTCTGGGAGATGCTCCAGCGTGGCAACTTCATTAAGTCTGTGTGCTGGAGTTAAAATATGGCCCTTGTGTGTTTCTCCAGCCTGGTGCGGTATTTTGTTGTCAAAAATATACTTGGCTCAACATATTTTTTCCCCTTATATTTCTCTTGTTGTTTCAGTGCCTGTGGAAGTCAAACTGGCATAGTTTGCCTCCAGGAGAATGGGGGTGATGGACCCTCTGGGGTTTAGAGGCCTTTGTGGACCATTTCACAGAATCACAGAATCACAGAATCCTAGGGGTTGGAAGGGACCTCAAAAGATCATCTAGTCCAACCCCCCCTGCTAGAGCAGGGCCACCTAGAGTACATCACATAGGAACATGTCCAGGCGGGTTTTGAATGTCTCCAGTGAAGGAGACTCCACGACCCCCCTGGGCAGCCTGTTTCTGGCAGCATCTCTTCAAGTGTTCAGGTGTTTGGTCCTGCGGGCAATCTGCAAACTGGTCGTGGTGGGGAGATCTGTTCCTGTGGGTTTAGGAGCCATGAAACATGATGTGGCCATGCTTCCTGCGAAGCAAAATGCAATTATTCTGAGTCCCAGCCATGTAATTACAGCAGTAATAATAGCTATCATTTTTGATGCCTCAGTACCAAATGTAAAGGTCGTGAAGTTGTTTCTGATACATTTTCAGAGTAGTCTGTTCTGCTGCTTTTTTGCTATTTGTACCTTATCTACAGTTGAACAATTACCAGAAATGTGATGAGGACATCGTATGCAGAAAGTCATCCCTTTGTCTTTTCTCCCAATGACTCTGAGGTGCGTGTGAGCGGCCGTTATCTCAGCTGCTAATCAACGGAGCTGGTGCTAATGTGTCAAGTGACCTTTGTGAAGAGAAAAGAGGTTGTGCCAATATTATACTTCCAGTTTGAGTAAACTTTTGCACTTGGTCATGTATTCGATTGCATAAGCTGTTCTCTTACTGACTTGTATTGCCGTATCATTTAGTATTATATCAACCAAGTTAAGAGATGCCCCAAATTTGTCCTGTGTGTTAGTTGTGATGTTTTCGTTGGCCAGTTATCATTAGTGTTATGTGATGACCCCCAATCTTCATGGTCTAAATCCCTTCTTTGCTTTCACCTGTTTGTGCTTCATTTGGTGTAAACCTATCCTGTGCACCTGCCAGTTTGGTAATGTCAATGGGATTTTTACTGCTGAAGTAGACCCAGGTTACAGAAGCCTGTGTGTAAGCAAAGGTTATTTTCTAGCACTTTCCTTCTCTGGTCTTGTAGTACTCAGGAGTCTGTTGGATGGAGCACTCAATTATTTAGCGTCTATCAAGATTTCTCTTACAACACCTAAACAAACACTACTATTACCTACTTTTTTTCTGAATGTATAAAACATAATTCTGCTACATTAATCCACAGACTTTTCTTTTTTTTTTTTAAGCATGTGCTGTTGCTTAACCAGGCCTTTTAATGAAATGGGTTTTGAATTGAAATTTTAAGTATGCATGAAGACAGTAAGATACCATTTGCAGTGGTAGGATTTCAATAATGTATGGAATTAGCAGAGCTTTATTATATTTCTGTGCCTGCATGCCCTCCATAGAGTAAAAGTTGTAATAAATATAAGTTCAAAGGTAAGATTTTATTGCTGTGCATGAGAGGAGAAAAAATAAATTAGAGTAATGTAATCATGCTCATATACGTTATGAATTTTGAACAGTGTCTATTAGAAAGTTTGTCAAAATGTGCTTAGCTTTGAAAATACAGATTAGCGCTGAAGGTTTTAATATTGTTCTTCCTTATGTGCATATTCCTTGAGAATATAAGTGTAAAATATCTCCTGCCGAAAGCAATTGTCATAAAATGACACTTTCCTATTTTAATAGCTGAATAATCAGAACAGAAATATTTTCTAACTTGCAGAGAGGTTATTGCTTTTTTCACACAAAGAAATTTACTGGTAGAAAACCAAATTTTATCCAGATATTCTCCAGTATTTCTGTTTCAGTTCTTATATTTGAAGAGTGTGTCCAAATGCTTCCTGACAGCCTTGACACTTCAGGGTGTTTAAAAAGGGGGTGGGGGTCATTTGATTTCCTGTACTGATTCTGTGTTCTCCTTTAATCTAGTAGCAAAGTAAAAATTGTAGTTTTCCAACAGGAGCTGGAAAACCCGTTAGGGAATGACCGGTTGGTATCTTATCTGGGCCATTTATGGTTCATACATCGGGGTTTTTTTCTGCTTTGGAGCAAATAAGGAGTAGTTCAGCATGGGAGGGCAGCTGCTGGCTCAGGTGCCCCTAACTTGGCAACAAACACTTGTCTGAGCTGCCAGCTCAGCACATGGTCCTGACTTCAGCATCTCTGAGAAAGCCTCAGTTTGATACAATTTCAGTATCTAAGAGAATTCCTTCTCTTGTGTTTTTTCCATTTACCATCTTTCTGCGAGCAGAGTGTATACCCTGAGGTCACTACCACAGCATGGGCAATGGTCTTTCCTAGTCTTTTTAACACAGTCTTGAGGTTTTAGCTTTACCACTCAATTTGGAAAAAAATGGAAGCTGTGGGTGCATATGCATCTTCTTGTGCTTTCAAGCAAGGGGGGCAGAGTCTTGTTTAATAACAGCAGTCCTGCTCAGGTTGTACCGCAGTCTGAACTGTGCTGCCATGGCCAAACCATGCACAAACTCTGAAAGGATGCAGAGTTCTCTTGGGGACATGGTGTGCCTGTTCTGGTGGACACTGCTTTGCTGGGAACAGTGTGTCGAAATGATAACATCGGCCAACACTGTGAGGATACCTTGTCTTGCTGTGTAAACATTCATTTTGTAGTATCTGTCTCTATCTGAACCTTAGAGAAAGTGTGAACATTTCATGGGAAATAGTTCCATCAGTCAGAAAATAAAGAAGCAGAGTGTGCTGCCTTATCTGGAGTAGTAACAACAAGAGCAAGCTTCAGGCAGACTTCTGTCAAGGCTTCTAAGGGGGAAGACATATAATAATTGTGATGTGCTAGCAGATCTGTTATTTCCCACCTTTTAATTACAATACCCAAATATGAGGTGGTGTGCTGCTTACTGGGAGAGATTTGCTCTTGGAACCCCTCTCTGGAAACAGTTCTGTTTGTTTGTTTGTTAGTTTTCCATCAAATAGAGTAGTCACAGATGGTAGCTTTTAGATTTTTGTTTTTTAAATGTTTTGAGAACATTTGGACTCTGAATAATAGGGGTGATAGAGGTTTGGGGTTTTTTTCTTTTTTTTTTCCTTCCCAAAACCAACTATCAACTTTAAATTTATGTAAATTTTCTGGACACAGAGAATAACAGGAAACTTTTCTAAAGAAACCTTTTTTTTAAATAAACAATTTTAGGTCATTGTAAGTGATTCCTGCCTTTTAAGTTCTGTTGGTGCTATTGTAGCTGAGTTGTAGGCAGGATGGTGCTACTGTCACAATATAATCAGTGAACCTGTACCAGAGGGTGGAGCAGTTTAGAGACCAAATGCACTTTAAATGGCACTAGAGGAATGATGCAGTACCAACTGGAAATGTAGGCATCATTATTAATGATGTAATTAAAGTTCCACCTCATGGGCAAAGTGGAAGCACACAGAAAATATTAATATTGTGTTTCCTACATTTGATTTATCCCCACTTTAAGTAGTAAATGATCTATGCAAAATACAGTGGAAATTAAACACTCCTAAAATTTACAACTTTATTATGTAAAAATGGTTCAAGCATAGGTCAGGGTACATTAGCCAGAAGTAACTTAACCCAGCTGAAAAATGTGTTACTCAGTTTAGATGCATAGTTGATACTTGGCAAATTTGGTGTGAACACTGAGGTTTTACTCAATAACTGAAGGTCATGGTTTGCAATTTGCATTACTTTTGTCAAGAAAAGGTTTCAGTCATTCATTTAAACCCTTGACTAATCATCACTTATGTTACCGGGTAAATTTTCTTCTTTATTGCTGTCTTCTAGAAGCTGTCAAATATAGTCTTTTAAGACCACTCTGTTCTGAGTTTTGTGGATCAATTAGAGGCAAAATTGGAAAAGAAACTACTACTGCCAGGAGTAAGAATAAAAATTAAAATAGCCTAGCATTCAGTCCTGCAAATTCTGGACATTTCCTGCTAGACTGTGGAACCTCTCAGGGTTGCTTTATGGGATTAGGCCAGACACTGTGTCTGAACTAGAACACATTTTTGTGTTAACTGCTTCTAAATGAGCACTTAGTTTTAAGTAGTTGGCATAAATCTAATTTTAATTTACTGTTTTCATTTACTTTTGCATTGATCCTCTTTTTGTAGAGATTCAATTGCAGACTTGGAGAAGGGTGTTTTTCAAAGAGTCCAGATGGTATTTGCAATTATTTATTATCATTAGCATTCACTGTATCTGAAAACAAGACTTTAGCCAACTTAGATAAACCTCATCTGCTGCACTATTGTTTACAATTTTTCAGTGTCTTTTGTTAATACAGACGGTTTCTAGGGTTAGAAGAGAAAAAGAGTCTGTTATTCTGCTATACATGGCAAATTGCTAACTTATTTTGGGAATATTACTTGGATAACAGTCAGTCATAGCCTTTGATGGCTATGAGCAAGGCAGCGTGGTCTGTCATTCATAAGAGTAGCATAATCAGAACAAAATTCATAATAATCAAACCTGTAGGTAGAAAAGCATTGCACTTTTCCGTGCATGTACATGCAACTTTTCTTTTTAGGGTCACTTACTGTGTGAGAGCACAATTACTGTAGTTTACCCTTTGTAATATGTCCATTAAAGGTTGTTATTTTTGAGGTTTGAGAGTGAAGATGGCACCTTAAGTCTACAAAAATTGACTGTTTAGAAATTTATCACTGTGATGCAGTGGGAATAAAATGGCACCTTCTTTATTCTAAATTTAAATGCTTGAATTCCTCCCCTAAAATTGTTCTGTGGCACTGCACAGACATGTAAGCTGAGGTGGACTCAACACGCTATTGGAATAACCAGGTCTACTCATAATTGTGTTTTTTTTTTTTCCTTAAAGTTTTGGAAGGATGTGTATATTTTATAGTATTTTAATCCATTTGACTTATTTGTGTCATTGGTTTCTACAATATTTTGCATTGATTAGCATTTGGAAGAAAGCAGTACAGAGGAGAAAATAGAGGGACACCTGTTTCAATTATACTACAGCACCAATTTCAACAATAAATCTTAATTGTAATCAGTCTTGATCAACCCACCTGTGTAGATTCCCCTCATTTACAATGAGGAAGGATAATGGAGAAACAAGAAAAAAGTGTAGAGAGGGGAAAGAAAAACCCAGAACACTAATATGGATTATGTTTAGTTCTTAAGACTTTTATGTTTTCAGACTGCTGTGTGATGTTAATTATTAGAAACAGCAGCCTGAAATTTCTGTGCTCTTCTCCAGCAATATAGTGAGCCCTTGTTTACTTTCAGCTGCCACGTGAGCAATTTCTGTTAATTCAGGAGGGGTTGTGCAAACAGCCACGAGGTGGAATTCGTTCTGCTTTTACGCCCAAGCTCAGCAGGTGAATGTGTAACAAATTCCTTTAAATGACTACCTGTTGTTCTGTGTGGGATAAGAAATAAATTGGAGCCAATCTCTTATTGTAGGTAACCTCATGCAGCTGTATTATTTTTTTTAACCTTGAGATTGTAGCTGCTGTATAATACTCCACAGAGATGACTGGGATGTTCTCTGCAGGCTTGGCAGCTGCTCGCTGATGTGCCTCCCCCTGTGCTTGCTTTCTCAGAGCTTCCTTAGAGTCACAAATCAATTTTCTTATGTGCATTTACATAAACAGGGAAAACACTTGTGAGTAAACAGTCCAAATTGCTGTAGAAAGTGTATAGGAAAGAAAATGAAATACAGGTTTTTTTCATACTCTTCATCATCTTTTTCTTATAACCTCTGTCATGAACACTTAGACAGGGATAAGGGACAGGATTGTGGCAAGTGATTCAGGGAGTTGGGCAAGACTTTTGATTTTATGGGGATTTCATAACGTATTTCCAGACATACTTTTTCTTTTTCACATTTATTCTCATTCCCTCTTGTCTATTTTTCATATTTTTTCATCTTACTTTCCTTTTTCCTTATTTTCCTGAGTTGTTATTCTCTTTTTCTTCATTGTATACGATGTGTTTGAAAATGTCTTTTCCTTAAACTAATGCATTGCTTTTCATAGTTTCATTTTAGTTAAGTCTTTTGATTCAAATCCTCAATGATTGTCTCATCTATTCCTTTATTTTCCAAGAATGATCCTGGTTGTATTTGTGTTTATTTCCTCTTTTCCAATATGAATGGCTTGTTCTTCTCCGCTGCTTCATCTTTTTTCATGATAGATCTTCACCTCCATTTGTCTTCATTGCTATTGCATTTCTCTTCTCTGCTATGGGGCTCTGATAATAGTGACAGACCACTGCAATTAAATTTATTCCATACGCCACTGCTTTCCCTGACAAACTGACACCACTCTTCTCCAATGTTCTTACCTGTTGACTGGTATTAAGAAAAGTCAACCAGTGGAGTGTGATATTGGTCCCGGTGATGACTGAGCAGAGCAAGCCCTGGCTTTAAGGTATCTCTAAAGCTGGTCGTGCAGCACAGAAGGAAAACCCATGATATTGTGAGGAGATGAACACATTCAAAATGGTTATAAGAAATTTCTCCTATTGTTGTAGTTTGATTGTTATTGCATTTAAATGGAACACTTTCGTTAGCTGATGAGATACCTAGGCCAAGATATTGTCAGCAGGCGGCTTTCTCTGCATGCAATTGCCATTAGCAAACTGGCATACGGTCAATAGGAATTCTTCTGAATTTACTACTGTCTGTTGACATCTTATTCTGTTAGAGGCAAGTATTTAATCAAAGTTTATTGTCATTCTTTTCTGAGATTTAAGTGGGACATAAAATTTTACGATACGTATAGTATTTTAGATGACAGCTTCATTATTTCCACTGAATAATTTGAAATGCTACAAGGAGACATATTGATGTCAAACCGGTAACTGTCATTAAATATGCAGCATTTTTGCAGCAGTCATTTGTGAAAAAAATAAATTTTCTGAACTTCTAGGTAGCAATACAGAATAGTCAGAAATGCAGTTTCTTCATGTTGAGCCTTTCCTCGCCACGGAGCTTGCCCAGGCTCCACACACCTTTGCAAACCTAAAATATTAAAAGGAATTTTACAAAATTTCCTTTTAAAAAATGAGCATGGTATAGTGGTGAATACCCAAAGGACAATGCTCAGTTTGTTATTGGGTTGATCTTTTGATTCCTGTTGCCTGATACGATTTGTAATTTTGCTGCTTTATTTGCATCCTATCCAGTGACATTCCCATTTTCCTGAGCCATGAGGGACCTCTGTGACAGGAGTAATTAAACTGTGTCATAGGAGATGGGTACCCAGGTCACTGGGAAGAATGAGACTAATGCACCAGAGCTGCAAGGCATTATGTAAAATAGACAGATACAATTAAATATTGAACTGATACATAACGAAACATTCCTGTTGATTCACTGCCTCTCCATGGAGTGTGTTATTCAGGTCCATGAGAGTTACTTCTCCTTCTAGAAGTAAGAAAGACAGTAAGAAAAAAATGTAAGTTGCTGGAAAAGCCAAGCACTTTAGTTCAAGGATGGGTTTATGTCATTCTTTGTTGGGAAGAAATAAATTTTCTTTTAGGTGAATCAAAAATTCAACTCAGGATTGTACTTCTCTATGTAGCTTCTCAGTTGTCTTGGTGAAGAATTCAAATTAGGTACATTAGGTAATGATCAACCTTATTAGCAAATATATTTGCAAAAAACGCCATGCTTGTCTTCTTTTTTTTGTAATTATTACACCCTGACATTGGAAGAAACTGTATTAAATCTTTCCTATATTGAAAATACTATCTGGAGAATGTATCTTGGGTATTTAGCTGTAATCACTGTACTATTCAAGTACAAGGCAATCAGTCTAAAGAAGCTGATTAGAGTTGGTCAGAATACTTGCAATAAAACATCTGGAGTAGAGAAGGGTAACATTTTTCTTAACTAAAACTTTTTTAAGGAAGGCATTTATTCTGCAAGGTTGAGAAGAAAAACTGCTTAAAACATGAAATAAATGATTGAAAATGTCACGGTGAGCACTTCTGCCAGCTCCCTCAGTACTCCGGGGCGGATCCCATGCAGCCCCATAGACTTCTGTGTGTAAAGATTATGGAAGGATCTAGAAAGTTTATTTGGAACATCTGAGATAAGAATTACACCTTCAAGGTACTGGATGAACAATTTGGAAGCTCTGGAGAATTTAATATTCACTGTAAATCTGTGACAATGCATAAAGCACACTTCAGATATGTCTTATGCTAGTATTTTTCATGGAAAATGAAAGATTATTACCTCCCTTTGTAGTATATGGTGCTTTCTGAGAATTCTCTGCCAGCCGGCTGGTACCGAAGAACATTCCCCTTTTGCAGTAATACAAGCCAGTAATTAAACCTGAACACAGTGAATAGAGCTATAAAGTAAATCAAAGCGAGTGTTGAATTGTACCTTTGTGCACTAGGTGGTAAACTTTTTATAACAAAACTCAAAGCTTCCTTTCTTTGTTGAGGAACCATGAATTACAGCCTCTGTTTGCAATGTTACTGTTGCTGTCACCTGCTGTAAATCCAGAGTGAAAAGAAATCATGGAGGGAAGAAGTGGAAAGTACATTTCGCTGCTTTACCTCCCTTCTCACAGGGTGGTTGCTCAAAAAATGTGTGGCACCTAGGCTCATGGGTGGAGGAAGCCACTCCAGAAGAGACCCGTGTGTTTTAAACCATCTTGAATCACAGAAGGGTAGGGGTATTAACTGACCTCTGAAGATCATCTAGTCCAACTGCCCTGCTAAAGCAAGTTCACCTACATTAGGTTGCCCAGGATCATGTTCAGTCAATTAAATCAGTGGAAAGGCTCTCCTGGCTTTTAACAAGTAGTTATTTCTCTGATGCTTACATGTCTACCAGAATCTGATTGGTGGAAAAATCAAGCTAAATTCAGAGCTGGTGAACTTGATGATGCTCCCTTGCTGTAAAGTCTGTCCATAGTGAAGATAACCTTTTGCGTGGATGGAGGAGTGGGGAGCAGTGTCCCATCTCCTCCCTTCTCGTTCCAAAGCCTGTTGCTGACTGTTCACATCCTTCCCTGTGGCAGTGATGGGAGAGGAGGACGGTTGGTTTACCCTACTCCACCAAAGTGTATAATGTCTTTATGCTACTATACAGCTGACTCCTAAATTCACGTTGGCCAGGGTGCCCTCATGTTATCTGCTGCCATACAGATGAGCTGTCAAAATATTAGCAGGGATTTTGACACTAAAATGACTCAGGAAGACAGCTGGAATAAGGCTTACAGGTTTATTTTGTGTTTTTAGGTTGTTTTTCTCTAAAGATAGTTCTCAGCATTATCTGAGCATCCAAAGCAGGGGTGGTGATAATGGGCTAGTTGAAGGAAATGATGGATTAGGCTTGGTTTGCAGGGGTGCCAAATGCAGTTCTGAAGAATGGGGGCTGGCTGTAGGGAGGGTGCTGGTCTCAGTTTTATTACTGCATGGACTTAAAATAGTAATGCAAAAGTGGGCATATCGAGACTTTCCCGGTGAGCATAGATGTGTGCAAAGGAAAGGGAGTATAAAAATAAAGTATTTTTAAACATATCTTGCAGTCTGATTGCCTGCTAGATTCTCCATTACTTCTCATAATATGCTTGAAAAGTTTTATTTGTGCCTCGAGGGCGATGAGCCTGTCTTCATTTAGGGATGCAACCGCAGATAATACCACTGTGCTATTGACAGCTTTATGCACTCTCGCTAGCAGCCTGCCTCTCTTATTTACTCACTTGTATATGCGTTGCCTTGCAAAAGCAGTAGAGTTTTCTACCCTCCTAGTTATAATTGCATCCTGGGCTACCTTGTTACGGAGCCTGTTCCTGTAGCAGGAGGTGAAATAGCCAGTTGTTGTTACAATTTTAATTTTTTTTCCCCTATGTATAATTGAGCCTGGATAGTCATTATGCGTTCCCCTAGGTTTATAATTAAAGAAATCTCAAAGGAGAGGCTTGTAAATACTATAAGGGCAAAAGAGGAGGTAACATTCAGTGTGAGCTTGTTGTTTATGAACACGTAAATTTGAGCCTCCAGAAATTTTGTATTTGGAGATGAAAAATCATGAAGGTCCAGAAACATTAAGCAAGAGAACAGTCTCACAAAGCCAGTCT
The DNA here is from genome assembly GCA_013399075.1 of Chloroceryle aenea. Lineage (NCBI taxonomy): Eukaryota > Metazoa > Chordata > Aves > Coraciiformes > Cerylidae > Chloroceryle > Chloroceryle aenea. The sequence continues at coordinate 219,344 of VWZY01012410.1, forward strand.
TGTCTTTTCATCCTTTGAATTATAGTTCTAAGACATTAGGTGTAACTCAGTACCAAAAGAGTTAAATTTTAAGAGTGCTTATGAATTACTTGGTCCGTTTAAATTCTCTGTAATTACCGGAATTGCTAGACATTTCTTTTGTTATTTTAAAAATAAAATTGTATGTTGGTTTGCTTTTTAAAAATAATAACTCCACATGACATCCCTCTTGCATGCTTTGTTTCTGCCAGCTGTTCTTTTAGTCAGTAGTTTTTTCTCAGCCATCTCCAGTGTCCTATCTTCTTGTTGAAAAGGATTTTGGAAAAATGCTTCTCTTCAGGAGGTCCAGGTCCCTTGGTTTGTCTCCGACAGGAAGTATTTTTTCCTTGGATGGTGACAGTCCATTAGTTCAGATATCCTAGTTTTTTGGGTCTGAAACAAAATCAGAAATGGTCCATGGTGTGGGGACCTGCACTATTTCTCTTGTGGAAAATAGGTTCTGTAGGTGGAGATTGCTGGAAAGCATGGGGCAGTTAGTGTCAGAATTGATGATAGTTGATTGAATTATGTCATTCCTCATCCGTGCTTGCTTTATAAAAGTGAACTTCACAAAAAACATGAAACTTTTTTTTTCTTTTCTGAGTAAATAGTTAGTTGTTCAAGTGTTATACTTTCAAGCCTGAAGCCTTACCTCATGCTCTTTTGTAGTCTATTCTTCCTGTAGGCAAGTGGTTGTTTGGTGTAAGCTGTCTGTTTAATGTCTGTTCATGGATATTGAACCAAGCTGAGCCTTCCTTCATGTCCAACTTGTCCAATCGTTTTCTTTGCTCCAGGTGAAGGAGTACCACCTCACCTCTGCTCGGAACTTCCTCGTCCTGAAGTCGTGGCTTGTGAAATCCCTTGTGCAACGGATTGTGTCATTAGTGAGTGGTCCCCGTGGTCCGTGTGTTCCCACTCGTGCTCCAGTAAAAATGCCGAGGGCAGTCAAAGCCGGAGTAGGTCCATCTTGGCCCTTCCAGCAGAGGGTGAGTGTTAACATTTTTGGATTAATGGCTGTTGGTCTAATGCCTTGATTTGCATTCCTCGGGTAGACTATATTTAGATCAGAGCTTATACTACTACTATAGCAGTGAGGAATAATACTTAATGCTTTTCTACTTCATGCTGAGTGACTAAAATGTCTTTGTAGGCTTCAGTTCATGAATGTGTCACTTAAAGAAATTCTGTCACACTTCAAAATTACTTCAGCCTAGGAATTATTGTTTGTTGTGGGCCAGTCTGGGGGTGAATTTACTTCAGGAGAGCTACATCCTATACTAATGAAATTGCTGCACAACACAGACTCATCATACGAGTGCCTTTATCTAGGAACACATTGGTACTGATACAGAACAGAACAATGCGCTGTGAAAAATGAGTAAAGAGAAAAGGACCTGTTTATTTCATTAGTGCAGACCTAGAATGTATTGACCTTGTTTTTCTATTGGATAAAGTAGATAGCTTGTGGTGAATATATATAGAAATTTCTCTGTGTCTTCATGGTCACATCACATACCTGTTTTTTTACATACCAACATCAGTGGTGCAGCTATTTACCCAAACTGTTTTGTACCAGAAGTTCAGTCTTCTAACTGCAGTTAGGCATACCCTAATTCATTTATCTGTTGGTTTATCATACAGGATTTGAAAGGTATCCCATCAAATGCATAAAAATTCATAAAATGTGAACAGGCCTAACAGACTAAAGCCTTGTTGACATGACAGAAATATCTTACTACTGTCAGCACTACGTGGAGCTAATGCAGCAGCAAAACACTTTTGGATGCAAATCTAGCCTCAGAGAAGCTCTGTTAAGTGCTATTTTGTAAATTATAATTAAAGCCACCCCCTGTTTCAGGGGCAATGTAAGGACTTGATCTTGGAAACCCCTGCACATGTGAATGGTCTGTGTTCACATAAACATCCTTATAAGCACTCAAAATGAAAACTGGGACTTTTCAGGATGAAAACTGCTATGTAAGTGTCAATTGAATGATAACAACCACTACAAAAAAGTCTTTGAGATGGAAAATAATCAAAATTTAAAATCCAGTATTTTCCATGGAAGGAACAAAATGCAAGTAACAGGTGAACATGGAATTATGAAACTGAAGTGTGGAAGAAGTGAATTCTCAAAGTACATAAGCTTAGTCACCTCAACCTGAAACACACTAAACTGACAGTGACATGCTTTGAACTGATTACGTTTCTCAGGAAGGAATAATCAACTATTAAAATCAAATGCCACAACTTTTTTTAGTGCCTCTTTAGCAATGAGTATAATGGTTTGCTTTGCAGAGTCACACAACTCCAGACAGATAAATAGTGATTGATTTGAATTTGTGGAGCTTGGAAGAGGATTTAATACCAGTATCACTGCAATACTAAGGTTACATTGCCTGGTTTCTCTGACACTTTCATACCCAGCTCACAGCTAAGCCACCAACTTTTATGGAGCTCTGGTATGTTGGCAAGTGAAGTTTCATTTGTCCTCTATCACCTAAGGCAATGTTAGACATGGCTCTGCTGTCTGAGGAGTTCTGCATGTCATCTCACAGGCTGACTTCAGTTCAATCTCTTGTTTGTTTTTTTTTTCCAAGCCCTTCACCAGCTCCCAGAGTATAATAACCACAAGGCTGACGATGAAACTAAAGGGGCTTGGTTTAAATCAGTTTTGAAAAGATAAAAACAAAACTTCTGAAACATGATTCAAGAGGAGATCATAGAAGTGTTCTGGTTGGAAGAGACCTTTAAGGTCATCAAATCCAACTGGTAACCCAGCACTGCCAGTTCACTGCTAAACCATGTCCCTCAGCACCACATCTACATGGCTTTTAAATAATGACTCCACCACTTCCCTGGACAGCCTGGTGATAGTGGAGGCAGGCAGTCTCAGCAGGTTTAGTATGGATAAGAGGAACTGATGAACATCAGCTCCATAAAAAGTCTGTAAATGGCTACTAGAATGGCTAGGCAATGGTGTGCTCTCCTGCTTTCCTGGTACGAAAGTTGTCAATGAAGTGCAGAAAGTGGCCAGGCTCTTGTGCTGTTTATAAACAGCATGTCCTGCTTGGTTTTTTTTCAGGCAAACTTCTAGGTTGGATGGAACATGCGGTATTTCTTACTAAGTTAAACCTGCCTCATTATTACTCTTCCTTGTTTGGAAGAGCTTCCTTACTGTGGGTATTCTTAAAAAAAAAACACCTCAATTTTTCCTGGGAAGCTCAAAATTTGAGGTATTTTCTATTTTCCTAATGGCCACTTGCTTTCTACATTTTTTTCTCCTTACACCAGAGCAATAACTGGTCTGCATTTTTCCTGCCAAGTGAAAATCTTCAGGAAATAAGTTACCTGGGGCATTTTCTACTCTATCATCATACTAAACATTTCTAAGACCGAGCACTTTGTGAAACATGAAGATGAATGGTAATGTGACATGATTATCCAGAGCAGTGTACTAAGAAATTTCCATGTCTCTTTTTCTTTTCTCAGTGCTATTCATTGTGGCTATTTGGGGTCAAAACTTACTTGAGAAGGCTCAGTCCTGTAAGGCAATAGGCATCCATTTGAGGAGCAATAAACCTTCATCTCCTGGTGATTTTAGTAGGGCATAAAGGTGCTCTGAACTTGTGGTATCTCGCCCCAGCACTTTAGTTCTTTCAAAACCTCCAGCACTTTGGCCATGTCACATTTCTGGCCATGCCAGATTCTCTCTTCTGAATGAGAATGGTTTTGATTTTAGTAATTTTTATTCTTTATTCCTAAAATGACAGTGCTTACTGTTAAATTTCACTGCATTACTCCTTAGCTTTTGAGTAACAAACATCTGCTGCTTTTATGGGATAAATTCAGGTTGCTGGCTAGAGTGTTAAAGCTTCTGGGGTGGCTGTTCAAACTCCTGTACTTTCTGGATTTATTGGCAGTTGTTGACAAACAGCAGTAGCTTAGCAAGTTCTTTGAGCACCATTTTGAAGGATTCTGCTTCAAAAAAGTAAAGTTTTTGTACTCAAAACCCATCCTTGAAGTTTCCTCCTTCTTGATTTGCAGATGTGGGTATCATTGGATACTTGCCTCCATCAGTATAGTTCAACACCCCTCTGCAGCTCAGCTCTTTAAGGCAACGCATGAACACAGTCCAATATTAAAAGAGATGTTCCTCCTTGGGAAATTATCAAGGAGAATGAACATAAAAATAATGCTTAATTTGTCTTTAAACCTAATTGCATGTTTGCTGAGTGATACTGGCATTTAAATGGAATTAACTTGGCTGTGTGTAGGAGTATCAGTAAGGTAACTCAGAAATATACTTTGCCTATTTCTGTTTCCATTATGCGTTGGAATACAATTTTATGCAAGGCTAGTTTAATAGGGAAACAATATTTTAGAAGGTTGTTACTGCAACCATAAAGGTCAACAGCTTTATTTAAGCTTTATTTATTTATTTATTTTTATGGGGAGAGAAAAAAAGAAAAAAGAGAAGATATTAAGCAAACCTAATATTTTAATCCATGTCTACCTTTTGTCAAGTTCCATAAGATTAAATATAGTGCTCTCTTGACTCTTTCTAGGTGGAAAAGCCTGTCCCCCTGACCGAGCTCTGCAGGAGCATCGTGCCTGTAATGATCACCCGTGCGTGCATTTCTTCTGGGAAACTTCTCCCTGGAGCTCTTGCTCTGAAGACGCGCTGGTAACTGCGCTCAATGCAACCATTAACTGGAGCAGAGAAGCCTCTTGTGGAGTGGGCATACAGACAAGGAAAGTCTTCTGCATAAAGAGCACTTCTGGCCAGGTCACACCTAAGAGGTATTTAAAGCGAGGTTATTAGTGATTATTTGTAGGTAGGATACATGACGTGTAAAGGTGTTTTCAGCTAGTGTATGCGATCCACAGTGTGTAAAATAATTTCATTTCAGGACTCGTTCTCCAGCTACTACTCCATCACTACTATGAAAGGGACACTAATATGTAACAAAAAGAAATTGCCAGCCCATTTTTAATTTTCTGTGGAAATCCAAGCAAAATGCATATTTTTAGTGGTGTAGATTTTTTGCTGTTGTTCATCTGTTATTCTAATTTACAGTTTTCTTTAACTATTTTTCCTGAAGGACAGGTGTGAGGAAAATATAAAGTACATCTGGATATAACATTCATCTATAGGTTATTAACAGCGCTCCAATAAAATAGAAAAAGTAAATAGAGTTTGCATTATATTTACACCACAATAAAGCAGAACCATATGTGTAATCTATATTGTTCTGTTGATTTATATAGCTTCTGTAACGTGATACCAACATGACAAAATTACATATTCCACAGTACAAATACTCAGAATTTTGCTTTGCTTTACTAAAGAAGGAAAATAAGTAGCACAGATGTTTTCCCTAATATAAAAAAATCAAGCCATTGCTAATTATTTTTTGCACTGTTAATGAGTCTAGAGACTTACAACCGAGTTTCATTTCTTATTGTAGCTCTCAAAACAATCCTGCTCATATAAGCAGACTGTGTTGATTTCAGAAAAGTTAATTAAAATTCTTGAGGTTAATGAGATTAATTAAATAAAAGGAAGGAAATATAGTATTCCTTTATTTCTAGAATCCACTGATATGCTATAACTTTACCTAATTAAACATACTGGCTATAGCGCTATATAATGTCAAAAATTGTTGTTTTGCCCGCTCCACTTTTGAGGTGGTATAAGGGAGAACGGAACTAAAGGAGAGAAATAATTACTTAACTGAAGTACATAGAGGGAAAACAGAGTTTTACTGGTGGAAAAATCTTACCAAAAGAAGAGATTTGTGTACTGAGGACTTCAGAAAGAGTCTCTCCTTGACTTTTTGTTGTAGCTTCAGTGCTGCGGCGTTCCTTGTGTAACGGAAGTTGTTGGATTTAAAAGGACATAAAAGTCCTTAAAAAAGCTTTTTGTTGAAATAGTTTCTTTTGCTGCTGTGCTGTGTATTGTTCCCAGTGATTATTGTATTTAAAATTAAAAAAAAGTAGATCTCTAGAAGTCTTTATGAAGATGGTTCCAACCAAAGGAGTAAACCCTCTGTGCTTCAGAGTTAAAGACTGCCTCGTTATTGCCCAGGAGGGTCCGGACTGACCGGTCTGGTGCTGGAGTCAGGGCAGCCCTCCTCGCTGTGGGCTCTGGCTGTAATGACATTGTATTTTATGTTTGAGTTAATGAAAACTGATCCATAGTGTTGGGTTTAGAACTTCTGTGGTGAAAGACTATTGTTAATATGTCTTCAGAAATGCAGTAAGCTATGTAAATAAATAACCTTTGTGTGTTGGCATACTGTATTTTTTCTATTGTGTGTTTTTCCACGTTTGATAAAGAAAAATTACATCATATCCAATGAGGATGCAAGGCACAGAAAGCCAAATGAATCTAAAATTTTTCCAGAAAAATATTTCAGTGTCTTCTGGTAGATAATAGAAATTTGCCCTCTAGGACAGTCATACTTAATAACATGACATCTCTTTTTGTATTTATTATCTTTTAAATTACCCCTCTAAGTATCTTATTACTAACTCTGTAACAGAATCAGGACTTTAAGATTTATTTTCTTTCCTAGTACGGTTTAGTGGCATATTCCTCTTTCAAATGGGATCATTTTGGGTTGCATGTATTACTAAGTATTTTTGAATGATCTTTTAACTATAAATTAATAAGAATTTAAAAAGAGTATTTCTCTTTCTGTTCCCCCACTTGAAATGAAAGATCTGACTGATCCCAGAAAATTGTCCCTTTTCCACCCTTTCAGTTTTTTATCTATTAACTGTCTGAAATTTTTCTTAGAATATGCATACATGTTTTTCATTTAGGAGTTAAAACTGAATTAAAAAAAAATAATCAGAGAGTTCTTCTTACCATACTATTTTATACAACTTCTAACCTAACAATCAAGGCCTTAATCAAGAATCACTTTTAGCTCTTCTTAGGTTTCCTAGAGGTTGAAGGTGGAAGTATATCACATCAGTACTTACATACAGTTGCAAGTGGTTTGAAGGCTGTTGCATGTTTTGTTAAAACAGGAGTACTTTATAAACATACACTACTCTCTACAGAAACTACTACCAAAACTACTACAGAAACTACTCGCTTTCTTCATAATAAATGTCTCAGTTTTGCTTCAGTGAGCTTTGTGTTTTAGACAATTGCGTTTAGTCTGTAGTCATCAAGCCAAGCTCCACATGGGGTTTTTTAATATTATTTTTTAAATCTCTGCTGAGATTAGTACTAAATTCAGTTGGGCTACATGAGTAGAAAGAGGAAAAAAAAGGCTGGCTGTGATCAGGAGTGATATCTTTGGCGTGACAGTACACTCCACAGGCCCTAGAGAGTCTTGGGAGTACCACATTTCCCCATAGTTCTGTATTTTTTATATAGTTTATTTTTGCATTTGGATCAATAGATGTCCAGAGTCCGTCAGACCTGAGACCGTGCGGCCATGTCTCCTCCTCTGCAAGAAAGACTGCCTTGTTACGCCTTTCAGTGAGTGGACCCGCTGCCCAACAGCATGTCAGCCTGGTAAGCCTTTAAGATGATGTCAATATTTGACAAAAAGTTAGAGAATTGGCCTAGAAACGGGTGATAGTTGTAGTTAACGTCAGTCTAATAATTTTTAGGGCAATCACTTGAACGATTTTTGGACTTGGAGTGTTGTTGACGCTGGTGTTTCTGGAGAAGGTGGGATTCTCGTGAGCAGATTTGGAGATAGAAGTGCCCTTCCACCTTCCAAGTCAGAACTCCAAGGTTCCAGTGCTGTATGACCACACATGGAATTGCTATATGATTTGGAATTTATTTCTCCTGACCAACCTAGATGTATGTACAGGGTTGTGCAAATAACTTCCGTGCTTTGGGGTTTTTCAAGGACCATGTGTTTCTTTGACCTAGTTGATGAGCTTTTGGATGCTAAGTGTTTAGCAAAGTTTCGTTATAATGATCTCGTGTTGTTTTTTTGTGACAAATTTGTGTGTTTCATTAATTGTTCAGATGAAAGCCTTCCAAGTTATCAGCATATTTCATTACTGTTGGTGGCTTCCTTGTCCTTCAAAGATTCTCAGTGGATGCTCTACCATAGCCCTTGTTAGATTGTACAGGAAAATTAGTTGCTTTCTAAAACAGTGAATCCTGTTTTAATTAGCAATTTATTTTTAGACTTTAAATGAGCTGCCTATGAAGAAGTAGAATAAATTACCTGGTAAATTACTTTGTTTATTAAATAATAGTCTACAATTAAAATGAGAAGAAATTAATTATTTAACCTGCTTGGCAGTGTTATCATTTTAATATAATTCTAAATTAAAACTTCTTAGATGGGGGAGTTTGCTTTTTGCTAAATCTGTTATTGATATGGCTGCATTGCAAAATTTTATTTTTTTAATTTGCATCGCACAATTAAAACCTCAGCAAGATAATGAAATTTCAAAACCACTGTACATATGTGAGGTTTGGGGTTTTTTTTGGTTGTTTTTTTTTTAATAGAAAAGTTGTATTTAATGAAAACAATACACAGATGGTGAATTACTAAGCAGATCAAGCAGGAACAGGTATTGCCTGGCAGATTTAAAATTAAATGTGTACCAGCATAAGATCAGAGCTTAGACAAACATGCAGTCACTAAATCAGCTTTAGAGAGAACTCTACCAGTTGAGCTGTTTGTAGTTTATCTGAGAAAATGCGTCCCACTTTACTATCTAACAATAAAAAAAGCTGACATTTTCCCTACATTTAAATGTCATCAGACAACTGACTGTCTTCTGGGGAAGGATTATCTCATACCTCAGAAGTGTAGACAGCGGTGAACTTAGGGCAATAACAGATGGACAGAAAACATAATTCACAAAAGAAGTGCAATTGAATCCGAACACCTGTTGGTGAGGCAGAAACAGGGAGGTTGTTTCAAGTTATTGATTCTCTGCCATTTCAGATACTTAAAGGTGACAACTGTCTACTGCAGTCTTCTATAATATATCTGTTTTCATGGGTCTTTGAGGATGAATCGAAACAAGAATCAAAGAGTCAGTATGAACGTTTCAGAATATGAAATGGTTTGAATGAGCAGCAGGTAGATTTTCCTCTGTCACCATCTTTCCCGGTGGTGAGGGTGTCATGGGGATGTAACTGCTTTCAGCATGGGTGATGTGTTCTCTGCTCTCTCAGCACAGATTTAAAATGGGGATATTAAAAAAACAAACACCTGACAATAAATTACATTTCTCATCTTCCTCCTGAAAATAGATGGTATCTGTAAGTACTACTCCTGGGTAATGGTTCTCCAAGGGGAAGGTTAGAAATTCCACTGTTGCTTAATTCTCTAAACAGGTTTACATGAAATCTTAGGTAGGAACTATCCTATTTATTTCCCCATGCTTAAATCAGAGTTGAAATGAGATGGGATCAAAGTGGATAAAATGCATGGTGTGCCACAATAAGAAATTTCAATGACCTCTACCTTGTGTCATACAGTTTCTGTCAAGGATTTGCTACTTCCAGTTCTTGTAAACACTCAGCCAGAGATGATCAAAGTTAAAGACTTACTCTTCAAAAACTCTTTATCTGCACAAAAATATTGCAGAGTGCTCTGATTTTGATGACTAAAATCTTGGAGAATCTGTCCTTATTAGTTGTGTGCTCAGAGCCTTGGGTTGACCAGACTCTGCCTTTCCATCTGGTGAGGAGCAGAAAGTATGAAGCTGAGTGTTTCCTGTAAAAGCTAGGCCAGATATAGCACACTTTACAGTAGTGAACGAGGAATTTGTGCCTTGGCTGAGAATGGTGATGCACCTTTCTGAGCCCTGGGCAGTTTAACAGGGAGACCCTGACAGTCAAATGCAAAGGAAGGAAAGATGCAAGAGCAAGGGAGGAATGAGAAGAGGGGATTGATAGAAGGAGTCATATGGCTCTGTGTATAAGAACAGAAGACTGGGGGCTGGTGGCACAGGGAGGTGGTAGCAGAAGCAGAGGTAGGGCACCCTCGAAATTCTCAAAGAGCATTGAGTTGCAAGTTAATGACTTGCAACTAGAAGTTGAGTTGTTCTTAAGATCCTGAGGCTTGACTTTTTCAGGAGGCCAAGCAGTCACAGCCATGCTTGAAATCAGCTGAAGTTCAGCTTTAAAAGGACAGTCCTACATAATGCTAATACTCTGGAAAATCAGGCTATAGCAATTTTAAATGAGATATAAAAATTATGTTCATTAACATTTGTAAGAAATGCCGTAGAAAAGCCAATGAGGAAATTCAATTTTGAAAATGGGGTTTGAGTAATGTGCAATAAATGTTGAGGATAATTTAGTTTCTTGAGGTGGAGAAAATTACTGTGGGAAGCTCATTTAGATTTGGTACTGATTAATAGGACGGAAATGGCTAAAATTCTAATGGTAGTAGATAATTTGAATGAAAATCATCACAGAGTGATAGAGTTCACAATTCCTAGACGAAGGGAAGGATGGCAATATCAGCAAGACATTTGAAAAAAAAAAAAAAAAGACAGACTCAACAAACTGAGAGAATTGGTAGCTACACCTCTTGGGATTGTGCTGTATTCAGACAGGAGTGTAGAAGACCTGGAAGCTACCAAGAAAGACTGTATAAACTGCTAAAAGCCTAGTGGACTCTGTATCTGGAACTACTGTAATGGCAGGCCAGTAGTGAACAGTCCCCCTGGAGCAAGGGGAACAAGGTATGCATGTGTATGACTTGCATGTTCAAACTTCAGACCATGAAGAGAAAACAAACACAGCTGGAGAAACCCCTTTTTTTATCTTTCATCATCATCAGAGTTGTTCAGAATCTTCTTTCCTTTTTGACTGTCAAATTATTTCATAAAAATTAGAAACAAGAAATCAAGAATACAAATTAAACTCTGGGAGGATGTTGGATAAGAAGAATTACATAAATGGATTAAAAGTAAGGGGAAGCTAAATGAAATATGTGTCCATTACTTTCTGAGAAACAAGGGAAACAACACAGGGAATGTGCAGTTGCTGCTGTTGTTCCTTATCTGCAGCCAGGAGAGAAATGGACTAAGGAATCAGGATTTCCATAAGTTAAGTGTTCTTATGTCAAGGAACCAGTCTGTGTGAATAGAGAAAGAAGTAATAAAGTAATGCCAGAGTATCTAGTGATTGTCTTCTGGATGAGAAATTGCTAAGTCCTAAGAAAATAACTAAAACTCAGTAATACCAAAACATAACCAACCAACCTATCAAAACCTTCCCCCTTATGTAGAAAAACACAAGAACGAATTAATAGTCAAGATGTAAACATTTCAAAAATCAGAGTCTAATAAACTGGCCAGTATGGATTTATAGAGAACAAATCATGCCCAATAAATTTAATCTCCTTTTTCTGACAGCATAGCTGCTCTAATTAAGAGAAGTGGTAGTTTTTGACACATTAAACTTTTGTCAGGAAGCTGAGGAACAGTGACTTGAATTAAATCACTGTTAAATGGGTATTCAACTGCTTGAAAAACCTCACAGTGGATATCACTGTGAAAAGAGTCTGTCTCCTATACTGCCTGCCATCAGGTATTGATACACATTGATATGATCCCATTAGCCTTCTCCTCTCCAGGCTGAAGAGTTCCAGCTTTCCTGGTGTCTTCTTGTGTGTCAGATGCTCCAGTCCCTAGATGGTCTTTGCAGCCTTTCACTGGACTCACTCCTGTGTGCCCACGTCCTCCTTCTCTCAGGGGTTCCGGAACTGGACATGGCACGCAGTTGTCTCACCAGTGCTGAGTAGAGGGAAGGTATCACCTCGCTTGACCTGCTGGTGATGCTCTTCCTAATGCAGCCCAGGATACTGTGGCCCTTCTTTTTGCTTCAAGGGCACATTGCTGCTTTATGGTCAGCTTGTCCATTAGGACTCCCACATCCTTTTCTGCAAAGCTGCTCCCTATCAGTTGGCTGATGTCTGTCCACTATTCATGATCGAACTGGAAGATTGAGCCAAGGGGAGTCCTACCATAAACTCTTATTGCCCCAGTTTGATGTGATACTTGTCTAACAGCTTATGTGCTTGAATAATTGCATTAGTGGGTGGTGCAGAGCTGAAAGAGGTAGCAAACACAATGGGCAATAATTCAATGATACTGAATTACTCAATTTTTTTTTTACTTAATTAAATGATACTGAAATTTCTCAGAATGTGACTTAGGAAGGCAGAATTAATTGCACGAAGACAGAGTGGGAAATAAAAACATCAGTACTGTCTCAAGCACCTCTAGATACAGTGGACTACAAAATGAATGAAAGTCAACAATTTGAAATGATAAAATTCATATTTGGATTGTCAAACTCATGGGCATGTTGTATGTAAATGACCGAAGGTGTTCCTGTACTCTGCACTGGTGGGGCTGCAGGTCGGATTCCTTGGGCACAGTTCTGGCAAGAAAGTGAGCAACAGGAGGTTATTGAACAGGACCTATGAAGAACGGGGTTTTCTTAGTTTAGAGATGGGAAGAGTTAGCATGGATACAAGCCCTTGAAATTTAATAAAGGTTATGCTGCATCAGCTGATGGGGATAAATCTTTTTTTTTACATCTAGTGGACAGAAGAGTTAAAAAAAAAAGCTTAATTTACAGGAGGATGACTTGGGCTTGATTTTAAGTAAGACTTTCTGTGGGGCTTTACAAGCTCTGAATTGGGCATCTGAAGGGGGCTGTAGGAAGCTGTAGAACTGCCTTTAACTGGCTGTTAAGGAAGCAGGAGGAGCAATCAGCCAAGATATACTTATCCTGCCTCAGGGTAGGAGCTGGGGTGAGAAATCTCCTTCAAGGTCCAAAGTCCCTTTGTGGTGATCTCACAGCGACAGCAGCTGTGGGTGAAGGCTTGTATAACTTGGTATTTTGTAGAGCCAACCATTTTTACTGGATCTATGCTTGTACTTTGTGTTCATGGTTCATGACTTTTCATAAGTTTTCCTTCTACTCTAATGCACTGTAATTTTGCTACTGTAGCTTTGGCCTTATCTTGGAAAAATAGTGCTCATAGGGGGGCTAATTTACACCCCACTTTCCTCTCTTGGACAGATTTGTAGAATTCCATTATTCAAAGATACTTGCCTGATCTGGAATCCTTTGTGGAGTTTGCTGAGATCTCTGTTCAGTTTTCTAGCATCTGTTTTTGAAGCATGAATACAGTACCTGAAGAAGTGCTCATGCCGTACACAGCAATTAAAGCAGCTCTCAGTTTGCACTCACACTTCGCAGACAAGGATTACAGTTACAGAGATACCTTATCCTTGCCTGTCATGCTGCATTCTATACTGTAGAGTTTGTGAACTGTGTTTCTATGTGGAGTGAAATTGCATCAACTCAGGTTAAGTAGAGAGTTAGCCTCTGTTGGTTGCGATGGTTTTCCTATCAGGATGTTATCATCTATGATTTCTAGACCTATAAAGATGGGTTACTGGTAGCAGCCTGAGACCACCAGAATGTGTTTCCAGAAACAAAACCTTCCATTATGAGTTTAGTATTTCTGGTTTTTATTATTTTCTTCTATTCTATTTGCTCATACTTATTTTCTTGTCTGATTAAATAGGCATTTTTTGATACATCTCTTAGGTTGCTGATTTATCAGCCTTCCAGGTTGCTGAACTACTGGCAATTTTAAAGAAGGTAGCTTTTGATCCAGTGTACCATTCCTTCCCTTCATTGGATAGTACTAGAATGCTCATACTTTTCAAAATACAAGTGAAACACAAAACATGTTTTTAACCAAGACAGCTAGTTCGCTAACTCTGGGTGCCAACTGTGTCTGGAAGGTAATTTTTTTTCTTTATTTTACAGTCAATGCCACTGCAGTTAAGCAGTCCCGGTACAGGATTGTCATTCAGGATGCTGCCAATGGTGGACAGGCATGCCCAGACACATTGTATGAGGAAAGAGAATGTGAAGATATTCCTGTCTGTCCAGTATACAGGTAAAAAGTGTTAGCTTAAAATCAGTGTTTTGCTAGTGGGTGTCTGCTTCTCCAGAAACTATGCTTGTGCAGTTGATTGTCCTGCAACATAATACTGGCAAATGCAAAGTTACAAAGAAGTCATGTACCTTGCAAAATGTGTAAAAATAGAGTTAAGATTGGCAGTTTCAGTAGATCTGGCATCATCAGAACAAGAACGGATATTGCTTCCAGAAGTGGTAACCTTGGGGTTTGATGTGTTTAAGGAAGCTATTACTGGGAATTCCCTCCTCAATGTATCTAAAAATCAATGTAAGCTATTTTTGGACCACAAGCACTCAATTGGCTTAGTATTTGTGTGCTTATTGCAGAAATTCTTGTCTTTTCACCTGATATTCTCACTCTAATGAATAATATGCACTTAAAAAAATTCTGATTAGACAAATAGTACAACAGGGCAATTACCACTCTTAAAATTCTGTGTATAAATCTCCAGCCAGCATGTCCTGTAGGATGTGGTCACAGAGCAGATCAGGGAGATGAAACTGGTGCCAAAGCAGGAGTCACACCACCTAGCTCTGCCTGGCTCTGTACCACATAGTGCCATGGAAAGCTGCTTTCTGATCTTCTTGGCTGGCACACGTCCTAGCATAGACAGCAGTTTAGGAACAGCATCAGTTGTATGAGGACAGGCTTGCAGGAGGAGAGCCTGATTTCAAAGCCCACAGAAGATGTTTCCTGTGTATTTTATTTGACTTTAAACCATGCCCACAAAAATGAGAAGGGGAAACATTGCTGGATGATTTGCCTTTCTAGAAGGTGAAACTCGCATCTGAATTTCAGATCACAGTGCTTATTTCAGGAGTAATTACAGCTTTTTGACTCTATTTTTCCTTAAGTCTCCACAGTATATCATCATTCATAATTGAAGTTTTTGCCTGGATGCATTAACCGTTTTCCAGTTTTAACCACTTCATTGTTAACCTTTACCTCTTGCAGGTGGAAGACCCACCGCTGGAGTCACTGTGTGCTGGTGCCAGATTCTGTGAGACAGGGTGTGCTGGGACATAATGAGGCATGTGGACATGGTTTGCAATCAAGGGGTAAGCTTTCTTCATGCAGCCTGGAAAGTTTTAAGGTGTTGCAGTGTGACAGTTAAGTAGGGTCTTTACTTTTTTACAGTAGTTAACTTTGAGAGGGTGTGGAGTTTCCTTCTCTGGAGATATTCAAAACCCACCTGCATGTGATCCTGGGCAACCTGCTCTAGGTGAACCTGCTTTGGTAGGATGGGTTGGATGAGATGATCTCCAGAGGTCCCTTCCAAGCTCATCCATAATGTGATTCTGTGATAGGAAAACTAAGTGAGTGAAGCACTTAAGTATTTTGGGAAGTGGACCCATTGTACAGTTTTGTTTCTGTGCTAGACATTAAAGTACCAGTGACATGATGCTGTTCTTGAAGTATAGAAAGGGATTTATGCTTGGTATTGAACTATCTTTACAGTAACCTGCTCTTACTGCTTAAAGATGAAGCATGTGGGGTGTAAAAGAATTATGTATCTGTAGGTCTCAATGTAATCCATTCTTGGTGCTAAAAATGAAAGGGATAATTTTCTCACGGTTTTTAATTTTGCTAATAACTTTCCCCAGCACTGATTTCCATTAAGAGTATTGTGGAAGTTCAGTGTGGGTAAAAGCTTTGGGTCCTGCCCTTGGTGTGATTAAGCACTTGGAAAATATCGTGATCCCATTGTCTGAACAGAAGTGTTGAGAAGAATTTCACTATTCAGAGTATGCGATCAGTCTGTAGTGGTTCCTGCAGATGGCTGGAGATTTGGTGTTATCAGTATCCAGGGAAATCTAATGAAATCTTTAACAAAAGATTATTTTTATTGAAAATAAAACCCCAAAACTATACAGGTATGCTAACTGAAGAAACTTGACATAATAATTTACTCCTTCACAAGGATAGAAATTGTTCTTTAAAGGTGCAGCGAATTTCTTGTATAATCTGGAAACAAAGGGAAAGAAAGAAAAGCCCTGACAGCATGTGGGCTGTATCTGAAAAAGAAATGTGTTTTAAACTAAAGCTCAAAGGAGTAAATACCGTAACTTGGTTTTGACCACAGGCCTTTCCACAAGGTTTTCAAGGATAGCTCTGTAAATTGAGATGGCCTAAAATGTATTCCTCAATCTCTATGCTCCAGTAGGTACATGAATTTGTATTAATCTTATTGTGACAGAATTTGGAGTATAGTAGAAGAGTATCATGCTTATTTTTACTCTGTGGAGAGTCCTGCAACAATTACATAGGCTATGTGCTGTTCTGGGGTATTCCTGGAAATGGAATCTCTCCGTGTCTTTCCAGTGGAGTCTGTGCCATGAGTGGAAGAAGACCATGTGTTATAGATAGGATGCCTGACAGGCATCCTACAAATGAGTTTGCTTTCAAGCTATCACCACCACTTCACACAGTAATTGGCTTGCATAATGTGTCAGCATCCTTAGCCAGTAAGTGCTTATTCTCCAAAGAGTATTTATATGAATTTGCCCAATTTGTTTTTTATCATATAAGGGCAATTACCCTTTTACCACTGAAGATAATGTCTGTTCCTTAGAGCATCCATTTTTAGAATTTTTTTTGTTTTGTTGTCCATATACTGACTGTCATGTAAGTAAGAGGATTTCAGTTACTGTCATATCTAGCCAATTATATAAGGACATTGAATTAATATATGTAATACCTAAAGAAAGAAAGAAAGTGTATGTTTATGTGTACCTATTTAGAATGATGATGGTGCTGAGAGAAAATTAGGTCTCAAATGACTTTCAAGCTCCATTCTTTCTCTAGGCTAGATTCCAAGACAGATACTTACAGATCTTGTTCCATGGGTGTTTTCACTGAAATTGCACATAAACGTGTTGTGTAATGTGTAGAAGATACCAGAATTTGTCTGTGAATAATAAGCAGAATAGGGAAAGAGATGACAGCTGTCTGAAGCTGCAGTTTTCATGGCTTTATTGTGGAATGATATTACACTAATTACAAGAGCTTTCATTTTGTGTATCACCTAACTTATTCAGAAAACAATCATGCAGGTAAGAGGAAAGTAGGGTTTAGAACTAAGAAATATATTGTTATTTAAACTTCATTAAGGCATGATTTGCAAAAAGCCCCTGAGATAGGGAACTCGAGAGTAAAACAGGGTGGGAATGTTAGTGTTGCTTGACAGTGACACAGACAACATTGCTAACAGTAAATGAAGAGCTTTACAAGCTTTTCTATTGCTATATAGCTGTCATTTTCTTTGACAAGTGACTAATTTACTAGAAAGTGTCAAGACTGTGAGAAAATTGCTTCTGCTTCGGATGCTTTTCAGTGACTTTACTGTTCTCTGATGTTTGTGATGGAAGATGCTTCAGAAATGACCTCTCCCTTCAGTGCTGACATGAGCAGGCACCTTAGACGTTTATATTTTTGGGGAAAATGTGTATTGCTCATTACAAGGGATTGTTAACGTTTAATTAGTGGATGGAAAGCCTGTTTTAAGGAAGTGCCTTTGAAGGCTTCTTCAAAAGCCATTGATAAATAGCCACGTATTAAAAACTGGACTGATGTAATGAGACTCCACTTTAAAAACTGGTCTTGGAAATATACTGAAAACATGGTTACAGAAAAGTAGATACTTTCCAAAAGCAAGGAGAAGCTGCAGCAATGGAACATGTCATGTCTTATTTCTCCTGCTCCTGCCACTTCTTAACTGTGATTCATATGGGTGATTTGACGTTATCTCCCCCATTAACGAGACAGTAAGTCCATCTCAGAGCTGTAGCTCCCCTTGCAGAATACAGAAATCTGTGGCACAGAGCAGCAAATATTCTTACAGAATAACTCACTGATTTATGAACAGGAAAACAACAACAAACCCACCAATGCAGTAATGAGAAATGATTCCTCTGCTTTGGAGAAGTGCAGTCTCCCTGGCTCACCTGAGGTCAGGGGTGATTAGTCTCATTGGGTATCACAGTAGAATGTTTTCTGGTATGCTCTACTATCGGAACATGGAAGATGTATTTCTTTCCTCCTTTAAATGGGTTGTAAATTCAGACCACGTGGACTTTACTAAGATGGTTGGTGTTAAATATAATCCGTTTCAGTTGAAAAGTTGATGTATGAACTGACAGTGAAAAAAGTAGAATGCAGGCAGCACTGGACTCAAGCAATTTAAGATTCCTGTCTCCTTCATAGCAGGTTTCTGGTTCTTGCTCTGGAGCTTCCCGATAGCTATAGGGATACTGCAGACAAGACTGGTTTTAGACTGAGGTGCAGATCAAAAACTTATCATTATGAGAACAAAAGTTGTAACCATTTGCTATCTAAGTTTTATGGGTCTGTCCAATGATGGTTCCAGTGAAATGTTACACAGGCAGAACTGTGATTGCAAACATAATTTATAATAAATCATTGACTAAGTTAACATATATTCCATAGTAAGCAAGATGAAAGAATGAATTTTGGCATTGTCTGTTACACACTGCATCTACAAAATATTTCAGACAGAATCACTGGTTGGAAGGGACTTCTGGAGATCATCCAGTCCAACCACCCTGCCAGAGCAGGATCACCTAGATTAGGTCACACAGGAACGCAGCCAGTGGGTTTTGAATGTCCAGAGACAGAGACTCCACAACTTCCTGGGCAACCTCTTCCAGTGCTCTGTCACTCTCACCGTGAAAGTTTCTCCTCCTGTTTACATGGAATCTCCTCTGTTCCAGCTTGCACCCACTGCCCCTTGTCCTGTCATTGGATGTCACTGAGCAGAGCCTGGCTCCATTCTTCTGACACTCACCCTTTATAAACATTAATGAGGCCACCCCTCAGTCTCCTCTTCTCCAAGCTAAAGAGATCCAGCTCTGCCAGCCTTTCCTCATAAGGAAGTTCTGCTCCTTCAGTCATCTTTGTGACTTTGTGCTGGACTTTCTCAAGCAGTTCCCTGTCCTTCTTGAACTGAGGGGCTCAGTATTATCAATCTGTAACACAGTAATGACCATATTCATTAGTGTTGTTTCTGCTGGAATTACTTTATGGTAATCTATTTATAATGAGACTTGCCATCAAAAAAGCATCGGTGTTACCATTTTTTTTCCTCATAAGGTAGTCACACAACAGTTCTTATTCCCTGTTTTGTAGGTAGTTAATATAACTACTGATTAGCTAAATTAACAGATGAATTCATTGTCATTTGAGTTGCAGAATGCTTTTGCACAGAATTACCAATTTCAGGAAGTACATATTAGATCCTCTGATAATTTACAGGCTAGAGGCAATGTGATAACCTAAAGTTTACAGTGAATACATTTATTGATTGGAAACGCAGGGAAGGCATGGACTGCTTCAGGTAGATGCTGGTATTTTATGAGCAGTGCTTTGCAGTGCAGTGCTGTGTATAAATCTGTCCAGTTGATAGTGACTTACCTGTCATCAGCAGCTCCCTCCAGTAACAGCTTTGCCTGGTAGAACAGTGGCACCTTGGGCCTTATTCTGAGTGATGCTTGGGGGCGTTCCCTGGGTTTCTCAGTGTTTGTTCTGATGGTCCTAGTCTAGGGTAAAGGGTGGTTGCAGAGACACAAGTGGGAGCACAGCAAGCTGAACTTGAGTGGTCCGAGCCAGCATCATGGTCTGGAAGACACCTGCCTGGCAACTGGGGGTATTGGTAGCAAATAGTTGAGGGAAAAATAATTCCAGGGTAAAGACAGAAGCTGAATCTTGTTTGTGATACATTTGAAATGAAACTTTGTGAAGCAAAGACTGTCTGGGATGGGGATTCGGTTTCAGGGGGTTGCCTTTCCAGGAAGGAGAGTCTTAGTCTGATACCAACCATGTCTGCCTGGATCTTTGCCAACACTTTATCAATGTATCTGCTCTACATCATATTGCAAATTCACAAAGTATGTGTTGTGTATTGTTATTTTCTGATCACTGATAATGAAATTTTTAGCTTATAAACACATGGAGAGTAATAAGATGATAAGAAACAAGCAAACCAGAATTGATTTACTATTATTTGTTCTCGATAATCTGATTTCTTTCTTTGACAAGGCAGTCAGCTGGAGGTTAGGCAATAAGGTAAGCGGAAAGCAGCCCCGATAATATTCTCTTGACTTCAGGAGGACATTGAGTCCAGTCCCATGTGACAGTCTCCCATGTAGAATAAGAAAGCATGACCTAGAGAAATGCAGGGTGAGGTGGTTGTGCAACTTCTTGAAAAACACATTCAAAGCTCTGTTACCAGTTGCTTGCTGTCAGGAAGGAAGGCTGTTTCAGATGGCTTCCCACAGGGCACACATACTCTCGACTGTCTTCAGTATTTTCACTGGTAGTGTGTATAATGTAATAGAGAGTACATCTATAACACATCTGGGTAATTGTAAATTGGAAGTACTTCATAGGGTAGACCAAGAATACATGTTGGATAAATTTGATCACACTCTGAACTCAGAAAAGTTAAGTTTTCATTAAAGAAAAAATTACGCAGCACTCACACCATGTAGAAAGATGGTCAGTAGTCCTGGAGAGGCAAGTCTTGAATGAAGAGTTATGGACTATATGTGAACAACATTATACTGTTGTAAAAAAACACCCATTGTAAAATCATGCATTCCTTATATTTTCCTTCTGACCTCCAGGTTTGTGAAATTTATTCTTCTGATTCCTAAAATAGAATATTTTAACAGGTAATCCTCCTTTTGATTTTTGTTCAGTAACACTTTTTGCTATGGTAACTAATGACAAACAATTAAGGTCAAATAGAAATATAACTCCAATTCATGGTTTGTCAATAGATTCAGAAGAGATTAGAAACCTTTTATTTAAAAATACCCAAATTTCATTAACAGAAATTAGATATTTAGGTATCTGAGCTCTAGCAAATGTCAGTGAATTAATTATAAATCTCTTGAAGTTAATGAAACATTATCCTTTATTTTACATTTCAAACTTCCTTTCATTTTTGGTGAACCATGTACATCTCTACACACGGGAGTTGGAGAGATTTATCACTGCAGTATGGATGTTTTATTATATTAATCTGGATTGTTTGTGTCTAATTTCTATCAGTTTACCTATAGGCTTTGATACCTAAATTGTTTTCCAAAGACTGGGTTTAATTGTGGGTTACATAGTAGATTAGCTTCATGCGAAAACATGTGGCAGTGTTTCACAAAGGGGAGAACAAAGAAAAATTAAGGAGGAGGAGACAAAATGCAGTATTAATGTCAAGCATGTGTTTATGCATTCTTAGCCTTTCACGCACCAGTAGAGTGAGGAAGATATCCTCTCCTGGACAGATATTCAGTGGGATTTATCTCAGTTTTGGAAAATTAGAATTGACCGCGATCAGGAGGAGACAGGCTACATGAGATGTGATGGGTCAACAGTTCTGAGCGTTTTGTGGCTGCCTTTGAGATTTCTGCAGCTTAATTTATGAGCAATAAAATTACCTGCTTGTATACAAATAGTCCTGGGCTAATTTCTTAAAACCTGTTGGTGCAGAAGAGTTGTCTATGTAAATATGTGCATGGCTGTACTGGAGTCTGCATCTGGGTACTGGTTTGAGGAATAGAAATGAATCCTTATATTGTATTACATCCCACTGATCTCCAAGTAATGTGTTCCTGTAGACCAATTTTTCTTTTCTTCGGTCTTAGTTGATAGGGCAAGGGGAAGAAAGATTGATACTGATTTTCCTGTGACAGGTTGTTCACAAAAGAGTGATGGTGGACTACCCTCCTTTTTTCATGGGAGATGTCAGCAGACATCAAAAGATGCTTAAAACAGTGCTAATATATTTCATTCTGGTTCTGGCCCAGCTTCCACCTCAGGAATAGCTGCTGTAAGAGTATTTCATAGGTGGTAGGAGAATTGGCATGACATTACTTTATAGACACTAATAGCGAGAGAGAGTCCAACTCATTTCTGTCAATGTAGCCTTATGCCAGCAACATAAAAATTGAGGAGACTCTTGGAGAATTTGTCCTGACAGCAATCTATGGTGTAACATTTTATCCAAAGGCAACTCAGTAATCTGTAGACTTTCTATAAAATAAAGATGATGAAAACTGCATCAGATAAATTACATATATTTGATTTCCTTCAAGAACAGGACAGTATATCCCACTCTGTAGAAGGAAATAAACAGGCTTAACTACATACTGTTCCTATCTGATAAAAAAACACAAATATCAGCATCTTAGTACCACACAGAGCATTTGTTTTCTGGGGAAAAAAACGTCTTCATCAAGTAGAAAAGTCTTTTGAAGCCAGAAGGCATGAACACTGAAAATGTATACTACAAGCATGTACCAATAGTGGGTTTGTTAAAAGATCAAAATAATGAGGAGCAAAGCAGAGGAACATCAAAGCTTTCCAGGCTATGTATTTCTGCCTTGATTAGGAGGAAGGAGGGAAGAAGGGGGGAAAGAAGGTCTTAGATCAATAGGAGATGGCCCCATCACCTCAAAGACAGCATCATCCAAATGTGTACAATTTACAGGAATTGCTAGAGCATCTCAATCATAAAAGTCCCACATGATCTGACAGTACTCACACCATATTTAACAGGTACAGAGAGACAGTTGAGATCATCTTATCTGAAGGAAACTCCTTTTTAAATATGAGGGTAGATAGATTTTCATTTTGTCTTTCATCCCTCTGATTAAGTTCAGCTCTCTTTGGTCCTCCTGAGATTTCTTTCATCTAGTGTGTAGTCTGTATGATCTAAGCAGCTATCATTGGTGAAAGTCATTTTTGGGGTCCTTTTTTAAATGATGGATTGTCATTAAAGAGAGTATAGTAGATAAAAGAGGTCCAAGGAGAACCAAACTGTGCTGAGACTTACTCAGGAGGATGAAAGACATAATGAGAGACATAATGAAGAGCAATCTCTCCCTCCAACTGGAGACAGGCCCTTCCAATTATGACATGTTTTTAGCACCAGCTTCCAGTGATTGAAAATCCTGGTTATGAACAGTTGATTCAGGCTTTTCGTACAAGTCTTGAGAAATTCTTATTATTTGAACAGTAGGCCTGGGTGGTCATGCTTCATGGTTTGTGCAAAGGTTGTTATAAACTATTAACAGAAATCTTCTCTGTGCCCATGAGTGGTTTTTCAGTAGACCTGATCACACAGCCTGGTGTGCTCCTTATCAGAAATACAGGAGCCATTTCATCCTAAAACTCTGTGTTTCATTGACTTAGACCCTGAAACGGGATGGTTTATAATCCTGAATATTTTATATGAGCTCATGTAACTGTCACTGTAACTAGCTATAAAAATACCTGTTCGGGTTTATTTTAATGTTCTCCCTAATCTTTTGGCCTCTGTCTCTGGCATACCTCAGTTTGATGGGTTAATCCTGCAGTGAGTAAACTATTTGTTTCTTGATTATTTTAAATTTAATTGAATCATTCTTTGTTCTTCAGACATTTGAGTCCCATTTGGTCTCCTTTTTCATCTGCTATTTTATATAATACTTTTATGTCCCCCTTGTTCACCTCTCTGTGTTGTAGGCAGTTCCATTCAGCACTGATTTAGATCTACTTTTCCTTTTATAAAATTTTAATTTCCTTCTTGTCACGGTTGTGCTGTTTACAAATCCAAAGATAATTCATGCCAAAGCTGCTGTGGTTCATAGGGAAATTGTTAAAAATTCATCTGAGCTGAGCAGGATAAGATCCAGGTTCTCTGGAAAATGGCCTTAAGGAGAACTTTTCTTCAAATAGACACTTTAAACAGGAAACTTTGAAGCATAACCAAAACTAAGCAAATTTATTAAAAAGCTTTTATAGTGTAAGTTGTCAGGAAAACACTAGAGATGTTCTTCCTCCCATCTGTACAAGAATAAGCTCTTCCTTGTCCATAACAATCTCAGTCAAGTGGAATACCAAATTGTAACAAATCCTGAAGTCATTAACTGAAAGGGTAAAGACTGATTGTTTGTTCTTACAGCAACGTAGTACCAAAGGTGCTTAGTCTGATATTTATTTTACCTAGCTGAAGTAATGGACAGTTTTGGGTTGAAATGCTGATCCTGCTTAAGTCAATGAAATATTACTGTGATCTACCTTTGGCTATCCTGCTCTGGCAGGAGGGTTGGGCTGGATGATCTTTAGAGGTCCATGCCAACCCCTACTATTCTGTGATTCCATGATTAAAGGACTCCAACAGTAGTTTGGACACAGCCCCTCTCCCCTCCTCAAAAAAAACCCTCAAACAAAATCCAATACCAAAACAACAAAAAACCCCAACTGTTGGTGAAAGGAAAAACGGAGATGTTGAAAGGAACGCAGAGTTTGATATATAGTGGATATTGTTCATTGTCAGACTGCTAAAGCTTGGACTGCCTGGGGAATTTCCTTCACAGGAGCTTGGTAAAAGTTACAATTTACATTTTCCCTTATTCTGAATTAGTTAGGAAGCACTTCTTGCTGGAAAATATTGAGTCGAGTTCCTTTGAATAATTACGCAGGAACACTCAGTATGAATGTCAGTATCCTATGGCAGAGCTTGTCAGGGTGGCTTACTGCAAATTTTCAGGTACAAGGTTTGTTCAACGTGACATGCCACAAAAGTGCAAAAGGAATCCTGATGTCATGTTCATTGAACCTGAATTTGTATATTTATGCTACTGCAATAGCTTTATGTCTGCAGCTGGGGCTTAGACATCAGTTTTCAGTTTCAGAATAAATGAATAACCTTGGCTCGAACTATCTTTCAAAATTCCCAGCATCTTTCTTTCAAATGGGTGCACTAAAGTGAGAGCAGAGTAACTGGAAGTGATGGGGATACTTACGAAATGCTTGCACTTGTGAGGATACATCAGGTAACTGTGAAGCGGTCAATATTACATTTGCTTTATGCTTCCAGTAGTGCTCTTTTCTGTTGGCACTGTTTCTAAATATGTTCAGAAATATTAAGAATACTGAGCAGTGTGTTTAGCACTTTCTGAAACAATCTGATGATGGCAGCAGTAATAATTCCAAGCATTTTTCCTGTTGGAAACACCCTTTCTCCCCTTTTGTAGACGGTATTGTCATGAATTTGCTTCTTGAAAGACTCAGGAGAAGATTCCATCTTCTTTATATTATAATAAATCAAGAGAAACTTCATCCAAAAAATTGGAATTCTACTGGAATAAAATTACTACACAAGAAAAAGCCATCTCTATACTTTGATAGCAATAGATAGTAATGAAAAAATGTCACCTTCTAACAAAGATTTTTCTAAAGTCAATTTTTTTCCTGGCAGCCACTGGTTTTGCCTGCTGCGTGCGTCATTTATTAAAGGATTGCTGATATTGGCTTTGTGAAATAAGGAAAGTTTGGAATAATATATTCTGATATTTGACAGAGTTTTCCTGAAGTAGGGTATTTTGTAATGTCAAATCCGAATCTTGGATGTGAAGCCTTGTAGCAAGTGTTACTTTTTACTGCTTTTCTGGTCAATTCTGGTCAGTACTATTGTTCCTGCTTGACAGTTCACTGAAGTTTAAGTCCTGCAATCATATATTTTTCTTTGATATGTGCCCCAAGGTGATTGAAATTTCTTCAAGTTATCTCTTTTCTACAGTCTTTTGGATATTAACTGTATCTTTATTTTTATCCTGGTCTTTGTGTAGCAAAGGAAACGCCTGAACTAGACATACCCAGTATGAGGGAATCTAACCAACCTATTAAAATGTAATAGGCTTGTCAAAGGCCATCTACTTCAGCATTTGTTTAATTCAGGGAGAAGTAGATCAGCACATCCTCAGGGGACGTGTGACGTGAGAGGGCAGCACTCCGAACCTCTGCTGTGTGATAGGAATAGATGGGCTACCACAGCCTCTGCCCTTCCTGACCATGAGCCTTTGCTGCTGGCTTATTTGATTCCTTATGCTCTGGGAGGGCATCTTAATAATAGGTACTTATTAATGATATTTGAGAAAAGCAACTGGAAATTGGTCTGCAGAACTGAGCAGCTACGTGCAGACCTGAACTCTTGAGACAGTTTGAGGGATTTAGCTCTTCTGTTGCATTTAAACCCCAGAGCATGTGATGTGGTCAAGGCAGATATTGTTTGGGGCGCACTGAGGAATTTGTGAGGCAAATCAGACAGAGCAGGCTTATGAGAAGTTGCTTTGACCATCAGGTGCTTTTTCAGTACTGCTCTGAAGTGGTTGGTTAGCGGAGCACACAAAAATCACTGCCTGCAAGATGGATGGGGTTTGTGGGGGCTTACATGGCTGGTGAGTTTGCATCTGACCAAACTTCCAAACAAACAGGGAATACATATGTGCTTTAAAATAAATACATATCTTCAATGCCTAGTTTCATGGAGTATAAATTTTCATGTAATCTAAGCACATCTGCTCGTAATAATTAACTTCTGTGGTGTATGAAAGGAAAAGCTACATCAGCTATATGATATGACGAGATGGATTACTTTCTATCTGTTCATCATAATGATTAATTGTAGCATTGATAGGAAGACATCTTCTTTTTATTAATTTCTGGGTTTAGATGATGTACTTTGCCTTTTTTTTGAGCTTATTTAAATGTAAATACTCTGCAAATCCTTTATGAAAGCATGAACTTTGCAGTTTTAAATTCTTTGATGAGAAACAGGGCAAAATATGTCTCTACTTAAATTGTCTTATCTGAAGACTTTGAAAGATGCCTGTCTTTCCTAGTCAGATGAATTTCACCAGGAAATGTAAATACAGAAAGTAACTGTGAAAGAAATTTAGAAGGATTATGGAATTTAATTTGACCCTGAGAGCTGGTGTTTCCAAGGGGCAAACTTAATAATAATGAAACATATTAGCAATTTGCAGTCCGTCCTGTGGTTTTGCAAGTATTAAATATTTACTGTCAGTGCAATAGTCATCTGATGTGTTTCTAGAAGTTAAATACACTTAATTATTGGGCTCTAGTAAAATTTGAGTACGTGCTTTGTGGAATATAAACTCCCAGGTTTGTAGTAGAAGGGATAGGTGTACGATATCAGTTAGCACCAACCTGTCAAGCAGGTTGATGCGGGGAGCCCAATGATGTGGTTTTTCTCCCAGTGCAGTCTTCTTCCATTACTTGAAAACAAGTCAATATGTTTTCTATAGGTGGAGGTCAGCTCCAGGTTTTTACTGGCGTTTGCACAATAGAAGTGGTGAAAGTAAAAGCAGCAATGTGTGGAGACCATTTATTGAGCAAAAGTCGGAAACTCAAATAAAGTTGCTGGAGGTGTATGCAGAATTTAGCCTACTATTTAAAAATCTTTCTGGGTTGCTCAAATCATATTGATTAAATGATAAACAAAGTACTTTTCTTGAAATCTCTGGGTGACTGGCAAAAACTCCCCGATTGAATTATACTGCAAAGAGAATGCTGTAAGGGAAAATGTCTTTACCAATTACAGTTATATATATATATTTTTTTTAAGATTTTCTTATTAAAAGTTTCATCCCAGCATTTTTTCAGAAGATAAACTAGACTCAACAAAGAAGTTAATGCAACAATAAGCTATTGCAATGGCATGAATGAACAGATACAATAAGCAAATAAGCAAATTGCAGAAAGTCAACATCCCATGAAATGTTTATAAAGGTAATATTTAAGATCTCATAAAATCAAATTGTACTCAGATACAATAACAAAAGTCAGTAATAAAACTGTTGAATCAGGTCCAGAGATAATCATAAAGCAAAAGGCTCTGTTCTCTCCCAGATGTTTTCTTTGGTGCTAAGCATACTGTATGTTTTTATGGCAGCTCCACCCAATTTTGCTTAGCCAGTTACTCATGGTTAGAGTGCACACATATGAATCAAGCTGCTAAAGGCCTGTGTTTTTTGATGCAATATAATTTAATTATTAAGAAAGTCATTTGGATGTCATTTAGGATTCACGGTGCTGAGCATTTTTAGAATTTTTGTCCTTGAGGAAGCAAACTATTCTAAAATGAGGCTGCCATTCTTTGTTTTCTTTCCCAGAGCCCATCAATCTGTTACAGAAAGAAAGTTGATGCATTTAATTTGTTTTGGTTTTTTGCTTTATTATCTGTGGTAGCTGTTGCTATCTGCTGGATAATTATTTGTTCCAATATTTTTGTGCAAATCAAAAACAAACTGATCAGCCAGTATTTTCATGCCCTTCATCTTCAACAAGAAATAAAAATAAAAAGAGCTGTTAGAAAGATAGGCAGTGTTTGCTGATGAGTTGCCCTTCCTCCACGAGGTCTCAAAGATTTCTGACAAATTAAGATCATTTTCTGTAAGTTTGCTAGAGCCAGGATTCATTAGGACAAACAATTTCAAACCAACCAGTTTATCCTTGACAACTCTTTCCCTGAAAGAGGACCAAGCAGCCTGAGATCTTGCCTTTTTTCAACTGCTGATGGTAACACTCCCAGGATTGCAGCAAATCTGCTTGTTGAAGGGTGATGCAAGCTCAGGCCAGTTTTTTGGGGTGGTGGGATGGAAGACAAGAGTGTCTGGATTTTGCCACATTTGCAGAAGGATCCTTTGTTATCCTTAATGGCCATTGCTCATTCTGATTGTTGCGTGCTTGTGTTGCAATCTTTTGCTAATTCTCAGGAACTTGACCTCATTTTTGTATGTTCAAGGACAGTGAATAGCTTGGGACTGAGTTCAGCTGATCTCATACTCTGGCAAGTCCCTACCGTGACTGTGCCTGTTCTCCAATAGGAGAGCTTTCACTTTTTGTGTTTGTCTTTTTTTCTGAACTGCACCTTTCTTTGATTTTCTTTTCCCTACCAGCCCAGCCTTCCAGGACACCTTACTTAGCTTTAATGGAAATACATGTATATAAATGTATTAGTTTACCTGGCAGTCCCAGATGTTGTTATCTGTGTAATTTAATAGTCATTGACAGGCTGAGAGCCCTTGGGGCTGTTCAGTCTGGAGAAGACTGAGAGTGGATCTTATTAATATTAACAAAAACCTAAAGGGTGGGTGTCAAGTAGAAGGCACCAGTCTCTTTTCAGTGGTGCTCTGTGATAGGACAAGGGGCAATGGTCACAAACTGGAATGCAAAAGAGTTCCACCTGAACATGAGGAAAAACTTCTTCACTGTGAGAGTGACAGAGCCTGGAACAGGCTGCCCAGAGAGTCTGTGAAGTCTCCTCTGGAGACTTTCAAAACCCACTTGGATATGTTCTTGTGTGGCCTGCCCTGGGTGATCCTGCTCTGGCAGGGGGATTGGACTCAATGATCTCTGGAGGTCCCTTCTTACCATTCTATGATTCTATCATTGTCTTTACCCTGCCTTCTACCCTGGTGTTCTCCATTGTTTTCTCCTCATGGTGTACACTCTAGCTGAATTAACTCTGCACCCACCCCAAAAGACCAAATTTTACCGAATTCACCCAGTCTATGAATTGGCTATACTTCCTGAGTCATTCTGTGCTCCTGTAGCAGGAGTGGTGTGGATGGTGTCCTCCTACTTGCTCATGAGCACACTTCATTTGAGGTTCTTTTTCCAGCATGGCACATGTGTTCCTTTCCATTTTAATCTCCAGCTGGGCATTCAGTAGGTCACTTCTCTAGAGACTAGCCCAGAGACTGAAATGGTGTTTTACTTGTAGATAAAATAAACATGTCACCATCATTTGCATGTCCTTCCAGAAAAGCTGTACCTCTTTATGTTACTATTCCAGTCATGTAAATTCACCTGTCAAATTGGCTACAACAGGGTCTCACTCAGAAATATATGCTAATGTCGTAACCGTGCAAACATTTCTGCCTGTTTCTTGGGGCTCTGTTAAGTACATATAGCCCTATACTGAAATTTCTGTTATCCTAGCTGAAGTACAATGTAAAGATGGAGGAACCATCACGGATCAGAGGGGGGGACATGGGTGCATCATTGGGCATCGCTTCTGACAATGCTGGGACAAGGCAGATTGGGCAGCCTTTGTCCTGTTTCCCAGTCAGGTCCAATTTCTTTATTTCTTTAAGCAAGTTACTCTGAAAAGAGTAGTTCAATATTGGTAGCAGATGACTGTTGTTTGCTATTTATTCAACGTCTTTGTAGGTGTAGCAGCTTTCATGTTGATAAAGAATAATTTGATTTTGGAAGGTGATTACGTATAACATGTATGTTTGGAGGTGTTACTGAAGAGTCCCACTGTAATTGTAGCAGAAAGTATATTAAACTTCATTTTAAACATATGTGACAGAAAGGGAGATAAACATTTGAAATATTCCAGAGTTAAGCATTTCCTCACTTTGTCACCATCGTTGCTCATTCTTTTGCAGGGAGAGGACTGTCAATCTTGTTTCTTTTAACAAGTGTAACCTGTGTACCTACATCCAGTATATACTTATTTTTTCCAGAGTAATTTCATGTAGCAGTGTGAAATGAGCTTCTGTTATATTGGACAATGTAGAATACAAGAATTTGTACAAAAGCCCATATGAATCTCCTGCTTTTTAGGCACACTTACTGTACTGTAAATCTTGTAGTCTCATCAAGACTTCTCATTTATTGATAGCAGACACATCTGTATTGGCAGCTCATCTGTTTTTCTTTTTACTAGAAAAAAACCTTGCTGAATTTAATAAGATGAGTAGAAGGAATAAAAAGAAATAAAAAAAGTTTCCAAGTTTATAGTTTATATGGGTACACAATTCTCATCAGACCCAGGGCATAATCTTGTGGTTTTGGGAGGTTTTTTTAAGCTTCCCTATATTTTTGCAGTTGTATGAGTACTTAGGACAGTGGGTTAACAGTTAAAATACCTATTTTGTGCATTCCTTTATTTATTATTTTCAACAGCTGGAGAACGACTTAGTTTTGTTTCTTTTTTTAGTCTTGGTGTAATCACTAACTTTACCAATTGTCCTTTTCAATATTTTTTCTTTACCTCTTGCAAATGCCAGTTTTGTGTGCATTGTTAATCATAACCTTCAATATTTGATATTTAATTTAGTATTATTCTGTTACTTTTCATCCCTAAATAGAAGACAATGGGAACGTCTTTGGTTCACAAAACTAATGCTTTATGAGATAAACAAGTAATTCAAGCTTTGTAGTTGGTGTGATACATAATGACCTAGTCATAATTTTTGAATCGACTGTCAACACATATTAAATCTGAGCATCTGTTTGAAACAGTAGTATTTCATAAGCTGCATTTGACAGTTCATTATCTTATCTGTGAGAACTCCTTTCTTCCTTCATCTTGCCTCAAAAACAATATCCCTGCAATTGAACTTTGGTGAAAGTCAAGGTCACAGCTTTGGAATAAAGTTATATATGGGAATTGCCTGTCTTTGTGTTGAAAACATGAGTAAATCAAAAGTACTGATATGGTAATCTAAATCTACACTATGTTCTCTTGCAGTTTATTGAAACTAAAGGATAAGAAATTCTACTGACTTTCTAAAAGTCATCTTAGTGAAACTTCCTTGAGAAAGTTTCTTAATAAACCTATAGAGATTTAACCCTGCACTTAAAAAAAAAAAAGGCAGTAAATTATTACATATATATGTATTTAAATCTACAAGGAGTGGATTTTGTGTATGTTTTCAGGTAGAAGTGTGATGTCTGTGTAAAATAACCAAGTAAATTATCTTCAGGTTTTCTGTAAGATAGCACAAATGCCTTCTGTTTTCTGTGGGGTCTGTTCCTTGGAGATGACCCAGGAATAAATTTTTCTGTAGTAAAAAAATCACCTTTCTTTTTCTTCCAATTTATACTTTTCTCATAGAACAAATGTCAAGAAAGGGAGTGTATTAATGTGGAAAACTGATGCCATTTGGTTTCATTTGATTAAAGGAGGCCAAAAAACATTTTGCTTTTGATTATACAAACTGGAGTTAATGTATAATGTAATGGGAGAAATTTCACAGAAATCTATTTCAATTTGTGAACTAATTTTCGTTTCATATTCTTGTATATTCTATTACTAATATATCAAAGAAATCTTTAGAATATATGAGGTTTTAAATTTTTTACTATATGTTTCCAAAAGTTACTGTCTTTGTAACTTCTTAATATTTCATGTAACTTAAGATTCTGCTTGTCATTTGACATTATGCATTTGAAGAATATAGTTAATTTTTTCATACTTTCAAGGAAAAGTCTTTATTTGACTTTTTGACCTGCTGTGAGAAATAATTCAGTGCTTCCTGAAGTTTATATTTAAAACTTTGAAGTTTATTTCTAATACAAATTATTAAGGCTGTCTTAGTACTTCTGCATTGCCAAGGGAATTGCAGACCATTTGCTCTTGGAGAAGATTCAGTTGTAAGAAAATTTGTGTATGGGTGGCTATGGGTTTTGTGTGTGTGTGTGCGTGTGTTTTGTATTTTAAAGAACATCTACTTGTGAAAATATGCATTGGTTTTTAACACTTTGCTGAACAGTTCTGTGATGTCTAGTGTGTGTAGAGAATTAACTGTATGGTGATGCACCTGATCAACTCAAAACAATTCAACTCTCACTGCAGGAAAAAAACCCAAAACCTAACAAATGTGTGCTTGCTATGCCCAGTAATAAACATTCTGCCCTGTTCCTTAGTGAGTATAAAAAAGGGTGAGTAGCAGGATTATCAGAGTATTTAGATCATTGTTTCCAGAAACAACATTGGGAAATCCCTTTTCAATAAACTGCAGGCGACCTGGTTTCAGTAGAAATGTGTAAGTCTGGGGGCTGCATAGTAAAGCTGGAGAAAAAAGTCCCATATAGGGCTGGCATCAACTTCAGGGGGGGTTTCTTAAGTTTACATCCTCCTTTACATCCTTTGGCGTCGGGCATGGATCTTGGGGTGAGAGGGACCGCTCACTGCCTTCATGGGGTTGATGGGAATGGTAAGCTCATGACATTGTCGGCAGGAACTGTGGTCAGGATCCGCATTTTTAGCCTTAATTCCTGACATGCCTTAAACTTCTGCTCACTTGTTATCTGATAAGATTGGTACATTCAGCAACCGTAATCCTTCGTGGAGTATTTCAACTACAGGACACATTACTTCTTATTGAACTCTTTAATAGGGATGACTGGTGTTGCACTTTGGCTGCTATATATAGATTTTTCTTCCTCTACTAATACTAAAAACCACTGCTGTCCTATTTTTGAGAGATAAAATACAAAATAAAATTCATACTTGACCTTCATTCCTTCAGTGCGATCCTTTCAAGGACTGCTTTTCCCAAGCGGTTGTGAAGAGCTGAGCTCTCTGAGCTGTCCCAGCACAAGCTTCCAGCTTCTTTCCTGTTTCTGCCCTTGCCTCTCCCCGTGTGGTGATGCAGCCCAGGGAGCCAGCCTGTGATTTGGGTCCAGTCAGGGGTTCCTCTCAGTTTGCCTATACTGATCCTGACGCCAGATGATGGCTTTT
This sequence comes from Chloroceryle aenea, assembly GCA_013399075.1. Lineage (NCBI taxonomy): Eukaryota > Metazoa > Chordata > Aves > Coraciiformes > Cerylidae > Chloroceryle > Chloroceryle aenea. The sequence continues at coordinate 252,671 of VWZY01012410.1, forward strand.
CTGAAATGCCAGGAGTGAGGAGTGCAAGGGCCTGATCCTCACCTGAGTGAAGAGGGGTGAGTTGGGCAAGGGGCTGCTAGGCTCCCCCAGCCCTTGCAGCATCCTCTCAGGCTCTGATTCCCATTCAAATTCTTTATTCTTTTTCTGTTTCATCCTTTTCACTGCTAGGCCTTCCACTGTTATTTTGAACCGTGGGCAAAATTATTTTCAAACACTGGCTCTTGTTGAATGCCCTCTTACCTGTTTTTTTTGTAAATATCCACATTAATGAGATTTACCGATGTTGGGTGAAGAGCCATTAAAATAAAAATCAAAGTTGCCTCCAAGGATCCTCCTCTTCCTTATTTGTTGATTCAGACATTCCAGTTTAATTGGTTTCTCCTTTATTCCTTGTTGTCAGTAATCTTATTGAGCCTGAATGAAAGCGATGGGTTTTCATTGCTTCTAGTACTTTGTTGCTAAATTGTTCATTAATTTACAGTGAAGGACTCGTTCATTACACACAGACCCCATATTTCTCTGTTAGTGTTGCCTGGAGCATTAGTGTTACCTTCAAGGTTTGTTGTTGGTTTTGTTTGTTTGTTTGTTTTTAAAATACAATTTTAATTTCAGGTTTGTTTGATTGTTTTCCCTAAAATGAATTTTGCATTATTCTGAGCAAGTGAAAACCATGGATGAAATTGTGGTATTTAATAATGTAATGCCAGAACCTCATGGCCTAAAGTTTAGTATCTAGACCCATATTTAAATTGTTGAGCAACATTATTGCTCTACCAGCCCTCATCCCTTCACACATCTTTCTGCAAAACCTACTTTTGCCTCAGGCTGTGAATGGAAGATGAGATTTTATTGTAAGTCTCCTGGATTAGGTACACAGGAACCGCATTGGTTGACATTGGCTTTGATATATACGAGCAAAAGTTTATACAGTCATTATTGCTGTGTTTCCAGTCTAAAAGTTAATTAACTGATAAGATATAACCCTGGAGCATGGGTCTTCAAATGGGAAAAGACAAAGATTTAACGACAAATTGAGGCAAAGGTCTAACACAATGAATGATCTAGAAAAGGCAAAGTACCAGTGCAGCATTTTAGAGAATCTCTCAGTTCTGTACAATCTTAGTTTATATGGCTGTGCCAGGTCAAACTTTCTCGTAGAAGCAAAATCACTATGAGTTGGTGGTGTGCTGTATTTTTGCTTTCATTATAGCAACAGTGATAGTTTCCCAAGTACAGCACATTTGTATGGAAAGTTCCCTTTCCTTTGGGCTTCTGAGGAATTAAAAAGCTGCCATTTATTGTTTCTTTGAAAGGCACACTTAAAATTCCAAATATCAGTTCTCTCTTCTGAAAAGAAAATGTGATGTGAATCTTGATGGATTTTCAAAGTATTGAGTTAATTTTGCCTTGAATTTTATTTCCTAAAAAAACTTACTCTGAAAGGGAAGTAGTAATTACTACTTTAGGAAATACTGGGAATCCCTCTGATTACATTCATTTGGTTTTAAGGGAAATGGTAGTGCTGAGCATAATTTGCCTTAGTGTTTTTTCCCTCTTCAAGGAAGAAAGGGTCAGACGTTCCTCTGGGCTTTGTGTCACTGAGAGGCAGCCTCAGGTCTGAGTTACTGATGTGCTCCTTAATGATGCCCTCCGTGGCTGGCACGGACCTGCCTCTCCAGAGGTGAGCATGGGTCCTGGTGCTTCATGTGGACACTGAAGACTTCTCAGAGGTGAGGAGGATATTTCTGCTCTTAGAGGATGAGGAAGCTGACGATATGTACTTGTGTATCAACCACTTTCAAATGAGCCAGGAGAGGCAGGCTAAGGCTATAGAGAAGTAGGAGAAAATGGCAGGATATGAACAGCCACTTTCCCCAGAGGTACCATCAGGTTACTGTTTTTTCTCTGTGTTTTCTTGGGCTCTTGTTTTCCTGATTTATTGCTTTTTTAAGAAGCCAGAAAAAGTAAACATAAAGCACCTCTGTAAAATTTATTCCCAGTTACTTTCCAAAGATGACTTCCCCCTGCTTTAAGTGTTCCTCACTTTAAGTGTGATGTTGTCTGATCTCACAACAGCAGTTGGCAGAAACCTTCTGCATCAAGAAAGATTCACACACAGAGCAATTCTGTGGGAGAAACTGCTCTGAGTTCCAGCAAATATGAACATAACTTCACAGGTGAAATACAGTATAAGATGAGAATCAAACTGGAAATTTATTATAACCAAGATTAAGCCAGTTTATACTGGAAAGACTGTAATAAAAGAAAATGCAGCATAGTGTCCCAGTCATCTCTACTCCAGGGTTACCTAGAAGGAAACATGTGAGGAATAGCTAAAAATATGAGTTATCTTCCATCAGGGTAGAAAGTATTTGTAGGTCTGATGCAAAGTACTTTCTGTTGTATTAATTTGTTTTTATTACACGTGATTGGGGGTTTTTTTCTCAGTTAAGCCATAATTTATATGATCTGAACCAATGGTGAAGACATCAGAATAGGGAACTTTCTGTGTCCAAATATTGTAACTGTTATACATGAGCAATCCTATAGTGATCAGTCAGTGTTTGGACTGTGTAATTGCTTTAGAAACAAATGCTTGCAAACAAATGCCTCATTCATAGATATTAAGAAAAAAGTGTAATAGGGTCTTTTCCTCTTGAAATAAATGTGAACTTTCCCATTGTTTCCCATTGATTATAAAGCAACCTGCTTTATAATCTCCACTCAATTATAACAATTTAGTGCAAATTTAAGCAGAGTAGCAGCCTCTAACTAAGAAATGCCATTTCTTTTTTTTTTTTTTTTCCTGCCTGTAAGAAAGGAAGAGAAGTTCATCATAAGAAAAACATAACATGCTGGAAGATATCTCCCTTTGCATCCTTTCTGATCTTCTACCTTTTTTTTAAGAGGCTAGAAGGGGAAAGCAAATAGTCCCTTTAGATCTGTTAGCTTCAAAAGAAGAGTAAAAAAGGAATGTACTAGCAGTGAGAATGCTCTGAACAACAAACATTAAGGAAAAATGAATGTAATTATTTTTATTATTCTTAAGAGGCAAACCTATTGGAACTCCTTCACTCACACAAAAAAGTTCATTTAGCATGATCCAGGGGAAGTACCAATTCTTATACTTATGGGAATCAGGGTCTACACACTATAGAAATACATCCTTCAGTATCTTGGACTGTTAGTGTCTTCCTGGGAATTTGAGGGTTGCGGTTTTTCGTTTGTTTGTTTTATTTATCTTCCTTTTTTTTCCTTTTCTTCCTGATACAGAAAGGTAAGGTTTTTGTAAATCACTTTTCCCCTACACACTGGGATTGTTTATGAATAAGTACAGAAAGCTTTTACGTATGTATAATTTGTACATTATGTATACATGTATGGAACTCCCACACATCAGAGTGTGACTTTGCTCTTACTGAGACTCAAATATGAAGACTTAGGTTTCCTGATAGGAAAATCTCCTGAAAGGCCCCTAATATTTGATTTCACAAGGTTGCGTGTGGGAAATTGTTCACAATCTCTTTCTGTCTCTCTCACCTTTAATAGCAGTACAGGGTCTTTATGTACTTTGACTGTGCTGACCCTTCAGTCTGAAGTACAGTATCTTTATTTGTCTCACAAGGTAGACAGCACTGTCTGACAACGGAAAGATACTTAATTCAGATAACATGAATTATTTGAGTATGCATTTTGATTACCTTTGGTCAAAGTAGAGTTAGTTGTTATATCAGTTTTAGGCTGGAGATGAGTAGCCAGACTTCAGACCTCAAAGCATTTAGTATTCTTGTCTGTTCTTTACTGTGGAAAAATGATAGTCGATGTGGAAAGTTTTATGCAGGACCATATCTACAAAATCCATTGGTACTTCAGAAAAATTTAACAGCAGTTTGTATGACTGGAATATAGAAAGTGGTGAGGGGATTTCCAGATTTTCATGTTACTGCTTTCTGAATTGCAGTTTTGGACTTTGATAAAGATGACAGATCTGTATGCTGTAAAATGCCCTGGTGGGTGGTGTGAAATGCAGAAGAGCATGGTTAACTGAAAATCAAAATGAATAGAGGAGAACACATTCTGGTCTTTATTTTACACCGGTCCATATCTGCATGGCATTATTTTGGTGCAGTGGCATGAACAGCATTATACGGGCAGTACCGTCAGGGAGAAATTGATAAATTCACATAAACTTGTTTATTCTCTTCTCCTTTAAATGTAACCTGTGTGACCAAGCTTTGAGCAAATACAGGTTTTGGAGAAAATGCAATAAATCCACTCCAATGGGAAACAGGCTGCCACACAACCCTTTCTTTTAATGGGGAGATCTGTGCAACAGCAGGTTAATTTGTGCTGTCTTGCTTGGGGCTTCGGAGCACGCCTGGGAGGACAGGATTTGGGCATTAAAGCAGAGTTAACTGGGAGAGGAAAAGAGGGCAGGTGAGAACAGGAGGCATCAGGATGAGCTGAAAACTTGAAGGGCTCATATATGTCCACAGTGGCTTAATTTCTGTTCCTGACCAGCCAAGAGCAGCGCTAAGTTTTGAGTGCCAAAATCACAGATTGGAAAAGACCTTTAAGATCAAGTTCAGCAGTGCTAAGTCCGCCAATAAGCCATGTGCCTAAGAGCTAGATCTACACATCTTTTAAATACCTTCAGGGATGGTGACTTGACCACTTCTCCGGGAAGCCTGTTCCAATGCTTGACAACTCTTTTAGGGAAGAAAATTCCACCAGAAGATGAGATAGAGAAATGAGAAGGGGCAGAATCTGAGGAGTGGGGAGCTGAGGAAGGGTAGATTAAAATCTTTAGGTGTTACCTTGGACCATAATGTTTTAGATATACTGTTGAGAGAGTTGTAAATACATCAGTTTCCTGGATTTCATATCTGTGCTTCACCATGAAGGGATAGATGGAGTGAAATGGCAGAGTGCCTGCCTTCCAGAGCAAGATTTTCAAGTCATCCTAAGCCAACATAATGAAATGTTTTTGAATGCCCAGTTACCTGAAAGATGGTGCAAGTGGATAATTTTATCAAACCCAATAACAGAATAGTTCAGACTGAAATGGTCTTTTAACTGGACAAATTTACAGGGCGTCCTTCTGAGACATTCCTAAGGCTGAGTTTACCATATGCTGTTGTGAAAGGTGACAATGGAGTGCTACCAGAAACTGGACCTTGGTGGAATAGAACAGGATGCACAAGATTTTAATTTCATCTAGTTGTCACTAAAACCACTGGCCAGTGAATGTATAACTGAGGCAGAGCTTTCAAAAGAAGGTTAGCGCTTTCTCAATCAGCTAAGTGATTTTCCAACTTGAGTTACTAGAAACACTGTAAATACTGTGTTTGCTTTCCATTTTTTCCCTCTCTTGTTATTTGGCATGTTTGATTCTCTTTATTTGCTGTGGTCTCAATGTGCATATATATAACAGGGTGTCTTAGTTTTATTTTCGAGCTGTGCAATAAATAATTCATCTTAAATATAAGTATGATAGGTGCTACAAATAAATTGAACTCAAGTAATTTTAGTAATTGTGGGCCACAGAATGAGAAAAAAAAGGAAGCATATTTTTGTATTTTGTTGTGTTCTCTGAAAGGAGCAGAAGCGTAATTTCTGTCATTAATCATCTAATGCACTTCCATTGATTTTCTTTTTAATAGAAAATGAAAGTAAAAGCAATTCAAAACCTATAATAATGTTAGAAAAAAAAAAAGGAAAAATTGTGAAAGATTCCTTAGACTGATTGCATAATGTACAAGCACTCAGATTGCAGTTATTCTTTGGCCGAAGTAAATTTGAACCATTAAAAAATCATATCATTTTGTCTTTCTAGCCAGGCAGAGTGTGAACCACTTGCAACAAGAAAACACTTGTATTAAAACGAAAATTGTGCTAGACATTAATGTATCAATCCTGTGTTCTACATTCAGTATGTGGGTGGGAGGAGGAATGGCCTTCATAGCAATGTGTTTCTCCTAGTTCTCCTGAAACAGTGAGCAGTCTTGGCTCACAGATGAGGAAGGATTAAAGCATCATGTCACACAGCTTGGCAAAATTGACATGTATAGCTCAATTCTTGCAGCGATTTAGATCATATATTCCCAACCAAATAATCAATAACTTCATCCATAAGTATCAAAGAAAAATTGTACTCTTAAGACGTGATTTTAAAATGGAGGGAGATAAGTCCAGTTTAAGTCACCAAATGGCAGGAGTCAGGCTTCACTGACTTCACTGGTTTTAATATGCAGGCCAGGACATATTTAATCCCTGTCAAACAAACTGCTCTGCTGTCACACTGTTGTGTTGGCTGAGAGGCTCTGATCTGTGAAGAGTGAAGGATGTGGGAGGGAAGTGCACCTCTGGTATAAAGACCTCGTGTACAAACCTCTTTATCCCATTCCATCTGGTAAATGCTGATGATAAGTACCTGGAGGGGAACTCTGTGGTTGGGTCAGACACATGCACATGGGGACAGCTGCCCTGTCAGGGGCACAGCTGTGTTTGTGTTGGAGGTGACTTCCTGACACGCAGGTCCCCAGAAAGCTGTGGCTGAGACTCCTCTTCTTCTGAGGCTCCCTAGGTTAACCTAGGTCTTTTTCCCCACAGACATGTCTTATTGTGGGAAGGCTGCAGAGAGAAACCAACTCAAAAAGCAGCTAAAACTTGGACTTTTAGCTTGAGAAAGTTCTTCACAGCTTTGTGCTTTTTCTTTTTTTCTTCTTTTCTGATTCTGTTTGAGACTTCTCCCCATTCCCCTGTTGCAGTCACCCCTTCATGCTAATGCTCTGTAACCAACTTTTCTATCTAATTCTTCCCTGACCTCTCTTCATGCAAATCATTTCAGTTGCTTTTCTTTATCTTTTCAGTTGATATTTACCATCTTTATTGCTTCCCAACCTCATCTCAGGCTTCTCTTGTTTGTTTATGGTGCACACTGGTTGGGTTCTGTGTTTATTCAGTGCTCTGTTTGCTCGGTGGCATTTGTTGGCCCTTTAGCACTACTGTCAATATCATTAATAATTACAAAGTGGGAAACTGGTGATCTCGGAGCCAGTTTCCCTGGTGGATAACTACTTGTTCCAACTCTTCCTACATCATTTTTACTAGTTTTGTGTCTGCAATGTCCTTCCTGGCATCACTTATTCTTTTCCTCAGACTTACTTTTAAAGATTATCATACGGTTTGCTTCTGTAAATCCAAACTCTGGTGCACTTCATGTCATTGAAAGGGGTGGTGCTGCATCCAAAGTGGGTGGTCACAGTGGTGAACTTAACGCATATTCTTTTATCCTTAGAGATTAAAGACCTTAGATTTGAGTCTCAGCAAAGCTTTATCTTATGTCCTCTATTTTGTCTACTTCTGGCCCTCTTCTATAATTAGGGGTTGTGTTAACGTACCAAGAATGGTGTAAATGTTCCACGTTTGATTTTGGAGAAACTCATAAGTATGAAGAGGCATCAATAGAGAAAATGAGTGAGGTCATCATGAGTCATGAGACTGTGCTTATAGCAGCAAGTCTGCATACTTCAAGTTATTTTCTCCTTTTTTTCTAACATATGATCCCTCATCTTTTTCACTTATCATTAGTGAGACCTGTAAGAAACAATATATTGCCTTGTTTCACTGAAGTGTGCTGAGAACAATTATGCAACACAAAATTAGATTTTTTTTCTGAAGCCTGAGAAGGTAAACAGCTGCATTAAAACAATTCCCTTGACTTTACCTGCTGGCATTGATTTTTCACACATTCTGAGAATCTAAAGCCAGAGAAGATTATTACATCATGTCTGTACTTGTTGAGTCTTAGACTTCTTGTCTAGCCTCGTAGGTCTCCCTGTTGTTCCTGTACTAAGTCCAGACGTTTGATTTACACTACTGCATAGCTTTAGTTTTAGTGTTTGATCTGACTGTACCTTTCTGGAATTATCAGTCATTGTTTTCAGATGTTTTAATGACATTTAATTCCAGAGTTTTGAAACCACTAATTTAGGTTTTCCAAATTGAAGTGCCATGGTACAATATAATTTTACTGGGTGGTATTTGATATTCTCGCTCTTCAGCTTTTTACCCTTTGCAAACTGTTGAAATGTATTTTTAAAGGAGAATTGATTATAACTTTGGTAAATGAATATGATTACCATGACTGTCTGTAATTGGATTTGTACTTGAGAAGAACTATATTTATGTTATCTCTCCTTATTGGATGCAATAAGGTGCCTATAATATTTCTTACTCAAACACTCCTTTTGTTAGCACCATCTGTAGTGCTCTTAAGTCAGGCGTGTGTCTACTGAGAGCACTTGAGTTCCCCAGTTTGAAGCTGATGTGCTCCTTTGGTGCTGATGTAACATCATCTAAGGATGCATTCAGCGCCTCTGCAGTTTAACACCATACAAACATTTGATTTCACCATGGAAAAGTTTATAGAAGTGTCTGCTATTTACTTTAATTTAAGATGAATGTTGTTAAAGAATATAGCTTCCATATGCTTCTGTGTGCCATATGCTGAGATGATGGCATACAAACATACTGTTGTGGGTGTAAATATAAAACCAAAAGACAGAGACCATCGTACTGAATATCCCGTTGGCAGTCCTTGTTCAGTATCCTGACAGGACCCCGTACCAGGAGACAGGAGAATTTCCTCCACAAGCTGTATGTTTAACACCCTGAAGCAAAGCAGTTGCATCTTCAACTACTTTTATTGCTCATATTAATCACTACTTTTTCTTGGCACCTTAAAGGGTGTATTCACGCTGGCTGTTAAACAATTCCAACCCTGCCCTGAAAAAAAAAAAATTTTTCTTTTAGCATTTTAAACCTAGTTACCTTTCAGTTTAATTCATATCCTAGTTTTATCATTATGAGAGAAGGTGTACTTTTTTTTTTTTTCCTGTGCCAGACATTGTTTTATATCAACAGAACTGCATTAAATTGTCATTCCACAGCTGGGACCTAAGCGCTTAATTCCAGTTTGCCGGTGTTGACTGGTGGTAACAAGAAAGAATAGCGGGAGTTCGAAAGGAAATCCTGCATTTCCCCTCTTTGTGGGAATCAATATTATAATTTGAAACCCTTTATCTGGCAGTGTCCTGTTACTAGCTGTTTCTGTTCATATGTTTTTGTCCATTTTAAATTCTGCTGAGATGGTAGAAATCACACACTAGGTCTAGGAGGGATTTATCCTTACTGTGTGATTTTTTTTTCTCTGCGCATAGGGCTCCAAAAGGACTGCATTGACCCTCCGGTGGTATCCTACTTAAAAAAAACAATGAGATGTTGACATAGCAGAAATGGCTTTGTGGTATGAGTTCATTTAAAACTATTGTGACAGAACTGAGGACTCCGGGAAAATACTTTTTATGAAACGTAATTCACACGTTAGCCAAACTAATCAGCAGTTTGAAAGCACTGAGGATAAATAATTTTACCAAATTTCCTGAAGGTTCACTGAAAACAAATTTGTCTCAATCTATTTCCAGAAATGCACATATTTGAAAATACTTCTTCTCTTAAAATGTAAAGCTAACTTAAGTGGGAAATAAGTTTGCAGCAGGCTGAAATGAGGTGACTAGTTCACAGAATCACAGAATCACAGAATCCTAGGGGNTGGAGTGGATCCATCAGCTCTGATGCTTCCTTCCTGGCCCCTTTCAATCCATCAAAATGCCCTAATGGGCTAGATTTTTATTATTTAATTTATTTTAGCAGCCCATGCTGCTCACCTCAAGCACAGGTGTAAGCACATAGCAGAAATTCTGCCATTTCTTATGACTGACATGCTGTAAAGATCAGGCCCATTAAAATCAGGCTTTTGAAGGTAATTTAGTTCAAACCCCAGTAGTCATGCATTGGCATTGTCTTTGAAGATGTTTGCTGACTCTGGTGTGGAAATTAATTGCCTCCCAATATAACTAAAATGCGGTGTAGTGCTCAGCCCAGTCTGGGAAGTGTGGGGTTTTTGGTGTGTAAGGATACCAGCAGTTCATGTCTTGACATTTTATTTTGTGCATGTAAAGCAAGAAGTGCTTGCTCGCCCAGCAAGGTGATGCAGCTGCCAGCTGGGTCACCAAAGAGGTGCTCATCTGGGCCCACCAGCTTAGTAATAACACCACTGGTATTGATAAGTGCAAAAGTCCTGAAAGCAGAATGTTTGCTCCTTAGAGGGTATTTTAGGCATCTAAAAGCCTTTTTGGATTCCTTGCTCTCTGGTTGCTGCCTTCTCTCCTTGCTGACACTGAGGCTTTGTTGCTCTGTCAGGTATAACCAGACTGAGTTATTAGGATATGCACTTACTAAAATTCCTAAAGCAGAGAAGAGAAACAATTCTGTATTTTCCATCACTTGCCTGTTCCTAATTCCCTCATGGGAGATCCTCCTCCTTTCAGTCTTATGTCTCTTACCAGACTATACATTGTATTTTCTTGCTTTCAGCTCCTTGTCGTCTCCATGCTTATATGGGTATAAGCCACTGTATTATTTGTTGCTTTAATTTAACTTTCCTCTACCTGTATTTACAATTGCCACTAATTTCTCTAAGCTCCATCATCTCTATCAATTATTTGCCCTGTTCTCATATATCCTTATAGATTCATTACTTTTAGCATCTAAATAGGCTCATCGAACTCCATGAATTACTTGTGTGCTTATAATGAAGGATATTTGTGCAGAAGATCTGGCCATTAGTTAGTAACACATTGCAGCATGGAGTGTCTGGTTTACCATTGATATTTAGAAGTTCTGTCTCTTGTGTTGCCATTCATAAATGTCAGGAATGAATTGTGGTCTTTCGTCAGATAGTAGTAAACATTGCAACATGATGGTTTATTGTGCAGTTACAAATATTGTTTCACGGGGCTGGCACTGTGGGATATCACTGACTTCCCTGCAGGTGCCAGCAGTTGTGGCAGTGCTGAGAAGATGGTTTGTGTAGGCTTGGCCGTACTTCATGCGGACACGTTTGTGTTGCCAAATCTTTGGTGTCCTTGCTGAAGGTAATGAGGCGACACAGACCTTGAGCATCAGAGTCTATTACTTGTTTAACCTTCCTGAAGAGGGCAATTACCCGGCTTTCCTGTACAGAGTGGTGACCTCTGTCCTCATGCTCTCATAATTGAGAAGGAGAATGTCTCCGAGTTCCTTTCTACTGGAGTTCAGAGATAGGAAGGGTCACAAGGATTGAAAGTGAAAGGCAAGGATCAGCAATTTAGAGGGAGTTATTAATATGCTGATTTACTGTCACTTGAGTCTAAAGAGACTTTTAACAATTGCTTGCCTTTGCGTGCTCTTCAAAATGCTGATTTTTTGCTTAGGAATCTAATTGCATTTTAATAAGATATTTTTTTTTTATTTCCAGGTGGTTGTCAACCCCATCCCTTGCTCCCATACAGTACTATAGGAAAAAAACGAAAATCATGTGTATTCATTGCAAAGTTCCATCCCAGTCAATCCTTTAACCATAAGAAAACAGTTATTTTCCCCTTTTTCTTCATGCAGTCCTAGTTACATTAAGTGCTGGTAACAACGAAAAATATATACAGTCTCAAAAACCTGGATTATTTAGGAATCTCCTAAAAAAATGTCACAAGTTGTTAAGGTTAAATAATAAAATCTGTATTAAATCATTTCATCTTCTGTAGCTTTATGATAGAATGTGTGGACTTCTCTGAAATCAGAGAGCCTGACGTGACTGAACTCTTGGGGCCAGATTCAATTCCTGACTTTATTACTTTAATCAACCTGTCTTTGCTTTGGTTAACCTACAGTGTAGGATATTATAAATAGCCTATAATCTAGGAGATTTTGTGTGAATTAATTATTATTAATGAAAGGAAAGACTCCATGATATGCAGGCTATTTTTATTTACTCTAATCACTTATTAATAGTTCGCTGAAACTTTAGCAATGCTTTTTGTGACTCAGATGTATACATGAATACTATTGTTCTCCATCATGGCTAGACAGAGCCATTATCCGTCCTGAAAAATTAACCATCATAGTCCAAAAAAGAACAGGGATGTTGAAGGAAAAGGGCACTGACCTAAAAAACTGGGGGAGAATCGATGCATCAGTGTCCTGGGCTGTGGTCTTGCAAACCTCCTTTGATTCTTGCCTAGTCCCAAAGCCATGTATGTCCCAAATTCAAAGACCTCAGCACCAGCCTGGCCTTGGACTTGTTGTTTCATATTGCCATGGCTCAATCCTAGAGACCTGGTAAAGCCTTGGGCAGGGGCTCAGAGAAATGCATTGCATTTGAATGCTCTCTGTGTGACAGTGAAGCTTGGGACGTGCACAGAGCTTCTACCTCTGCCCATATGCAACAGCACTTCAGGGTGGATGGAGCTCAGCAGAGCGATGCTGTCCTCAGATGAGACCTACAGAACTGTTGGTTTCTTTTCTGTTTTGTTGTTTGTTTTTTTTTGCTTATGGATCCGTTCAATAGTGTTCTTACAGCAAGCTAATTTATACCATAAAAACGGGCTTCTAGTAAAGTGCAGTAGCTGCAGCCCCTTTTTATCGTGACCACAGGCTGAACGCTCATGCCCTTCCTCCTGAACATCTTCATTTATGCAAGAGAAGGAAGAATTCTTTTTCTTTTTTTTTTAATTTATTTTTTCATTTTCAACTTTGAAGATGTTTCAGTTCCATAGGTAGTGTGTGCATCACTGCTTGGGAATCCTGGCCTCAGCCAAATATGCTTTATGTCACATAGTCATACTATTTCATCTTTTCTTGTGTGGACATAGAATGTATCATTGGTTAAACTGTTGCCCCAACCCTTAAAATGACTGCCTCCTTGAGAGCACTGAATTTATATCATCATTTAGATAACACAGTGCTCCAATAAGAATGTGTCTTTATGGCTTTGTGAAGCTTCTAGCACATCTTTGAGTGGCGCGTGAATAATGACCTAAAAATAAATCAGCTTTGTTCTATTAACCCAGGAGAGCGAATCTGACATAGAACACAAGTACTGACTGCACGAGGTATAATTCAATATATATAACAAAGATTTCTATACCTTTGCTTTTCAGCTGTTTTGTGCCTGTCAGAGCACAACAACTCTGCCGATGTCAGTGACTGTATGCGGTGGGCAGGACCTATGCCACCTCTGGTACAGGAGTGTCTCGTTCCCTGCAAAGACGACTGCACATTTACCCCCTGGTCTAAATTTACACCATGCTCATTTGACTGTGAATCAACTAGAAGTAGGAGGCGGTCACTCACAGGTATAATCTTTTATAGCATTTTTCTGATGGTGATACATGCGAATTATATTTCTCAGGTGGGTGAAAGTGGAGCATAGGAGATTCCAAAGAAATATAAGGAAAAACTTTTCCATGGTGAGGGTGACAGAACACTGGAACAGGCTGCCCAGAGGGGTTGTGGAGTCTCCTTCTCTGGAGGCATTCAAAAGCTACCTGGATGTGTTCCGGTGTGACCTACACTATTGGATCCTCCTCTGGCAGGGGGGGTTGGACTAGATGACCCTTTGAGGTCCCTTCCAACCCTTAACATTCTGTGATTCTGTAGAAAGTTTACAAGAAATTTACTGTAACTGTTATCCTGAACACTGACATCTTTTCATATTTCTGTGTTGTGTTCAAGAGCAGTAGCGTAGCTGGCTTGAGTTTGCTCCAGTAATAGAGGTGAAACTTCAAAGATTTCTGCTATGGAGTAGAATACTAACATTGCTGTTACAATATCTGCTGCAATAATGCCTGAGAATGGAATGACAGGAAAGTATGGTGGCTGCCAGTGCTCCTTTCTTCTAGACTCACTTTTACCTGGATGCATGGCTGTCTTGTTATTCAGTTTGTTACTGCTGGAATGATCCAAGTTCTGAGTAACTAACAATTACAGTACACAAACATAATAACTTCAAGCTGCCATTCATCAGTGTGGCTCATTAGAGGATAAAGATTTCTCTTTTACATAGAAATCATTATTATACAATGCTCTATTGTTTCCATGAAAGAGCATATTCTAAAATGTTCTGAGTATCAATGCCTGTATGGTTACAGTAGTAGAAATCCTCTATCCCTATCAGAACAGGTGCCTGATCTTATAGACAATATGTAAAAATTAAGTGAATATTTACTTCCAGGTAGTTTTGAATCTATAACATTCTTTAAAAACATCTGCGACGGTTACAAAAGAGCATGCTCCTGTCTATCCCCTTTCTTAACTCTGTTCTACATCAGACATAGATCCATTCGAGTAAGTGGACCACAAATTGTTTCTGATACTCAGGTTTTGATGGCTTGTCTCCTCACCTGCACTGCACTGCTTTTCAGACCAAACACCACCAGTCTCTCCCACGAGACCTGGTTGGGTTCCATTCCTCCCATTGGGAAGGAGCTTGTGGTCTCAAGCCTTCTCCAGCAAATGTGTCCTAAAGGGCAAATGCTGAACCTGCAGTGATTGTCCCAGGTGGTGCTGGAGTGGGGAGAGCACATTAGCATAGAGAAGAGTGAGGATGGTCCAAATCAGCCATCAGTTTGTTTTATCACCATAGTGATAAAGGTAGTCAAGTAGTGCTTGACCTGTCTTTGCATAAAACTTCATGAAAATTTGAGCTGGCCAAAAGTTTTGAAAAAAAATCTCAGTCCAGAGATTTAAGAGTTGTTTGGGAAGTCCTTCATGCTGGTGTTTTGTCTTTGTCCATTCGTATTACACTTTGAATGAATTGTCCCTCCTTGTTCAACACTGTGCGTGTCTACGCTTTAGTGAATGCTTTGGCTTCATTAACAGGAGTTCATTAACAATGTCATTTAGTGGGAATCTGCTAATTGTTTGCTACATATTTGCTTTCCTCCCACTTGGTTTTTAATAGTATTATTCATTACACTTTGTAAGTAATCATAGACTACACATAAAATTAGTGCATGACGTATTGCAGAACATATCAAAATTCAAAGTCATTATAATGAAGACAGATTTTAGGTAAGTGTTCAGGTAAGTCTTCAGTTAATAGTACTATAGATAACAATGCTTTTTCTGTAGGAAGGTGTATTTTTAATGTTTCATTTAATTTTTCTGTACAGTATGCTCTACCTGTTAATATTTAATGTGTATAGTATTTATTAGTGTTGAGGAATTTAATTTAAAAAAAAGAAAATACTGTTCAATTGAAGGATTTATGTCCTTGAAAATTTTGTAGATGATATTTTTAATAGTAATTTTTAAAGCCGTCTATGATGATGATAAAAATATCACTGCCATTAATTCTAGAACTCCTTCTTTGTGAAGAGTGTGGGATTAATGTCATTTTCCCCCTCAAAATAGCAACTTCCTAGAGGGCAGATTCCTACAAAACAGATGGCAGGGCAAGTGGGGAAAAAAGTGTCACGTAAGTGTGAGATTATTAGATCCTCACCTGTGTCTGATGTAATAAAGCAATAATGGCCAAACATAGGCAAATCCCAAATTCCCATGTTTACTAATACAATGCAGAACGTACAGCTGTACATATACACTGAGTTTGTGGCTTCTGTCAGCTCATCAAACATAAAATACTGAAAATGACCCTAGAGAGCTCCCAGTCTATTTAAAGTCTTTTAAAAGACTTTCCTTGAAGTAAGTGAAATTGTACCTCTAATACCTTACTTAAATTTGCTCATACATATATATGTAAAAAAAAAAGAAATATGTTGTCACTACTTGATTTTCTTTGAGTTTATTTTCTGTTTGTGCTGGTAAACTTTACATTCCCCAGAATTCTAGAAATACAGATTTCAAAGAGGTGGATCTTGAAGGACAGTGATACAAAGGGTCTGCAATTAGAGCCCCTCTCTTTGGAGGTACATGTTTCTATGCTGTCCTGTACTGAGGACAGCCAGGTTGTGCTGCTGCTGCTATGTGGTGAAATAACTATTAGCTCGAGACTAAAAAGAGGGTTGTTGGGTTATGTAACTTATGGTTTTAGTGTTTTATTTGTGTTCAATATCAACAAGAAAGCATTTCTTTTGGGATCAAAGCTTTATGAACTTTTTGCCAAAGTATTTTTAGAGCATCTAAGATCCCCAAGGAACATTTTGAGAATGGGATTACAGATGCAGTGCAGACAAATTCTCCCCTTCTGTGCAGATGCCAAATGCAAAGACGTTCCTGAGTTCAGCCAGCATAAAGACTGCTCACTTCACATTGCCCTAACCCACTCCAAGAAAAGTATTCATTTTATCTTTAGAGGCTGTGTACAGACCTTTATTCCCAGGAGCAGCAGTAGGGATGCAGGGAACATGAATTCTCTTATTTACATTATCTCTTCTTGTACTAGGGACTTTTTCTTCCGTCTAGAAGTCTTCCAGGAACAGGGTATGGAGAGTGCAGTTGCAGAGAGCTGCACCACAGGTTTATTTGAATGTTGCTGCTTCCTGAAGCTACTGAAAGAGCCTTCTTTTAAAACCTGTTGAAGTAATAGAACAAAAGAAAACAGAAACCCAAACATAAACCATTGAAAAGGTTTCCAGCCCTAATGATTTACTGAGGATTATACTTTCTGATTTCTTTAAAGTATAGTTCGTGTGCAAAGTGCGTCTTTACTTTGTGAAGTAGCCTCAAAGTAGTAGCTGTGGCTAATGTAGAGTCCTCTGGAAGTTGTCTTGGCAACATTTGATTGCGAGCAAATAGAGACAAAACAATCAATTTATTTTCATCAGATAATTCCAGAAAGATATTATATAAAATTAAAAAGCATTTTCTGGGCAGACCGTTACTAGAGTAAGACTTAGCATTTTGCTCCTTACCCTACCCATCAAAACAGTATTTTCAACTTCTCTGGTTGCCCCTGGAGATAAATACGTTGTCCTTGCACTCCAGAGCACTGGCAGTAGCTAATAAATGCTTCGGAAACGTTCCTGGATATTAACATTCAGATTGTCTTGGTTCTAATGTGTTGAATTCATGCAAGTATAAATAATATGACGTGTTGTTATCAAAAGTAGCAGATGTTAAGCTAACGAACAGATTTCTGTGGTTGGAACAGGGCGAAGCAGAAAGCGAGACAAATGCCAGAATACCGAAGTTTATCCTCAAGTTGAAACAGAGCTGTGCCCCTGCGAGGTGTTTACCGCCCAGCCCCACGGAAATTGGTCCGACTGCATTATCGGAGGAGGTCCATCTGAGCTGCAGCTGAGAACACAGTCTCACCGAGGTGCCAAGGAATGTGGCGAGGGCGTACGACTGCGAGCTGTTGCCTGTTACGATAAGACCGGCAGACTCGTGGAACCGTCGCGCTGTAGCAGTTCGGGTAAGGAGAGTGCAAACCGCGCACAACGGGCGTTAATCGCCTGACGCCGAGTGGATAGCTGTGCTCGGCAGTCCCTTCTGGAGTGTGTCGTAGCTGTGTTCAGTGGTGGATCGACAACATTGCTGTGAGTGTTGAACACTCTTCTTGTCATATCATCTTAGCGATCTTCATGCTCAGGTTTTCCTTAGTACAGGGGTCTACTGGTGTTTCTACGATAGAAATGAAGTAGAAGAGGGCTAAAGTTGGCCATGGCATCAGAGTGCCAGGTGAATTTTGTTTATTTGTATAAAAATTTTTAAAAAGTATAAGCTTAGGAGAAGGCGAAGCTGTATTTTGTTTGAAGATATTTCTTCCAGGGATCTTACTAATGTTCTGGGGATGTTATTAACGTTCACAAATATCTGAAGGTCGGGTGTGGAGTGGAAGGGGCCAGTCTCTTTTCACTGGTGCCCTGTGACAGGATGAGAGGTAATGGTAGCAGGGTGAAACACGAGAAGTTCCAGCTCAACGTGAGGAAGAACTTCTTCAGTGTGAGAGTGCCAGAACCTGGAAAAGGCTGCCCAGGGAGGTTGTGGAGTCTCCTTCTCTAGAGACTTTCAAGACCCACCTGGATCTGTTCCTGTGTGGCCTGCCCTGGGTGATCCTGCTCTGGCAGGGGATTGGATTTGATGATCTCCAGAGGTTCCTTCCACCCCCTACCATTCCATGATTCTTGCTTCAGCTTTTGCTCATTTAGAACCTTTTATTTATTTTCACTGAATTTGGAGGTTCATATGATTGCTTTCAATGAAAGAATTGGGAATTTTCTTGAGATATTTAATTTTAAAACCCCTGTGAGGTCCCCTGCAGTGTCTCATGCCAAGTACACAAGACTTCAGCAGCCAGTGGTTTCCTCCTTGTATTTTTGTGCCCAGTCTCAAGCTCAAGGTGATACACAGCTCATATTCCAATGTCTCTGCTTGCTGGGGCTCTGGGCAGTGGTTCTGTCCACTTACGTAATCAGGTAGCTGATATCAAGCAGAAAGAGGGCAGAATTAGATGCAGAGCAAGCAAGAAATGCTAATTCCATCTGGGTTTTTTCTCCCAGTTTCCATGGTTTGCAGTTCCTCACAGTCATTACACTAAATCAGTTCACAGACAAAAACACTTATCTTAGGGGCAAATTCTGAACCCATGGTGCCCCTAAACCACTAATGCTCTCTGGCTTACAGTCCAAAGGTTTAGGACACAATGTGATGTAGTAGCTGCTGAGTTATACGATGGGAGCAGGAGAAGTGGTATCTCAGGAGGAGGTTAAGTTCTGCAGTGCGAACCATTAACGTTCTTGGGTATATGAGGGAGAAGAGAAAGAACTAGGGCTGCTCTGTGGAGGGTCTACAGGATGAAGATCAGCAGCCTGAGCTGCATGTAATAAAAGGAAAAAAAATCCACCCTAATGAAGTGATTCAGTCCTGGAGTGAATTCCTCTCACAGCTGTTGATGTCTGTTCCAGCTGGCTGCACGGATTCATAAAGCAGCTTTCTGTGGTTTGTGTTTCAACAATGTGCTGTTGTACCAATTGATTATGCCTCTGTGGCCCATGAAGGAGGAATGCTATACCTTTCCCCCACAACATTACCTTTTCTTCTGTGAAAAGGGAGTTGTTGGGTTTTGAAAGGTGGGTTTGCCTGTTCCATGACTTGCTCTTTGAAAAACAGGGTTTTTATCACTGTTAAAAAGAAGAGGCTGTCTATGCGTGGGGCTTTTCTGAATAGCCTTGAAGCCTGTTTTCTGTCGGTGATATTTATGTGACATTTTTAATGGTCTGGCTTCTCTTAGGGAGGCAGTAGGGAGTGGTAGCTCAAGGGCATTATTGTTGGCTTTCTTGTCTTCAGCCTTTAATCTGAGCAGAAATGATTGCAACATGTCCCTGGCACAGGAGCCCTGTTAGAGGCCAGAGGGGTGGTCAGTAGTCACCCCAAGAGCCCCATCTTATGTCCTTCCCCCTGCACTCTATTTACAGAGTGCTCTGAAGAACTCTAGGTTTGGAAGTGGAATGTTAAGCGGAGCCCACTTTCTGGATGTCCTGTAATTGTTCCCCTAAGGTTGAACTATTTCTGTTCAGCCAGACCCCTGTTTAATACCTAGGATCTGTAAGTCCCTAATTACTACCCAGTATTGAACACCTTCTGTTCCCTGCAAGGAGAGTGGGAATGCAGCATTGCCTCAGACTCCAGAGGACATGGGTATTTCAGTGACAATGAATGCGGATTGCCAAGAAGTAGGCAGAAAGTTCCATAGGCTCCACTTCCATCTCTTGGGACTTGCCTTCTAACCACAGTGAAAATAAGTTTATTTGGTTTGTGTGGACAGGTTCTGGTAGCAGGAGGGCTACAGGGTTGGCTTCTGTGAGAAGCTAGAAGCTTCCCCTGTTGTCTGTGATAGAGCCAATGCCAGCCAGCTTCAAGATGGACCCACAACTGGCTACAGCTGAGCCCATCAGTGATGGTGGTAGTGCCTGTGGAATAACATATTTAAGACGGTGGAAAAAAAGCCCCAACACCAACCTGCTCAACTTCAGCCATTGAGAGAAACGACTCTGCAGACACCAAAGTCAGTGAAGAAGGAAGGGGAAGAGGTGGTCCAGGTCCAGAGCAAAGATTCCTCTGCAGCCTGTAGTGAAGACTGTGGTGAGGCAGGCTTACCCCTGCAGCCCATGGGGGTTAATAGTGCAACCTGTGGAGGACTCCATGCCAGAGCAGGTAGATGGCCAAAGGAGGCTGTGTTTCCATGGGAATCCTGTGCTGGAGCATGATCCTGGCAGGACCTCTGGACCTGTGGGGAGAGGAACACACACTGGAGCAGGTTTTCTGGCAGGACTTGTGACCCCAATGGAAGGGACTCATGCTGCAGCAGTTTGTGGAGGACAATAGGTCATGTGAAGTACACTGAAGATGTTTGTAGAGATGTGTATCCTATGGGAGGGACCCCACACTGGAGCCGGGTAAGACTGTGAGGAGTCCTTCTCCTGAGGAGGAAGGAGCAGCAGAGATAATGTGTGATGAGTTGACTGCAACCCCCATTCCCTGTCCTCCTGTGCCACTGAGCAGGGAGGAGATAGAGCAGTTGGGAGTGAAGTTGAGCCTGGGAGTAAAGTTGAGCCTGGAAAGAAGGGAGGGGTAGCAGAAGGTTTTTAAGATTTGATTTTATTTCTCATTATCCTACCCAAGACAAGTCTGTTTTGCCCATGATGGTAATTGGTGAGAGATCTCTTCCTGTCATTATCTTGTTCCATGAGCCTTTCCTTATATTTTCTCTCCCCTGTCCAGCTGAGGAGGGGAGTGACAGAGTGCCTTTGGTGGGCACCTGGCATCCAGCCAGGGTCAACCCACCACAATCAGCCTGATATTTATGGTCTCTAGAGCTGGGAGCTTTCAAAATGCACTTCTGAACACATTATTGAATTAGTGATAGAAACAAATCATTATCCAATTAATAATTAGCAGAATGTTATTCAGCCATAATGGAGAAGAGCAAATTACAGAAGCATGCAGAATTGCTACACCCTGGGAAATCAGTCATTACAGGGTTTTTTTAAGTAGCAAAGTTTGTCTTGTTCACAATTAATATCAGGTGACCTTTTAACGTTTGCTAGCTGACCATATTTATGGCTAATTAAGCCATTGCCTCAGATATGGAATGTCAATCACTGTGACATCTAGGCATTGTTCTCACTTCATGAGACGTGGGGATAAGTGTGTTCCTCATTTATTTCTTTTGGGTCTTCTGACTTTTCTTGGTTTCCTGCTCCTTTCCTTTTGCAGGACAGTGCTTTTCCTTCCTTTGCCTTGAACTAGGACAGAAGTGAGATTTTTTTTAAGACTTAGACCTCTGTTCTTTGCTGGGTCCTTTTTTAAGAACTTTTTCAAAATGTAGAAAGACAGATGTAAGGATGCAGGCTTTGCCTTCGAAGTAGATTAACGTTTGTCCCAGAATTGATAATACCATGAATACAAGGTAAAGGACAGTAAGAATGGTATAGAATAGGTCAGTATGAAGCTTTTCTACAGAACAAAGTCTAGGCTCTTGCCTTCTCATGGCAAAGATTTTCACTTTCCCTGACTGAAACCTGACTGTTGAATTTACCACTTCAGTAGGGTTTAGTAAACTCATGTCAATGTGACTTATTGTGTGAAATGTTTTATAGTTACCAAGTGAATGTGCTGTGAGTTTAAGTCTAAAGTAGAAATTAATCACTGCTCAGAGGGGTTCAGGGTCTGAGGCCCTGATCTTACGCTATTTCATGAGCAATTCTGCATTTGCAACTTGGGCTGGAAAAAACAAACCAAAATAACCATTGACGTCTGTTCATCTGTGTTTGTCAGCAGTCTAGACTCCAAATTTCCTAAGCCTAATATCTGCAAATATGTGAAACCTTTAAGTTTACCTGCTCAACAGGAAATGGATTTTTCCCCCCATAGGTGAGAATCCTAAGGTCCAAAACCATTCCAACTCTGCCTTAATGTAAAAGCACCACCAGCTTGCCTGCTGTCTGCAGCTTGTTCTGTCAGGGCCTGAGACCTGGGCTGGAAGGGTCTCTGCCCTGACCCAGCACAGCTGGGCACAGCTTGTGTGAATACTTTGGGTCAGCTGTAGTGGGTACACAGCTCACACCTTGACTACTTTTCCTGTCCTTGCTGCAATTTAGTCTTGGGTTAGCTCATGATCATTATTAGATGCGACAAGCTTAAAAATACAAATCCCAGACTTTTCTGAACTTTATTCCTTTCTATAACAAACCTTTTCTTGATGTCCAGAAAAAAACCCAAACACTGTGGCTTTTTTTTTCATTACTGTCTTTAATTAGTCTGCTGCTTTTTTTCAGTGGTGTTGTCATTTTCCTTGATAGCACATTCAATAAACTGAAGAAGTGAGTGACCTGCAGTTCCTAAACGGAACTAATTATTTTTTCCTGGATTTGGTTTGTTATTCTTTTCCTTACTTTCATTTGGAAACGCACTTATGAAATTATGGATGGAGGTAACTCTTAACTACATTACTAAAATGTAATTGGTAATTTGCCTCAATTTGTTCTCCCCTCAGAAGACTGGCATATATTGCATTCAGCTGCCTGCTAGTCCAGAGGGTCTCCATTCTCTGACTGCTGTTTGGAGCATCCTCTTTGGAAATGAAATTGTCCTCTTATTTGCAGTTCTTCCACTTCTCAATCTGTCATCTGAGTTTCTCATACTATTTTTGAATTTCCACCTCCTTTGTTTTGAATTATTTCATGTAGTTCCCGTGCCTCTCTTTTTTGTGTGCTGTGCCAACAGGTTGGGTTTGGGTTTTTCTAATCTTAGAGGAACACAGGGTGCCTTGTCTGTTCCAAATCAAAGGCTAGAGATTTCTGTGCTCTTGCTGCTTTTGATACAACCAGCAATTTTTTATGGAAAGTGGGAATTTATGAAGAACACTTACTCTATTCAAATTCTGCCGTGCTTGCAACAACAAGAGCCTGGAAAAAAAGACACAACAGACAAATAGATCCTGGCTTTAAATCACAGAGTGGTTAGCTTCAACCTACAGTCACCTTAAAGTGCTTTAATTATCTCTAAATTTATGAAGGGCACAGCAGGAATGTTCATATACCTCCTTATTCTCTACAGTGCAGTGGTTTGTGGTATGTGGTTTATTTGTGGGTGGACAAATTACAAAGGACTGGGCTTGCTTTGAGGGTTCCCCAGCATCTGCTGATGCAGGGGTGTCACTCACTTCCTCCTCCCAGTCGACGTAACACAACTACTGAGAGTGCTGCTGGCAAGGTCACTCCTTGCAAATGTCAACTTTAATCCCAAACGGGTGGGATTAGCAAACAGATGCACCAGGAGAAGTTAACAGTTTTGATGATGTGAAAACTCAGTAGTTTTTGTGATTGCTGAAGAGATGTTCCCTGCTCCAAGGCACATCAGGGCAATGTGTGCCAGCAGTGACAGTGCTGCTTCTGTCCTGATCAGCTGTGTCCCCAGCGTTGAGAGATTTCGGACAGTATGCAAAGGTCACGGCTCAGGAATTTCAACTCCTACTGCTAAAAACCAGGAAGTTTGATTTTCTGAAAGGTCAGCCCAGAGCAGTGCTGTATTTCTACCAGGGGTGTTCCTCTGGGATTTACCCTTCTTACATGAAAATCCTGGTCACCAGCTTGATAGACATTTCATGACCTACCTGAGAGCTAACACAAGGACCTGCTCTGAAACCCTGCAGTGTGTGAATCCCTGCACTGTCGTTTTAGGAGAAAATGAGCTATTTTCAGGCAGCTTTTAATCACTAGATTTTAATAATCGTTCTGCAAAATGCTATTTGTGCAGCTCAAAAAACACAAGCAGGGATTAATAGGTTAAAGAAATGAGCCAAGTCTATTCTGGACTGGTAGCAAACTTGCCATTCTTAAAAAGTAACAGTTTTTGAAAACAAATGTTGGAGAAGCTATACTGAATAAATGCCTGGCTATGTCTGTCTGTTCTGTGGCAGCCATTTCTGCCTTACCTGGTAAATTTTATTCTGAAGAATGGAACTGTTGCAGAAATCCCTGATTTTGTTTTGAAAATCTTCAGAAATTGAAACATCTCTGAACAGCAGTTTCACCTGTGTTTTAAAATATGACTAAGTATTTCACTTGATTCTAAATGAAATTTTATCTTGAAATTTAATACTTTGAGCACAAACTTTTAATTCCAGAATCCACTTAGCTTTAGTTTTAAGTGGCTTCTGTACTTCCATAAACAACATCCTACAAATATCTTATGATTCTTGACAGCCTCAATTTTTTTTACAAGGAAAATGGGAAGCTCTGCACAGGCTGTCCTCTTCCCAGCTCCAGATGTACTTGACAGCCACAAGATGACACCTCCTCTGTAAAATGTGAGAGTAATAGGTGGTCTTGGCACTGTCTATTAATGTTAACATGTAGACCCTGTGTTCAGACTACCCTACCCCTGCTTTTGGCATTTGGGTTTAATTAAATATTACAATGCTCCTGTTTCCCTCTGTGGTTTCCCCTGTGTGTGCCTGCAGTATATATCTCCCTGGCCTTTTTATTACAGAAATATGGTTGTATTACTTACCAGGATAAAGGTTTTCAAAGACTCCTTGAGGAAAAGTTTCAGCTAAAAAAAATCACCTTATTTTCTGCACATCTGCTGGCATGTGGGAATTAAGGCTTGGTTTGGATCACGGGTGGCAGAAAGGTTTTACCAGCTGCAGATGGGGCTGTCCCACTCTCTTATCCCCACTTCAGAACTCTTCAAAGCTCCTGTCACCTTGTACTGCTTTTCTGCTATCTCAAAGCTAAATAGTTTCTAAATTTAGCCATGATATCCTGGCTGGGTTCTCCTCTGGACCTCTCTCCGACATTTCTACATATCTCCTTGGGTGTGCAGTGACACTCTTAATTACAGCTGTGGCTGCCAGGGGAGTTCTGAGCATGGAAACAGAGCCCATAAAGGACTTGCCCTCCATTTCTTGTTCAACTACAGGATTTTTACATATTGCTCTCATAAGAGTACTCAAAGAACCTTGATTTATTCCCTATCTTTTCCTTTAATTTTTTCCAAAATCTGTTCACTGTAAGGAAATCTGGCCTTGGTTCTTCCTTCCTGGATGTTAAAAGACTTATTAAATGAAACTGGATCACAAGACAACAGTTCAGACGTTGCTGTTCTTTATGTTTTTTCTGGAAACAGAATCAAAGGTGTAAACAGCCATCAGAAAAGTTATTTCTGAATGGGTCAAACTGGCTATCAAAGAAGCTTATTTAAAGCAAGGTAGGACTTCCCCTAAGGCGTTAGTGCATAGAAATGCACATTTTTCTGGATCTTTATCTTCTTAGAGAAAGCAAGCATACATTTATGAGGAAATATTTACAGGATTAGCTATTTGAGCAGCATCTCCTGTAGTCCTTGGCTCTAAATATAAATCTTTATAGTGTGTCTTTTTTGCCCACTTTTCTTTTATGCTCTTTGCTGCATTCCATAAAGTGACCCTTTTGAAGAGGTGGCAGTACCAGACTACAGGAAGGAATGATTTTTTACTAACCTCAAAGAGGCTTCCTTGTGTTTGACGATCACCATCAGCCTCCACTTGCCAGACCACCTCTGCCCACCCTTGCTCATGTCTGTGCCTTTTGTTTCTATTATTAGGCTCAGTCTTTCTCTGTTTTTGACAGGTTGATTAAAGTTCTTCCATGGGAGCTGGGAACGTTTTTAGTGTAGAAACAGTAACTCAGTTTTAGAAATAGTCTATCAGAGCTTTAGTAGAGGTTTGATAGCAAGTTAATGCACCAGGCAATCTACTGCCCTGATTTTTGCAGTAGACTATGGTAAGAGCATCTCTTTGAAATGTAGCTCATCTCTTTGTCCTTGATAATGCATTTGTCATAAATACACATTTTATGAATGAAGGCTCTAATAAAAGGTTCCCATACAAAGATAGGTTTAGAATTCACGTTTTGTCCTCCCCATGTGGCATTCCATTTAATGTGTTATACTGGAAGTATGAAGAAATGCCACTTTAGCCTAAGCCTTTCATGAAATATGTCCTCTAGTGTTGAGACCTCTACACTTCTACTTGTGGAGAACTTCACGATCCCTTTAATATCTGTAGTTGTACTGGGAATTGACATGTACTGTTTGATGGTAGTTCACAGGATTCCTTTCTTGTCCCATGTGGGGTTTTTTCAATGCTTTTTAACTTGGTTGACTTCTATACAGCACTGATGAGCAGGACTCTCAGGCAAACAAACGGATAACAAATCGTTTTCAAGTGTAAACTCATGGTTTCATTTCTTTACTGCTTTAGTGCTGGTGGGGGGCCCTTTGGCAGCTGGACATGGTAGGGGTTCTAGTGGATTTCCGTGAGAGTTAAAGGGTTTCACATCTGACATATTCTGAAGATTTTCAGAAGGAACAACATGTATTTCTGCTTGTATGGAATGAAACCTACAGAAATAAGAATTCCAGTTCTTGCACACAGACCAGTGTTTGAATAAAATGAGCTGACTGCCTGAGTAGCAATGACTTTTCTGGAGCCCTGCATACAGAGAGAGAGTTAGCATGACGGGGGGAGATGGGCACATAGTGGGTGTCTTTGAGGGTGCCTGATAAAGCCTCCTTGGTCCAAGAGTTGGAGACCAACTCAGAAACAGCAACAGCTGAATGTAGAAGATTTGAGGAAATGAGCTTGAATTAGGAAACGTGGCTAAAATTAAACTTCAGCTCGGACTGCTCTATGGATTATCATAATGATATCGATGAGTAACTGAGAATTTATCCTCCTTAAGTCTATTCCTAGGTCTGTGATATACTTTGAAATCTCTCTGTCCTCCAAGGTTTGCAAATGAGGATGGTGTAAATTAAATTACTGAGAGCCTGGTTTGCAAAAATTGTGATATCCCTCACTACAGACAGAGATTCCGTCTGTGAAGTCTTGGATCTCATTTGTTTTTGGTAACATGAAGGTGTGACTGTTAAAAATGATATTACTTAACAAGACTGCACTGCTTTCTGCTTCTGTCTGAATTCATTGAAGTCCTCCAGCAGAGGAGATTGAACTACACAACCAGAGTGCTCAAAGTCACGCTGCAAAATTGAAACAAAAGTCCATCAGGCATTCAGTACATCAGTACTCTGTGCTGGCACCTGCTATCGTCACAAAAATGTCCTATTTCCATCTCAAGGTTTTCCATCATCTAAATGAGTTCTGCTGCTCTCCCTGTGCCTAAGCGGTGGAAAACCAGGACTATTCTCTTTCTTAAAATCCTGTTTCCATCTGATGTTTTTTTGTAGTACAGCTTTATTTAAGGTCAGATGCCTTTGTATCCCTGCCTCTCTAGCAATGTGACCTCTGATTGCAGAAGTGAAACTCCTTTTCCAAGCAGACGGGACCTCACAGCAGCTACCTGGTGTTCGGAAAAGTGCTCACAGCTCTTCCTGATGCTGGTAATGGTTAGTGGCATCTTTAAAACAGCACCAGGATAATTAAAGTGTGTAGTTAGGTTTCTCATTTAGTGTCGATGGGATGAGAAGGAATTGAAGCAGCATATTGATTTAACTGTATTGATCTGAGAGGTCACTATGTCACTCACGTCCCGTGACGATAGGGAGAGAGGCTGTGGAGGTTGCTGTGGCCTCAGGAGCCTCTCTCCCTGTGTTTTCAGTGCCTGAGTGACCTGCTCTTGAACAGAGGCCCTTACGCTTGGTAGTACCTTTCAAGTTTGTAAATTAGAATGCTAAGAAGGTACATGTAAAGATTTTTTAATGTTCTTATGAGCCTTCTTGATAATATTAATTGCACATGGATATAGCTGCTTGTGTTTTCTTTTTCTTTTCTGGTGGTTTCTTTTGTCTGAAAAAGGAGCAGCTAAATATCAGGCTACAAGGAAATACATCAGTGTTTCCCATTCTGTGAAATGGAAACCGTCGCGTTGTTGTCTGAGGGAAGTTGTCTAAATGAGGCTTGTCTGTGTCTTGGGGTCGCAGCTTGGCAGCTGAAATGAGGTGGCATATTGTGTTGACAGTGCCTAACGTTGTGTCTTTAGAAACTGGCAGAAAGATGCTCTCTGCGGAGGGCCCCAAACTCTGAAATTGAGTTTCATAGTGTGCTCCAGCAGAGCCTGAAACCATTGACCTTCAGGCTGTATGTGATTTACTGATGGGGGCAGATATTTTTGGTGACATTTGGCGGCAGCTTTCTCTCAGTGATGGACCCTTGGCTCTGGAAGATGCTTCCCGCCTGGTTCAAATTGCCCAAGTCTATATTGATCTTCAGAGCACTCTGCAATGTACATCTATTTTCAGAGCTACTGTGCAATTGGGCCTCTGAGAGAAGTCAGATGTAGGAGAAAGAGGGGAATTTGACAGTCTGTGGACAATTTAATTTTGTCTTCATGATGTATTGTGGAAGGGTGTTGAGCCTTTAAAAAAGCCTTATTTTATTATATAAATCTTACGATAAAAAATAAACACAATCTCAGGTTTGTATTAAAAATCTGCTTTTACTTTGAATTGAACAACCTGAAGAATTCATAATAAAGTACAGTGGGAGGAGTTTCTTTCCTGATATACAGAAGATGAGGACACTGATAAAGAAAAAAAAGCTACTAAGTTTCATTTGGACTAAGCAGATCATTTTCCCGGTGGCAGGATGATGAGCAAAGTGTGTAGAAAAACACAGCTGAGCTACTACCTTAACTGCCATTGATCCCAGTGGATGATTTTCTTTATTTCAGTAATATTCTTACAATATCAGGGCTCCCAGGCAGCCAAGCCCAGCCCTTCACTGCAAGGGAGCAGCCCCAGGAGAAAAGGGAACTGTTTCCACAGCTGCTTTTGGATCCCAGATTTCTGCAGTGGATTTCTGCCTGTCTGCAATGAAAGTTCCCTGCGAGATGAAGTTACACGGTGAAGTTCTATTTGTTTGTGCTATTTACTTAGAAGGCAGCAGAAGAGTCTCTCTTCTCCAGCAGAATTCTACAATCTGTTATGAGGAATGTGCTAATTAATGGAGATTTCCTTATTTGGTTAAAAGATTGAATAGATCAACTGTTACAGTTTGTATGTAACTTAAAGGGTAAGCTTGCAGATTCTCGAAGGAAGAAAACTGTAATACAAAACCAAAAGAAATTAGGAATCATAATGCAAAGTCAGCATCAACACAACGGCCGCATCAGGATTTGTAGAGACTGTGAAATTGAGCAATAAACCCAACCTTTGGATGAATTTCAGTAACAGTAATGTTGAGTTAAATTTACCAGCACTTTCTGCAAGTCCTCTCTGGTCTATTTAGGATCTATAATCAGTCTGCTACAAGATAACGAGAGCATGTGCCTCTTTGTTGAGAAGAGCAAGTGGGAATAAATTATCTAAGGGTCCATTATTTGAGCTTTGTAAAACATTTGATGTGAAAGTTATTTTTTGCTGGCTTTTTTGGTTGTACATTTACTGAAAGTATTCATTAGATTATCTGTTAAATTTCCCAGCTAGCAAACTAATAATGCGTAAAAATCTCTCAAGTCCTTGAGCATAAAAAAAAAGTTTAAATATTTGTTCCATGGCAATATTACATCCTTTTCAGATACAACTGAAGTTTTTAGCAACTTTAAGACTCGCAGATGTATTATGCTTAGCATCCTTTGGTTACTAATGTTCTCCTCTTAACCAGGATTGAAATGTTTGGACCTGGATTGCATAGGAAGAGCAGCTCCCCTTGTAGCGCTTGAGCTTCTGAAGCCTCTCTTACTTGCAGTCAATGCTCAGTGCTGTTTTAACCTGAGTTAAAGGTTTACTTTGTAGGAGATCCCACAGCTGGGAAGCTGTGGTCGACCACATCTCCCTTACAAAGTCTTTAGCTATTAGACTTGCAGCACTATATAGATTTACTGGTGTTACTCTACATATTCCACAGTCAGTAACCAAATTAATGTAAATATTAATTGCAAAATGAATTATTTTTTCCTCTACATTTGGTCTGTATAATTAGAAACATTTCTTCTGTGCCACTGTCCTCTCTGCCTTGTTTGTTAAAGGGTGATCTTTTTTTATCCTGTAGACTCCAAGTGTTATTACCAGTGGCCGTTGCAGTGATGCACAGAATTGTCCCTCTCATAGTGACGACCTTGAGTTTTATGAAGCACCTCAAGGTTTACTAACAAGGGTAGAACCACTAGAAGTTCGTTAATTGAAATGATGAAATATGTTAGAGTGGATACAGATGAGTTTAAAGCCAATTCAATTAGGAGTGCATCTGTTTCCAAAGCTGCTGGAGAAATGTTGTTTATTTTTGAATCACTTTTAAGTCAGGCTCTTGGAATCCTGTTGGCACTGTTGTTTAACGCTGTGCGCAGACCTTACACCCACAACAAATTTATCATTTGGAAGTACAACAATCGGGTGAGTGGATGCCAGAGTCTTATGTTAGCTTGTGAACCTACTGATTGCCTACTTCTCCCACCACAATCTGTTTGCAGATACAGAGGGGGGACACAGAAGGACATTGCAGACCCTTGCTGGCTGTGCCTGGTGTGATATGTACAGTGTCTTGTGTAGGAGGGAAAGAAATTGTGCTCCTGTGGAACTCCCCTGCAGTGCTGCCCACAGCCTCTTCGTGCTTCTGCCTCACTGACACCTGCCAGCCCACCTTCCAGCTCCCTCCCCTTGCACTGGATTTTTTGGGTTTCACAGCAAAAATGAGACAGTAACAGTTGTTACACCATGTATTTGAGCCTTAACCTCCAACATCCAGCAGTCCATCATCCTCACTTTATTCATCTACCTGCCACTGCTTTGTCTCTTGGGCTGCACAGAAGAAATGAGACAAGCAGTGGTTGCTACATCATGTGTTTGAGCCTTCCCAGTACATCCTGGGGAATGTGTGGGTGCTTTGTTTATTATAGACACTTTAGGGAAGAGAATTCATCTGTGGCTTGTAGAGCAACATGCACATTGTTCCTAATGAATAAATAATAGTCAAATAAGCTGTGCAGGCTAGGTAAATGCATTTGTTCATCCCATTATGTTGCCAGTGTCTTGGTAGTAAAACAATAGCACTTGAACATGGGAAAGGGTTATTGGATCATCCAGCTCCGTTTTTCCTGCCAATTCCGGACTATTCCCAGTAGTATGTTTCAAAGCAACTACTTAAATATCCTGGGCACTGGTGTTTCTGTCGGTACCTCCTGCAACATCTGTGTGTGCAGCTCTAGCTCTGTGGCGTTCACAAACTTGCTGTTGGTTCAGGTAGGACAGAGGCTCTTATTTGTTGTTTCTAAATTTCATGACCTTTATTTTAATGGTATTTGAGATTTTAAGGAATAATTTAAAGAAGAGGTTAAAGGAAGCATCAAGAAATAGTGCAGAATGCGTGGAAAACAGGCTGAGCAGAGCTGGGGAGAAGAGGACATCTTTTTCTATAGAAGGTCTTGGAAACTCAATCACTTTTTGGTACCAGGTTCTGCAGAGGAGAGATAAAGGGGGAATGTGATGGATGAGTGAGATGTCTAAGGATGACAGTGACAAAACCAGCTGCATAAACTCAACCTTGAGTTAGTCTTCCCGAGTTAAGTGACAATAACTCAGAAGTGTGTTTATGCTGTTTCCTTTATTCATATTCTGTTGCGGTAAGAAGTAGTTCTCTGGATAATAGTCTGAATGTAGAATTCT
This sequence comes from Chloroceryle aenea, assembly GCA_013399075.1. Taxonomy (NCBI): domain Eukaryota; kingdom Metazoa; phylum Chordata; class Aves; order Coraciiformes; family Cerylidae; genus Chloroceryle; species Chloroceryle aenea. The sequence continues at coordinate 284,117 of VWZY01012410.1, forward strand.
TTATTAAAAGGTTGGTTTAAAAGCGTAGCTCCTTTATTATTCTTTTTTTGGTTTTGGTTTTTTATTATACACTATGCCAATGCTATAGGTTTTCCAGGAATGCCAATACTAGGATTATAGTGGTATCCAAACCAAATTCTTTTCAGCCCATGCCAATGGCAAGCCATTGCTTGGTGCCTACAGAGAAAAACAAGTTTCCCATTCTCATAGGGAATGGATAAGCTGACTACAACATTATTTACTAGTTTCTCTTAAAAAGATAACCATAAAGGCATTCTCTCTCTGAGCAGAGAGGTTACATCGCATAAAGATTTTTGGAGGAAAATTTCTGTTGAATGAAATCTTTGATCCATGGGTATCTTACTGTAGGATTAACCTCAAGTGATTGATAGATGAAATAACAGCAACCTGTGAGGAGAACTTGAAAGAAAGCTGTGTTCCCATTTTGATTCTGCAGCATTGTTCAGTATGGAGAATTGGCTTCCTCTGGGCAGTATGGTAATTTAATGCTCTATTAGCTGGCCATTATTTGTTTATACTTAATGTAATTTAGAAATATGGGTGAGGAAACTCAGAAGGTAATGAGCTGCCCTCTTAGCGACAGGACATCTTTAGAAATTCTGTGATTCACTGAGGGATCCCTACAGCAGTTCCTGGAGGTGGAATACAATAGGTTTCTTTAGTTTTGTTTATTATAACCTTCCCTTCCTCTTCCTTATCTTTCTTCTTTTTTTTTTTTAATTACATCTTTTTTTTCCATATATTTCTTTTTATTATAGAGGTAGATATTGAACTGCCAAAAGGCTTAGCTCATTTTGCCTTCACTGATAGGTTGATAGCCCCTCTGCCTAATTCTCCTTTGAAACAAGGCACTTTCTTTGTTTCTGTTAAGAGTTAATTACCTAGGCTGTCATGCAGCCCAAGGAAAAATGATGTTTCGTATAGTGGTGGAACGGAAATCTTCAGAGAACTGCCTAAGAAATGCTTCTCATAAATCTATCATAAGAAAATGTCTTTTACTTATCATAATGTATTGTAAATTACTTTGAGTGGCAACCTAAGGTGGAATAGAATATTAGAGGGATATTTGGGAGTTTCATTTGGGGAAAAAAAAGAGTCTCTTTTGGAATTGTTTGTATTTGTTTGCACATGGGTGTAGTCTTACCTGGATGAGAACACAAAGTGTGCAATTGAAAAATCTCAAACATGTGAACACCACTGTAATGGATTGAGTTGGAAATAATGCAGAGACCCAACTCTAGTGACTCCAGAGCTGCGAATGAAAAGGCAGCGCAACACCTAGAGATAAGAGGTAGCAAAGAAAACCAGAGAACACTCTATGGGGAAAGGTCTGGAGCTTTGGGGAAGAGTTACAGTGTGAGTTACTGGGGAAATGATTGCAGCTGTCAGGCTTTGGGGTGGCCACTGTGAAGGAAGAGGCAACAGAACCATCACGGAGGAAAAAGAGCAAAGAAATAGAGCATCGTTGAACTGAGGAGGGAACTGCTCTTGTTTCTAGTATTTTTTTAGGGCACTGTTTATGAAAACAACATCAGTATTTTTTGTACTTCTAGAGGGAGGGTATTTTCCAGGACGGGATGCTTAAAAAAGTCTGAGTCTTTCTTGATATTGACTGCAGCATGAAGATGAGGACGAAGGCAGTGTCTTGCTGCTGTAGGTCCATGCTCAGGTTGCAGTGCCATCCTGGAGTCAGCAGCAGATGTGGCATGGCAGAACCAGTAAATCCAACTCTGGACCAGAATAATCTCTGTGCCTCAGCCTTGATGTCTTCCAGTTGTTTGGGGCTGTTGTTGGGGCGATTTGAAGGGAAGCTGCTTCCAGGTTGGGTTTTTCTATGTTTTGTGTTTGTTATTTTTCTCCTCCCTGCTGTTACCTTGATAGAGTGGGGAAACCCTTCATAAAGGAGTCATTGAAAGAGCTAATTTAGTATTCTGTAGGTATGGAATATTGAGGGAGTGCTAGTGCAATGAAAAACAAACAAGGGAAGGGCATAAAAATGAGAAACATCAGAAATACAGTAGGGATGAAATTCAGTTATTTCCATGATCATCATTGCCAGAGCTGTCAGAGGGTCGAAGCCGCCTGTAATAAAGGCTGATCTTAGCAGCCACCGACTTCCGTGCTCTAACATGAAATCTCTTTTTTGTTTAAATTGAAATAGTACATACCGACATGACAAGCAGATAATAGAAGCTCGAGGAGAATAAATGCAGCACAGTAGGTAGGAAGGTGGAGGAGCTATTTTACTCTGCCAACCTGAGACTGGCACTGGTAATTCCCTGGAGACCCTGAAGGTTTGGCCACCCTCCACTGCCTTTCTTCACACCAGCATTTCCACAGCCAGTGCTCGGCTCTGAAAACTGTGACTTCTTATATGCCAGCTCCTAAACCCACTATGCTGTTGTGACTCTATAAAGAAACCTTGTTTTTTTCTTTAGAAACCCTATTCGGTTTTAATTCAGCAAGGTCCTGCAGATATCTGGTATTCTGCTTTTAAGAAGTGATGATCTTGGGAGAACTATTATGTCCAGCTTTAAAATGCCGTTGATGAAACAGAAATGGACAAAACAGTTGGAAAGATGTATAGAGAGAACTGCCAGGAAGAAGTGGGAAGCAGGTTTCATTTGCTTCTCCCAAGAATGAATCCCACAGTGCTCCAACTGGCAGGCTGTGGGCAGGTCCTTCATGCACCCTGGAGGTGCCAAGAGCACAGCTCTGGTGCCTCTACCATCCTCTGGTTCTGGCTACTGGGGAGAGAGCTCTGATGGCCTGCCTATGCCAGCTCTGGAGATGGCTAGCATAGCACTACAGGAGTACAAAATTGGACTGTGCATTTAGTTCTCCAGAGTTTGTGATAGCCACAGTCTCATAGGTAAGATAATCACCACCTGTTGGTGACCACCAGCATGACAAGAGATAGTTTTACCAGTGCCTGTCTTTAGATCAGTCGGTTTTATAGAAGCCTTCACTGGACTAAACCAAGTAGAAATTAGTTTTAGTGACTCCTCTTCTTTACAAATGGTATCATACTCTCGTGTTGGGAAGGTGTTGTCACTCTGCCAAATATTTTCTTTTTAAGAAGTTTTTATTTTGTGTTGATTGCACAGGTTGCAGTGAGACATCAGAGGATTGGAGTTCACTAGCTGTGGTGATTAAAACCGTTCTTAAATTTTTGGTTTAGGTTACATTGAAGAATCCTGCACGGTCCCTTGCCCATTTGATTGCAAATTAAGCGATTGGTCCAGTTGGTCTCCTTGCAGCTCTTCTTGTGGACCGGGGGTGAAAGTCCGATCTAAGTGGCTTAAGGAGAAGCCTTACAATGGAGGTCGTCCATGCCCAAAGCTGGATCTCAAGAATCAGGTGAGTGGCATTAAATAGCCAACGAATCTCTCTGTGCTTACTGTATTTTTAATTGTGATTTAAAGGTACCGTGCTGGTGAAGAAATGAAAAATTGGAGTTACCTCTGGGACCACACCTTGTATTGGATTTTGTAGGCAATCCTCAGACTTCTTGAGGATTGAGGGGGTGATGTTCATGTAAAAGCAGAATTTGACCTGAAACATTGTATTTCTTATATGAAGAAATTTTCCTCCTGTAAGAGAGCTCAGATGTCATGGATATTTTAAAACTTTTTATTTCTCTCTAAGACTATGGTTGCTGCAGAAACATCTGTTAAATATATATTGCTGTTTTTAGGAAAGTTTCCCTTCAACACAGCACAAATTCCCTTGAACATTAATCTCTGTATATTCAATATTGAAGTATCCCATCAGAGGAAAAGAACCTTTAAATTGATACTCTTAAAAAAAAAGATCAGCAACTACTTAAATGCTACTTAATGCTGTGTGCAGTTTTGAAAAACTAGTAGTGATTTCCTACATTTACTGATTAATTCTTGACACTAATTAACACTGATGAAGTACTGTTTAGTTTTGCATGTCCTTTATTTCAGATTCAACCATGAAAATTCATTAATAGGACAGCAACAGTCATGCTGAAGGGTCTTTATATATACGTTATGAATACACACATACATAAAATATGTTGCATAGTCTGTAGAAGGACTTTAATAGTATTCATACAGAGACTGATTTGTGCAGTGCCTTGTGGGTGCTAGAACTGGTGGATCCAGTTGGTTTTCTGCAGTAGTCGTGCCCTGGGATGCAGCACCACTTCTAACACCTGACTCTGAACTTGCCTCATTTTCTTCGCTTGCCTCATTTTCTTTGCAGTTTATTTTTTTTTCCTGGGAGAAACTTGGTAAATACTTNCTTTTTCCTTATTACTATTTGAAATTCATAGGCAGGAGCCTAACAGAAGCAGCAGAGACTATGAAAATATAAAACTGCAATATAGTGTATGTTGTCCATACCTCAGTGCTTTTCTTAATAGATCAGACAGATCACCAAAGAAGCAAAATGAAATCCCACAGTAAGTCATATGGTAACAATAAGCTCCTTTGTAATGAAAGGATACTGGGGCTTGTTACCCACAGACACAGCAGACTACTTCCATTAAAAGTAAACTTACTGCTGTAAAGTGTTGCCTATTCCCACACGCATTGGATTTGCTAATTTCAGAAGCCTTTCAGAAGATATTAAAGGAAAGAAATTGTTTAAACTTGGAAATTATGTCTTTGTACAGTTTATTGGGCCACGGTGCTTGCAAAGTGCCATGGCTGCTCTTAATAGAAGTGTGATTGGTGCTTTTCACCTCTTTACAGGGAGCACACGTGTTGATCTAAACCCTACTGAATTCATGAGAGGGCTTTCTATTGTGGGCTCTAGTAGTCACACTGGAGAAGTGCAGTAAGGAGTGTTTATTTAGGTTTGATGACTCTGGGGGTTTTGGGGTAGGGATTTTTTTTGTTACTTTCTGGGGGTGTTTTGTTTCTTTGCCTGTGGGTTTAGTTTGTAGTTTTGTTTTTTAGGATAGAAACAAAAGTGATTTCTAGCTGGTCTGGAACACAAATGGATTCACTTTTTCCAATTTAGATTTATAGGATGGGATCAGATCCTATTTCAGAGATTTTAGGGTAAGAATAGCTTGTGTTAATAAGGCAACTGTGTGCTTATATATGTGCATGCATATACACTTAGATATGCACACGTATACACATTCTATGTACGTGATCCCCCTCGTTGCCTGCCTGAATGCTTCTCAATCCTTTGCATAGTTGGGAAGTTTAGTTTGGCACCCGCTGGACTTTGACTTCCAGCACTGATTTAGAACCACCGAGGAGGTCCTTAGGCACATTGCAGCATGCACAAGTTGCCTACCCAGATGGTAAACTAAATTAGCTGGTTCTGCTGCTGTTTAGCTAAGCTGGACACATAGCATTAATCCACTGCAAGGCAGATTGTCTTCTGTCTGGTCTGGACAGTATGTAAATCCTAGAGCAAAGGTCTATAGATTCTTTGTATATAAATACATGACATCCTAATGATTTTTTAGGGAATCTGGGCTTAATACTTGCAGTAAAATGCTTGATTTGTTCGGTATCAGACATGGGAGGGCTAAATCACCTGGGTGCTGAGAGTCATTCTGTCTTTTACTGGATACTGTGTTGTGTCTTATGCTGTTGATAAAGATGTCTGATAGCTTAGAATGAATAAAAAACTCCTCTGAGTGCCAGTAGCTTTCCCTTATTATTTCCTTATTAATTCCTCCATTATTTTTCGTTATATATTTTTAATTATTGCCTCTGATCTTGGGTCTTGTTATTGCTTAATTAATTACATTGGAGAACCCTCCATTTTCCAGTGTCATAATTAAAGCCCTCAGTCAGTTTGTATGTTTTTCTCATTAAGCAAAACAATCTTTTCACCCTCTTCTTATAAAGGGTGTTGTGTAGGCTTCTTGGCAGACCCCTCTATATCTTTATTTTTTTAATATCTTTCAGCTCTATGGCGTAAATGTAACTACAGAGAGGATTATTTGAAACACTCCTCCAGCAATTCTATCTCAACCATTTCCCACCATGTCCAGGGCCCTGCCAACACAGATATTTTAGCAAAGCTTTGGAGAGGGGCAATTTGCATGATCAAGACAGTTTATCTGATGAATGCAAGAAATTATTTGAGTCATCATCTAACCTGCTCTGTAAAAGACTGTCCTCCGAGAATAAGCTCAGTCAGTGTAGTGCAGGTTGCTTGTCTATTTGGGACTGAATTTTTTAGCAGATCAATTTTATTCAGAGATAATGACACATTCTGTTACTGCAGGATATTCTGGGGGGCTTCTGCTATTAATTGCACAGAGTTTTTGGCTTTTATGGAATATGTTTTAGCCATCCCTTCAGATGTATTCTTTCCACCCCACCCAGTAGAGCCTCTGGAGCATTCCACTCCTTTTGCAGTAGATGGTGAAAAGTAAACTGAAGAGTTGGAGAATTAATTGCATTTTTATATATTTCTCTTCAGGATAGTCAATGGATTAGGTTGAGACCTTCAAGATTTTTGTTCCATTTTTTCTTATTTTCTAACAAGAAGTGACAGTTTGTGTGGACTGTATGCACCTGATACTCTGATATAATCACTTGATTGGATACAGTCACTTCAGCCTTAAACTTCCTCTCTGGTGTTTCCCTGTGAACTTAAAAGATGAATTACAATATTTGGGGGAAGAGATGACAGTGTTTTAATGCAGATCCATGCAATATGTTGAATTACTTTCGTCTTGTACCTCTAAGTGTTTGAAAATTGTTCCAAGATTTGGCTAACTGCATTTTGCTCCATCTCTTAAAGAAAATGAGTATTGCATGTAGAAGCTGTGCAGCTCTTATCTGAGGATATGATTGCTTCTGAACAGCCGATTGGATTATGGGGTCAGCTGGCAGATGTTCTTAGCTGTGCAATGCATGTTAAAAGAGGTGTAGCATTTACATTTTTCTATTTCTGCTCTTATTTAAATGCACTTACACAGCATGCAGTTGCTAAGCTATTTAATATGTAGTTATACATGATGAAAGGTTAAATATGAGTTATGGGGGGTTTATTGCTTGAATATTCTTTTATAGGTTTTTAGGATTACTACAAGAAAATGCATCTTATTTTAAAGACTCATGAATTCCAAGGATTATCTTTTTATTGATTGCTCTAATATATATTCTTGTCAAGACTTTCCCTCCTTCTCCTTCCACCCCCCACCTCTCTTTCTCTCACCCAGTCCTGCTAAAGGACAAATATCATAGCAAGTAGTTTGTTCCCTTTATATATACTGTATATATTGAAGCAAACATTTTTACAGAATTGGGAGCATTTGTAAAGGCAAGCATAGCAGGAAAAAATGTAATGTATCTGAAATTTAAACTTACTGCTTTCTTTAAAATGAATATTTTATTCTTAATGACATTTTCCAGTGTTCACTGTAGAATATGAGAAATACAGACACTTTGCACATTACAATTGCAAGCACTTTTCCTGAAATTGCATACAGAAGTTTAACAAAAATGAAAAGGAGGGCAGTGGTGCATTTACAGATAAGATCTCTCGGAAGCAGGTGTGAAGATGTATGAATTTCTGGTAACGTTCTCATAGAAAATGACTGGTTTAGTCCTACTTGCACTTCAGAAAAAAACAATATTTTTTGATCAGCAAAAATTGTGTCCAATTTCTGTTGAAAAGCAAAAATCTCACAAAATTATAGACCTTAAAGGCTCACCATTACAATGTACAAGAGTGGATGGGCTTAGAGACAGCTTAACTGTAGAAGTCACTATCTCTTGCAAGGCAAAGCTGAGCTTGGGCTACAGGTGGAGAGGTTTTTTGCCTGTGTGATATTTCCCTTTTTCTGATCTGTAATGTTAGGAAAAGTCTATTCAGGAAAGGCCTTTTGTTAAGATCTTTCCAGGGCTTTTCACACTTCAATTCCTAAAAAAAAACCCACAAAGAAAGCCAGCACAGTAGTATGCAGACTAAAGTTTGATTTCCTCACATTCAGGAGCTGGTTTTGTAGGCGTATTTTGGATCACAACTGGCAAGATAAGTTTCTGTGATCCAAAAATGCCCTTAGGAGTTCTGCCTAAGCAAGAGCAATGTAGCATCAGTTATCACTGAGCACTGTAATGAAACAAGGTCCACTTTTTTTAGGTAGGTAATTTCTGTCAGAGCATTAATTTTGTATACCATAAGTTTCTGAATAAGCAATGTCTAACAGAACTCCGTTTCTCCTGTTTTCCTTCCTTCTAGTAATATTCCTGTCCTTACTTGCTGATGTGAAATATTTCCAAGCTGTTTCATTTATCTTTGTCCCCTATCTCACTGTGAATTAATAAATAGTATTCTCTTAATTTTGACTCTGCCTAACTGTAAAAGATTTTCTCCTTTTCTTTTTTTTCTTTTTTTTCTTTTTCTTTTTCTTTTTCTTTTTCTTTTTCTTTTTCTTTTTCTTTTTCTTTTTCTTTTTCTTTTTCTTTTTCTTTTTCTTTTTCTTTTTCTTTTTCTTTTTCTTTTTCTTTTTTTTCTTTTCTTTTCGTGTAATACTCAGTTTTCCTTTGCATAAATATATCACTTTTACATACATATGTATGTACATATCTGCATGTGCTTAGGTATGAAGCATTTCCAAAACTGTTAGGCTCCTGTGTTAGAAGTTAAGTTTGAACACAAAATCTTTTATTGCTATCCCTGAATTAGCTCAGACATAGTCCCTGGATGGCAAGTGGTGTGGTGACTGAAGACATGGACCATCTGTAACCCTTACCTTTCATCATCAGAAGTTGGTCTTCGAGAATATAATTACAAATGTAGTAGCTATAAATAGCTCCTGCTTAATTCACTTCTTTTATAATACAGATTTTTAATTGTCAGAAAAGTCACTGAACTTTCTTAAAGCACTCATGAAATCTCTTCCTCTCTCAGATTTCACCTGCCAGAAGTTTATTTCAGAGCCCAGTCCTGTGCTGCTGTTAACATGGTGGCATGAACCCATGTAGCATGGGCTTTGAGAGATCCTTTCAGGACGTAGCTGATCTATATTTTCCTCTGTTTCTATCAACACTCATGTGCTTCATCTGCATCTTAACTTCTGGAAACAGAAATCCTATCTTTAATCTTGTTTTTACCTTCAGAAGGTCTGATTTCCTCCTACTCAGCCTTAAAGGAAGGAATTACAGCACAGAAAACATTTGTCCTCTGATTCTAGTGTGGTTTTGTAGTATCATAAAAATGACAAGTTTTTTTTGCCTGCTGCACTAATGTGGGAGAATTTTGTGTCAAAAAATAGCGAGAACCTGGTTTCCTTACACTTTTCTTGCTGTGACTGGAAGTTTTGATGCTAAACAGCAATTCAGTTGATTAAATGAGCAAAACTAGCAAGCCAAATCTAAGCAGCCTGAGTGCACTCTCGTCTTCCTGAAGCCAGTGTCTGGAGAGTTCACTGTGTGAATGGGTACTGCTTCCTTTTCTAAGGAAAATACAGCTGTTAACCATGTTGTCCTTCAGGATGATTACCCTATGGCATCTACTCTAATTCTCAGCATATATTCATTTTATATTCAGCTTTAATAGTTATCCACAGTTGATTTTTATTTCATTGGCAGGTTTTCTGTTAAATAAAGGGTGGTAAAAATGTATTTCACAATTGCCACTCATGAGAAGCTCTAGCCATGGAAAAATGGAGCAGTTTAACAATTTCCTCAAAACTTTTTTTTATTTGGTTTTGGTGTTTGTTTTTTTGTTTGTTTGTTTTTGTTTTCATTTTTGTTTTCTAGAGCTCCTTTAAACTTCTCTTTAATAATAATGCATCTCGATCCCTGGTGTAATGCTGTTTTCTCTGATTGAGAGAGTACATTTGCACTTTGTGAAATTAAACACCTTGAAGTGCCACTCTCCATCCTAGAATTACTCTGATTCCACAAAAATTAGCAACCTTGTGCTAATTGATTAAACTACATATTTCTGTCTCCTGCAGCCCCTATCATCATCTTAATGAAATATGTATCAAAGCAGGACTTCTTCCCGTAGAAGAAAGAGATATGTTTGCATCTCTGGAACTGATAATTTACCCATAATTATTTCTGATTCAAATACAGTTCTTGTATCTGTTCTTGACAAAAATATTTATTGTTTAATATGAAAGCATACTGCGAAATGCAGTGAAAAATGGGAGTTATACCAAAACTGTTTTCTCCTGTTTATTTCTCTGCAGAGGAGATGGAATTAAATGGAAAATCAGCCGTAGAAGGTCGGGTGGCCCAGTGGAGAAAGTATTAGCATTTCACCTAAGGAACTGAAGTTAAATTGGTTTGGGCAATATTTTTTAAGGAAAGAAGTTTGGTTTGTGCTGAATCTCTCGTGGACAATATGTCATGTTGGACCAGCGTACGCTGTGTGTCATAAATCAGCATGACAGCATCTAACACTGAGACTGAACTTACTCTTGCTTGTCTTTGTCTTAGGAGCAAGAGAACACAAAGGATTGATGCCTTGGTTATTCCTTGGCAGCAGATTTAATCTTGAGGGTTTTTTTCCCTTCTTTCCTCCTTCGAGAAAGCGTTCTATTTCTTTTCTGCAGCAGTGTAATTTGTTCTCAGTTTTAGGTTCACAATCGTTAAGGAAGGGTAACTGCTGCATAACAGTTAAAATAAGGACCTAGATTCTCTTATAATTGGAACAAACCCAAGAATATTCTGAAAGAAAAATGTTGGTACATCTTCACCTTTTCATACGGTGGAAGAAGTGAAAACCAGCTATTTGGCATCATGGTTTTTATCACGTGACTTCACAAAGAGTGAATTACACAGAAGTATTCCTGTTCTTGCTTTTGCAAGTGAAATGAAGGTTTTGACACATTTTCCTTCTCTTCACTCTCCTTTATAATTTCTTTGTGTACAAATTAGTTTCCAAAATACAATCTTGCTGATTACAAAACAATGTTTGCTTTAATAGAAGACATGAATGTCAAAATTTCTTTTTAAATGGATTCTAATGAAATCAATTACACTAATTTACAGTTCTATAGAACCTCCCACATGCTTTGAAAACTTTTTGAAGCGTGCATGCAACAAGGCATGGGCAAGATGCTGAACATGAGTGCATTAAGCAGAAGATAGCCCGGCTCTGTCCAGTCCAGGGAGCTTGTGTGGGCAACCTGAATGACGGTGCAGAGCATCCAGCCTGAAGGAAGGCTGGGCTGTGTCGAGTTGGATTGGGTGCAGCTGGTAAATGACATACTGGTATTGGCCAGGTTTGGCATCTACTGCTGTCAGAAACTGGTGCCAGGCTATTCTAGGAAGCTTTAAGAAAAGATGTCACAGCAGTCTGCCCCCAGCTCTGATGTTGGGAAGACTGCAGTGAAAAAATGAGTTTCCTCTCTGCAGGGCAGAGTATCTCATCTATCCTTTAGTCAGCCAAGTATCTAAATCTGGATGTGTCTCATACAGGCCACTATACAGACATCTTCTGCATTCACTCTGCTGGGTGTGCAGCTCTAGCTTGGTTGTTAATTAAGATTTTGGGCACTTCTTTCTTTTTTCCAGTGGATAGCAGTGTCTTTTAGAAGGACTGATTTTTCTCATAAATATATAGCAGATTCTGTGTGTCCTCAGTTTAAAGTTAACTGAATTCAGCTTTCTTCTTAGAGAAATAGAGTTTGTTAAGGATGGTCTGACTCACCTGCATGCTGTGAACGTATCTTGAGCATTCAGAGCAGAAAATCCTTACTTTCTGACTCTCTTTTATGAATAAGAGAAAATAATTGGAAATGAAGTTTCTGCTCAAACAGGGAGAATAGACATGAAAATGTATATTATGTGAATTCGTCTGTCAGAGCTCCTGAGACGCCCAGGAACACTCAGGTACCTCTTACATTATGGTCCTTAAAATAACCCTGCACTTGCCTTGTGAAAGTATTTAATATTGCTGTGTTGTTCACTCTACTACAGTTACCACTGATTAATACTTAGCAAGCATTAATATTTTTTCTGGTGCAGACGTTTCCTGTGGCCATTTCCCAGAAGTTATACCCGTATCATTTGTTCAGTTTGCTTTGTTTTATGCACTGTAGATGATTGATAGATTCAGGAATGGATTTTATTTTCTTTTTATGTTGTTTAATTGCTTTCCTCCTCCAAGACAGCAGAATAAAAGTGCAAATGACCTTCTCTATTCCTCCTGATCTCTCCTCACATGACTGGAAGGATTGTGCCAGGCTTGCCATGAGCTAAATGTGTGCATTTGAACTGCAACTTGAATACATGAATTTTGCATCCTTTTTAGGAGACAGCACCAGGATCATCAGCATTACCAGATTGCTAGCTGGGCTATAAACCACTTTGAGATTTTGGGTTTCAAGGCCCAATTACAGCTTTCTGAGTGGCTGTCAAACACAACCCCCGTGTCAGGGAGCTCTGTTGTTTGCAAGGTCTGTTTTCCAAAAGCTGAAATTCATTCTAGTCACTTGCAGGTGGGTTTGGAGTAAGAAAATTAAAATTAAAGCCGTCTCCACTGTACAGCTATCTGGGGCTTTCCCTGCCTCCTGGAGTCCCTGTTTTAGCAGGGACACCAAGAAAAGAGGTGCAGTTATGAGTTTGCACAAATTCAGCTAATCCTTCCTGATTACCTATGGGTTGTGACACATCTTTGTATTGTAAATAAGTGTGTTGCAGGCTATAGCCACCAGTAGAAAAACTAAAGACAAGCAGATTTTTATATATGAATGAAATACCAATAGATAGATTCTTCTTTTCCAAGAAGATGTATATTCTGTCCTGTCTAATTTTATTTACTGCTTCTCACTTGAGGAGTGCATAAATCAGCAGTCCTGTGAAGTCTGTTGTGATTTATTGCTTAATTAAAAGTTATGAGGGCTTTTAATCCATCTGTAATTTATATTATTTTTGAGTCAGCTGTTTCCCATATTGTACCTTAACCATTCTGTGATAAACCTGCATCATTTTATGAAGGGAGCATTTTTTGAGTCCTTGTGTTCACTGACAGATGTGGCACACGATGGTGTCTCAAATGTTCCAGATTGACTTTGGAATTCAGACTAAAAAGCAAAGATAGATAAATTTCAACTTTGTAAAGTTCACCCAGCATCGATTATAGTTTGATGGCGAATAGAGTCCATGTGTTTGTAAGAGTTACAGATTAATTTTAAAAGGGATGAGACCTCATTTGTGGTTTCACAATAAACAGATGTTAGCTACACTTTCATAATTCAAAAAGCAGGTTTAAAATCATTATTTAAATTTTAATGGAGAATTAATTTGGCTCTGGTATTGAACCAGAAACAATAGAAAAATCAGTTTTAATGTTTTGTTTTAATTTGGTCACTGTGTGGTAATTCTTTTTTGTTAGTAGGTGACTGTTGTGTTTTTTCTTTAACTGAGGTTATAACCAGTGTGCATTATAAAAACATATTTTTCTATATATGAATTACTATTTAAGAATAAATACAGTCTACAAACTTCTAGATGGCTAGCTTGAGAACTTCTGCAAAATTTTAAAAATTTTAACTGAACAGTTTTGAGTTGCATGTTTCAGAAAACTCATCTGATTTGAACTTTGATAGGTTTGTCTTCTCCTTTTGCAGATATTATCTTTATTATTTGAAAGCATGTGCTAGTTCCACTTGCAAAACTTTGTCCAATCCTGGCATTATAGATTTCAGGTAAAAAGATTTGATTCCGTTTGGAATTCATTGATAGCAAGGGTTTTTTTTTTGCTTTGGGTTTCTCAGGAATAAGAATTTCATATACCTGTGAGTCAGCTGCCCTCTGTTGGTTAGTTCAGCTTTGCTGTGATTTCATTTGTGATTCTTGTGACTTCTGGTGGTATGGATGGAAAGAGCCTTGTCTGAGTCCCACCTGCCAATTGTGTTTGAAATCACTGGGGTCCTTCCAGTAATCCATGCCAATATTCTAAACCAAATATTTGTACCTGGATTTTTTAAACCCTTTTCTTAAAAATAATATTTTAGAATCATTAATAAAAATAGTGAAATTAATTTTTACCTGATGAAAACAGTTTACTATAAAATAATGTAAGATATGTCCTATGCCACATTAGATAAAAACTGTACATGTCTTTTGATAGTCAGAAAGATTTTATTCAGGCTATTCTGCAGGAGTTTAGAGAACTGGACAATTATTATTAATTAGTATGAACTTTGGCAATTAGAAATGCTAAACCAAATAATATCTGTCAGCTCTGCTGGTCTGTCTGTATTCAATAATTTATTCCAACATCTGTTAAGCTTAGGTGTCCTTTATGCTCTTATAAATTAGTTTTAAATTATGAATATTAGTTTTAAATTATGACTTCACTAAATAAAGATGAGAATTTTTCCTTTTTTGAGTGACATTATGAAGTTCATGAACTTTCTAATTAAATACCAGGCATAAAGAAATTTTCATTCTTTTTCTGAAGAGTCTGAGTAAAAACAGTAACGTTGAAAAATAGCATAGTTTAGCAGTCTCCTATAAGCAAGACTTTGAGAAATAATGAAGACTGTCATATACTACTTCCGTAATGCCTTATTATATATGTATTTAACTGGTGAAAATAATGAATTGTTAATGCTGTTATACAGGGTTCTATTTAATACATGGCGTTTAGGTTTTTCATTCAGACTTAGCTTATAGGAAGACCTGTGCTCCTCAGTCTGTGCTTTCAGGAAATGCAGCTGCAGTGGCCAGACTGTCCTGATGCACCTCAGTTGGTTTTGGTTGTAGTGGGAATCCTCAGTGGTCACTAAGTCCAATATATGGGCCTTTATAAGCGTGCTGATTTTCAATCTATTGCTTTAATTTAAATTCAGTGCAGTGTACTTTTAAGTGGCCATCTGGAATATGTATTTGTAAATGTAAATCATTCTTCTGACAGGTAAGTGGTACTATCTTTGCTACTATTAATCCAGTTATTAAGGCATTACTCCATTGTAACTAGGGATCCAGATCTGGATCAAAACATGCATGATGAATTTTCATCCGTCTTGTACGTGATGTCCTCTTTGAGAAGCTAAATCCTAGCTTTCAATCAAAATTTTTAATCCATGTTTTGATGTAAATCTATATCCTATGTCAGGACCACGGATACTAATTTTTGTTAACATCCTACAGATTTTTGAGAAAAATACAGTACAGCAAACCAGTGCTTTAAATTGTTTTGATTCAGTGGGTAGTTCAGTTAGAGTCTGATTTACAGAAATTAATTGCGTTAATTTCTGTAAGGCTCAGATCTTGTTAATGATTGCTACAGGACAGAGGATTTAACTCCTCTGGCTAGTCACAGAGAGGGGCTGCAAGACCATGCTCCAAATGTGTGGGCAGCAATGATTCTTTTTCATGTTGCTTTTCCCCATCTAGTAGCCAGTTCTAAAGTTGGATAGTAAATAAACAGATTTATATTTGTTGGAACACAAACATCAGTGAGTACTTTAGGAACTAGAGTAGCAATAGATATTCATTAGAAAATCCATCAGAGAAATCAATTATACTTTGAGTTTGTCTTGTTGAGAATGGAAGGACTCGGTCTGTGTACAGCAGATATTACTTGAGTGATCAGCAGGTGGGCAGATAAAATAGGCTTTATAGATAGTCTCACAGGTGAATAAAATAATAAGAAAAGATTAATTCTTTATTCTGTGTGTTCCCGGAGCAACCATTGACAAAGCAACTGGGTTTGAGACTGAGATATGGGAGATTGTATTTGGTGGAGAACAGTATATACACAAGTCATCAGTCCCAAGAAAGAAAAGTGATGATTAAACTCGATTGGATTAAACATTTGCATATAAAAGAGGTTTTTCTTAATATTCATTTCAGGTCAGTGTTTGATAAATGACTTGCAGATTTTCATCAGCATTCTCGTGTCTTCATTTTTGCATAAAAAGTATCCTCCTAGGAGGTGTAAGCAAACAGCAGCATTTTCAGCATAGTTACTTATCACACGGGAAATTCTAAGTACAAGTTGTATTTGGGTCATATCTGTATGCTCACCTCAGAAATTAATCCCAGCTAGAGGAAGAATAAATATTGTTTTAACTTTGTTTCCTTGTTTTCACCCTTTCATAATAATGTAGCATACCACAGTACCTGAGAGCTTGGCAAGGGAAGGCAACACATGATTTCTTAAGCCCTTCAGCACCAAAATGTTAACTTGTTTTGGAGCAAAATGTTCATTTTATACAGGTTTCTTTTACTCTATGCTATAGCTTTTTTTAAAAAATAAATAATAAATGAATAGTCCTTTCTAACAGGTCTCACTGCCTGTTAGACTGTGCAGAGTCCTCGCAATGCTAATTCTATATGCCAGAATGAAAATTCATTTGTAATCAAATCAAAAGAACAATTGGTGCCTGACAGGTATTGATTTCTGCGATGGTGCGATGTTTAAAAACTGAGGATATGACTCTTCTCCTGCAGTTCCTAATGATGTTAGGGGAGTTACTTCATCTTCATGTCTAGTTCTGCAAAACAGCATCGGACAGTAATTCTTCTCACAACACCCCGTATCACAAAGCTGCACTTGAAACTCAATTGTGACAACTTTGGGTACGGATCCAGGCCCTACATAGCCTATTTGTTCTTCATCCCCCTGTAATTCACAGCAAATTGCCTGTGCCTGCACTGGTGATGGGTACTTTGGACGTGTGCTCCAGCTGCTCTGTGCTGCCTGGTGGCTGCGCTGCCCGACCGGGTGGGGTTTATGGCAGCCCATCGCTTCTGGAGCGTGCCCATAAATCCGTGGCATATTGTGAGATAGCAGATGCAAACACCAGTTTTATGTCCTGTCTTCCAGCTAGTGTTTTTCTAACTACTGTGTTATTCTAACCAAATGTCTCTGGCCTAACTCTCATCATTTAATTAAATAAAGGCAAATTCCAATTAACTTCTAAGACACCTGGAATTGGCTCTCCTTTTTCAGAAAGCAGTATTAATTTACACAATATTTCCCTTTTCTCTGTCCATTCAGTGAAGGTGAGACCTTTGATCCAAGTCCTATGTAAAGCCCTACAAAGTGGCTTCCCTGTAGAATAATCAATCATTTTGTATACCAGAAGTTTGGGTATTATTGCTGGATTGTGATCTAATTTGCAGACTGGGTAACAGATGAAGTTTGACTCTAAAAACAAAAAGATAATTTTTTGGCTTGAAACGATGTATATTGGTGGAGTTAAGAATGAAAGGAACAAATCAGTTTCCACATGCTTCCCTGAAATGTGTCCAGTAGCATTTGCAACTCTATTGGAGCTTTTTTAAAATGGTGAAATAAGGAACATCTGTTTCTTAAAAAAAAGGCTTTGTGTGTTGCAAATGGGAAAGACCCAAAAGTTCGGAGTGTGTCTCAGTCACAGAAATGTAAAATCCTCTCTGGATTGTACTGTAAGCATCTAAAGGAAAGGAGAACTAGAGCAGAATGAGGTGAAGCCAAAATAACCTGGATAATATAATTCTGTTTAAACTATTGTCAGAGGTCTGTGTTTTATGTTTCCTCAGTTTAAATTGTAGCTTCAGTTACAGTGCTGTCCCTCTACTATTTTTTTGGGAAAAAAAAACATTTATTTTTAGTTCATTTTAATTATGCTGTGTAACTTTGCTTAAGGAAGACCTCCACTGTTCAGTTTTACCATGTAAAACTGTTGCTGACTTTCTCATTATATTTGATGTGTATAAGGGTAACTAAATCATGAAAAGTAACCCATCTTTCCTACTTAGGTAGGAGGTAAATTATTCTGTTAAATAATTGTCTTTTTCCTATTTCCATTAAATTCAGTTGAATAAAACTCCTAATATCTTATATGAAAACTGGAATGGGTCACTTTTGTGATGCTTCCACCTGGCTTCGCACACCAGCCTTGCTTGGCTCCTAAACTGAAGCTGTCAGATCTTGGAGTTACAAACAGCACTGACTGGAAAAAAAAAGAAACATTTTTCATCTAGAGGCAGTTACTAAGAACAAGTTTTATGGGGTTTGTTGTTTTGTTTATTTTCTTTTAATTATATTTTTAACAAGCTGTGTAACCCAAGTGTTTCCCTTAATAGCTCCACGTTAGTCTGTGGTTAAGTCAATTTATCCTTTCTTTGATACCCCAGAGCTACCTAAACCCAGTTAACAACTGCTAAAGACAAAACCCAATTCATTACCTACTTGTAGTCAAAGATCACTTTTTCAGTGGTCTTGAATTTAATTTGCTTTTAATTCAAGGTTTCATTAAGATAATTGTCTGTTTGGTTCACTCTAATTGAAGGTTTGTAAGAAACTTAATGTGTGATCACCCGTGGGAGAGGGGAGCTGCAGCAGGTATCAGACTGCCTTATTGTAGGTTCATGTGTGAAATGCTCATGGTATTTTCACAGGACACAGAACTTAATTCTCTATTATAGTCAGCAGAAATCGTAGGCAGCTGTATTGGCCAGTTGGAATCATTATAAAACTGCCTAGGCAATAGGCAGATGATCTGCATCACTGTGGTGAAAAGGCTGGCCCATTCTCTGCTGTTTACAAACCTTGTCATTCCAAGACTGAGTGCATGGGTATTTTTTTCTGTCTCGTCTTTTCTGTAGTTTCCATTAGTACTAAAAGCTCTTCTCTCTGGTATTTTCTTGCCCTGTAGACTTTATAGGGAGAAAACATCTCTATTCTCTAATAAGAGAACTGTCCCTCGCAGCTTTTTGTTTCCAGACGTATTCAACCCTTTTAGCCTCTCCTTACAAGATGAGAGCTTCATTCTCACAATCACCCTGATGCTTCTCTTCTGCATTTGCTTCTTTTTGAATTTAGGAAACTTCAAGTGTCCAGATTTGTACACACTACACCAGAGAGGGTCTTAGCAGGGCTTTGTAAAACACAGGTAATTGCATCCTATCTTATAGGGAAATTCTAACATAATACCTTGATGGATTGCCTTTTCTTCTGATTTATTTCACAGCCACATCACACAGTGTTTCATCCTGTGATGCCCCCCTGTAGTTTCCCAAGGCTGAGTTTTTTGAATTATTATTTTAGTCTCCAAATACACAATCTGTGCTCTTTACTACTGAACTGCAACCTCTCTCAGATACTCTGGTCCAGGTGCTGTGTGGTTCTTGTTCCACACTGTCTCATTTCTCTCTGTATAAAGACGTCATTTAGCTTCTTGTCTTCAGTAAAATTTTAACAGGACCGTAGCTATTTGTGTGCCAGTGTAATTGTTGAAATATTAACCGAAACTGGCTCTAAGACCAGTCCCTCAGCAGCGATGCTAATAACTTCCCTTCAGCCTGACGTTACCCATTTAACATTGCTGCTGCTGTCCTACCTCTAGCAGTTTCAGGCAATTTGAAATTTTTTGTACTAATCCCCTACCTTCCTCAATTTAACTAATAACTTCCCAGGTGACATGATGGTAAAGTTTTACCAAAACCAGACAGCTGAGACCGCTTTCCTTTCTCTGGAAAGTGAGTTTCTTCTGTAAGATGTCGGATTAGTGTGCCTTACCTGTATTAAACCCATGTGGTATTTTCCACCAGATTCTTTTTAACTTCACTGTCTTCGATTATTCTTTCCTTAAATAATTGTTCTAAAGCTTTTCTGTTGTGGAGCTTAGAACAAAGGGCTTTTAGTTGCTCTGATAACTTTCTTTCTCTTTAAATATAGATTTGACGTTTATTGTTTCTGACAGCATGATATTGTTAATGTCTTGCTTGATTTATTTAAACTTGCTACCCCACATGAAATTTTGTAGCACCAGTTCTTTAACTTGTCTCAATGGAAATGACTTAGTTCCTCATTTTCAGACATTTTGCTACTTGAGATATGTGTTCATCTCAGCTGTGATGACTGTGTGGTTATCATCACTGACTTAAGGAGAATTGAAGCACGCATTCATGTAATTTGGAGTTACCTACTGTCTTTAACCTGTACTCTAGCCTCACTACATAGTAGCTCCATTTCTTTCAGGTTACCTCTTCATGTAGCAAACAAATCTTTTGTTGCTTGTTTTAATGCCTTCTGAAGCAGGTCCCTTGACTGGGTTTTGGTAGCTGCCCCTCGCTGCCTCCTGTGATCTCCTTCTCAGCCATTCCTGACCTCTAAGGTGGAGCTTTTCTTTGGTGCTTTCTTCATCTCCACATGAAGTCTGTTGTCTGCACAGAACTCGTTTTGTCTGTTGGTCTGCTTGCCAAGTGAGGACCAGACACGCTGCCTTAGTTTTCTTTTCTTACTTGAGATATGGATCCCTGTAGGTATTGGTGTCACTGGCTGAAAAACTCCAATCTCATTCCCCAGGCAGATCTTTCAGCCTCATGAATAGAGACTTCCTGGCTGGTTCCTTCACTGTGCAGAATTTGCCCTTTTGAAGCTAAGGGCTGTGACTGAAAATGCCAGCCTGCCTTTTCTAGGGGTTCTGCAAACATCGGTGAATACTTTAATTTAGAATCAGCATATAATCATGTACTCCAATTTTATTTTTATAACCAGCTCTTCTATTCCTCTTACATATCAAAAAGAAATGTACAATACCCTCACCTGCTTGTTTCAAAGGCTGAATTAACCTATCAGTGACTACTTTTGGGAATATCTGGTTCTAATGCTATTATTAGCAGCATTTGTTCTCTAATAAATGAGAAGTCTGGTTAAAAAATAGCTTTCTAATAACACTGCTTTTATATTAAAATCCAACTCTGGAGATCTGTGGCATGTTACCCACCAGCATCACCACAATGGAATGAGCTATCACAGTGTTGCTGTCCGATCCCCAGATAATTTCAGCCTGATTTTGATAGACTTCAATAATTGAATTCACTGAGTCCCATTTACCTCCCACTCTGATGAATCTCCATGACTTGAGGTAAGTCCCTCCTGATTTATATGTGTGTGAGAAGAAACTTAAGCTAGCTCAGTGTCCTCTTTATTTAAAGCCTTACAGAGCTGCACTGTACTGCTTTTCAGACAGTAATGCAAATGTCTGGGTTTATTTCCTGGTACATGAATTGTAAATTGCTGGGAAGAGTTTAGATTTTTCAGTAAAACAACTGAAGAAGCATTTTAATGTAAATTTTGAATTAAGATGTGTGTGTATTAGGTTGTACATGGATATACACAGAAAAGATATCAGAAAAAAAATGAAAGAATGAGCTAGATTGAAGGAATGTGGTGTACTTCTTTTTAGTATTTTGAACATATTCTTTAGAAAACTTCATAAATTCAGTAAGAATTTCCAGGTCTGGTTGGAAGGAAACTCATTTAAGCTACTGAGATGACTTAAATCCTGTTGAAGTTTGCAGATTCCAGTAGAGCAGTTCAGTTTGGTTTCATGGAAAGGTCAGCTCTGTAGAAGCTGAAGATGCCTTCTTCATGCTATTTGGTATTGCCAAGGATTTGGCCATTCACTTACACTCAGCAATCAACCTTGCCACTCTGTAGCCTTAAACAGAAATTTAAAAATTCAGCTGCCAGTATCATTGTGGGAAATGCAGAGTTGTTAGCATTTGGTGTTTAATGTGTGGTGTTTTCCACCATGTAATTAAATCCATTAATATTTGTTCACATGAAAAATAAATAACAATGCATGATGCTGGCCAGGAAGAAGCTCATTGAGAAAATTAATTAAGAGAGAAATTTTCTTTGAGCTGTGGAAAAATTAACTTTACAAGTTAGTGGCCTGGATGCTATTGCTGAATACAGTTTCTAGCAAGCAAATATATAGAGATTTATAACAGATATCATAGAAAAGTTTAAGCACTTCCAGCCATTAGTTTGTCCTCTTAGTTCTCTAAAAATGTTCACCTCTGGGGATGGAAACTGGGAGTTCTCAGGTACTAAAGACAAAGATGCACACAGTTTTCAAAAAGGTCTTATTTTATAAATAGTGCAAATCTAGGGAGAAAAAAACCCCAAACCCCACAACAACAAAAAAAAACCACACCATTTTTTTTACCAATACCAATATCATTTTTTCCCCATTTAGCCCTGACAATGTCAGTGGAAGTGCCTCTGTTGCATCTCACCAACCTGTCTGTCCCAAATACACTTAAATGGCAAATCAGCTGCATCTGAACTGGTGGTCCTGTCTGTATATTCATTTCACCTCTGTTTTTTCACCTCAGATTCTTGTTAGATAGCCCAGTCATTTGATATGGTGGTGGGTTTCAGTAACGATCTTCATATGCTTTTACCTACACCTAAACAGGGCTTCACTGCCAACTAGAAGTGACATTGCTGAGGTGAGGTTGAAATAGGAAAGATCATGATTTTGAAGGTACTATAGATGTCTTATCTAACAGTTACATTTCTTTTATTCTTCATCTTAAATGTGTTTCATAGGATTTACTACTTCTTTAAGCAGCAGGTAAAAAGCAATTTCAGGCGAGTATGTGCATATCTTTCAACAGAGAACCTTTGTGTTGTGGTGCTGCTTGTGCTGAGTATTAGAGACATATTACACTATTTTGCAAAACTAACAGATGTACCCTGATAAAATGTATTTAGATCCTTAGCTGAACAACAGATGAGAAATATGATCAGATCTCACTGGTTTCGATAAAAAACTAATGAGTGTGAAGACTTAAGTAATGACTGCCAGGTTGGGTTCGTTGGTGCTTTGGGCTGAGTAGTGGCCATTTATATGATATGATGACAGCTGTATTAGAAAAAGTATTGGTTTGGTCCCAATACAAACATCACAAGTATACGAATTCCCTGGAAAACATTCTCTTTTTAATTTGCAATTCCTTTTATTCTTCGTGACTCTTCTAAGTTAGTGAAGCATTCTTCTGTTTGTCACATAAAATACATGGGTTTTATTTGCACCAACTCTTACCAATAGCCCAGACACTTCAGTGTAGCACAGAAGGGGATAATAGGCTAAATTATCCTTAAGCAATTGCAGTTGTAACTATTTCATGTCTTATTGTGGTATGTAAATTTGATTTTTTGCTTGGTCCCATGGACATATCTTCATTTTGAGTACTGGAAGGCACAGTAGGATAAATGGATTTAAGTAGGAGAACTAGCTCTTAGCACTATTTCTTATCAGTTTTATGGTAATGCTTTCACTGATGGAGTTGCTGTATATACACACAAGACAGATTACTTTCCCAAAAGTGGTTGCCTATCAGTATCAAACCAAATGTTAAAAAACCCAAAATAATCACAAAACAATGGGAATGGATCAGAGAGCAATGAAAATGGTGGTAGTGCTAAGATTGTTTGGTCATGCAGGTTAACAGGAGACATAATGGGATGGTGATGCTGTTTTTGCAATGTTATTTTCTGAAAGAAAACGGGAACTAGCAGACACTATTACTGCAAGTCATGCAACCTAGATGTCATGTCTGGCTGGTTTTAAGAGGGAAAGGTGAGGCTTACAGCAGGAGTGGATCTTGAGAAAGTACTGAAAGCTGGGAAAGGGAATGATATTTCATATTCATTCCCGTTAAGTATTCCAGGGAGGCGGCATAAAGAAAGGTATAACAGAAGTTCAGACATGAGTGCTCCTCGCTGGTGTCATTGACGGAGCGCAGTGGGGACAACTGAAGTGAGAGTGAGATGAGCTAAAATAATGTGTTGGCTGGAGAGGAACACTTGAGATATGACAGTGTAAGTGCTAGTTGAAATGGAAGCTGAAGCCATGGGGGAGATAAAATTAGCTGTGGACAAGAGAGGAAGAAAGAAAAGCAGGCGAGCTGAGGGATTGCTCTCCCGTGCCCCATAAAAAGGAGGGTAAGTGGAGGGAACAAACTTATGAAAGGCTTTGCAAAGAGTCATCTAACTCCAATTCTCTATATAGTTATTCCTTGGAGCAATATATAGATAAAATAGTAACATCTTTGGATTAGACACCAGCTTTTTTGTTCCTCGTTTGAACCTCGGGCTTTTAACACTGTACAAACACAAATCACCAGTGACACACTCTGGCAGGAGCGCTACATCTGCATGGTAGGTGGTACACATGCTCTTATCTGCCCAGCCCGGGTCAGCAGTTTTGGATGGCTGCTTGTGTCTGATTTCCATGCTGGAGTGTGCTATGGGAGGTAGGGACGTGCAGCTTCTGCCTTTGCAGATGGAAGTACCTCTGCAGGGAACATTTCCAGCTAGAAGGAGGGATTGAAGGCATTCATCATCACCAGCAGGTGGAGAAATTCACTACTGGCACTAAGCTCATAACTTCAGAAAGTTTGGCCCAACCTGGCACAGGCCTGTGTCACAACCATATGCTCTCCCTAAGAATGTTTTGCCCTCTTCAGTCTTAATGAAGCTTTTTTATATTGGAATGGTTAGATTACTTACCAAGTGTTTTCTTGCCAAGTTATTAATTGGAACGCAGTGTGGAGAGATCTGAAAACATGACATGGGGAAGCTGTAGATGTAGGTAAGGGGGCTGTTCCTGACTGTGGCAGTTGTCAGGGGCTTTCCCTGTGCCCCAGGGTCATGGGAACCAGCTGCTTGGGCAACAGGGACCAAGACGGTGTTGCATGAGGGTCAGGCAGGGAAGCTCTTCAAGGAGCCAGAAATGGCATTCCCTAGTGCCTGAATGAACGGATGCTCCCTTCCTCCAGCTGCCCAAAATCAGTGGTCACCATTCCCCTTCTTTCACCCTTGCCTTCCAAAAGTCTCACTGGCTGCTGTCAGTCCTCTGTGCCCTATCTTGGATCCAGCTCTGCTGCTGCCACCAAATTCAATTTTGCAGCCTGTCGAGTTAGGGCAAAATATCTCATTCAATTTTGCCTACATTACTGAGCAGCCTGGGGCTGGCTCAGAAGGCGGATGGGTATTTAATTTGACATTTGCACCTCTGTAAGCTGGAGGAAAGTTTCTAGCAGTGTTGCGGTGGCCAGGTATTGCAGGTGACCAATTGCCAGTGGTGGATTAATCTCTTGAAGAACATTAATATGTCAGGTTATACTCCAGATTTCTCTGTGGGATGATACTGCTCAAGGAAATTAAGCCTAAGAGATGATTTGGCAACAGTCTTATTTTAAATACTGATTAATGACTGTTGCTTTAGCGCAGCTCCTGCTCTACTCATGTGATGTTTTAATATGGCAAAGGAATTATGATTAGTGCTTTTAGGTTTTTAATGTTCAGATAGTTAAAATGCCCCGTAATAATTGCTCTCTTTAATATTTAGCATAACTATTACAGAGATATAATTGTGCTTTGGTGTTGAAAAGAAGAAACCAGGATCCCAGTGTGATCGTGAATGCCTTTTTCTGGTAGCTTAAATCAAATCCTTAAATTTCAAAGTCCTTGGCAGTAAGTTTTAAGAACTGTAATTAAAAAAAAAAAAAGTATTCCATAGATAAATCAAAGCTGTAAGAATAGAAATTGTTAAAGGAGTTACTGCAATAATTGCAGTAAAAGGTACAGCAGAATACGTAACAAAAAGCACAAGTAAAAGCATCAAAATCAGAAGACAAATTCAGATTCAGGAAGCCTGTAATCCAAGATGCACCTCTGCAGCATACAAAGTACCTCCAAGATTTGTAATCATTATTCTCATGACATTAACATACTTTAGATCTGGTTCTGCAGTATCTCACACTATTGGAAGCTGGGAGTGACATTCTAATACAATTGCAAAAACAACCCAAAACCAAAAAAACAAACAAACAAAAAACTAAAAGAGAAAACAAAAACTCAACAACAATAAAAATGAGAGCAGGCTCCAGCTCTGCAAATGCAACTGATCCTTGGCAGAAGCAAGAAATATTTGCATGTACTTCCCTTCTCCTACCTCAGAGGTAGTATCTTGCACGCAGTAGTTAGTTTTCATCTCACCCAGATTGTAATTCTGTTGCTTTCTGTTCTCCATATCAGGGAAAAAATATTCCATTGTGGGTTTGTAATTTGTGTTAAGAGTCAAAGGAGTGTGAACTCAAACCTTCCCTTGAAAAGAAGAATCTCCCCAGTGCCTGTGCAGAACTGCCGTAAGGCGCAGAAAAGCATCTCTGCGTTTGGAGTCACAATACGCACTGCGAGGGCTTTGGCAGTTTGTCTGAGAGAATTTTTTATGTACGATCTCTTCTTGCAAGACCTGCAGCTCTCCCACGCAGCCCCATGAGCTCTGCTGATCTCCACTATATCAGCCCTTTGAACTTTTTGCCTCTGCCCCTTTCCAGTGTGAATTGCTGTTGTTGCACTGGATGGGGTCATGCTGTACATGGGGTTGTGAGGTCCTCCTTAGCCACCCACTTGCTCGCCTCTTCCCCACGCACCTTGGGCAATGTCCCACACTGCCTCCATGCATGGGCAGAACTTCCCTCTAGTTCCTTAAAGCCTTACCTTACATTCTCTCAAGTACCATTTTAAGATGATACCTCTACTGCCATTAGTCTGACCATTCACGAGACTAGTTTTGCTAAGTTCTTTTCATTACATCCTCTTCCATAGGTTTCTTCTTGCCTCTGTCCATGTCCTGCCTTGCTAAGCCTGTTGTGATCTTGCCTTTCTTCCAGTTCTGCAAAAGTGGCAATAATTATTTATTTTGGTGTCATTTTTACTGGTGATTTAGCTGATCTTGTCCATGTGTTGAAGTACCACGAGTGATACGGGTCCTTTTCCCCCAGTATATAGGTCTTCAGCTATCAGTTCCTCTTTCAGCTCCCCTCCCTCCTTCATTTGCCTTCAAGCTAATTATGGATGGTTGATGACCCTCCTCAGCTTCCTGATGTAGCATTTCCCATGTTTTCAAGATAAACATTGGGATGTTGCATCTAGTTAAACAAGGTACAGTCTTGGCTAACAGGAGTGGTCCCAGGTGACTGGAGGCTCGTCAGTGTGATGCTCATCTACAGGAAGGGTGGAAGGAGGATCTGGGGAACTACCGGCCTGTCAGCTTGACGTCAGTACCCAGGAAAATCATGGAGAACTTCATCTTGAGTGAGCTCACATGGAGGATCAGGCCCAGGGAATCGGGATTGTTTAGTTTGGAGAAGAGGAGGCTGAGGGGAGACCTTATTGCTCTCTACAACTACCTTGAAGGAGGTTGTAGTGAGGTGTCTGCAGCCTCTTCCCTCAAGGAGATAAGGACAGGACTAGAGGAAATGGCCTGAAGTTGCACCAGGGGAGGTTTGGATCAGATATTAGGAAGAATTTCTTTACTGAAAGAGCAGTCAGGTGCTGGAACTGGCTGCTCAGGGGAGTGGTGGAGTCAACATCCCCAGAGGTATTCAAAAAACATGTAGATGAAGCACTTTAGGACATGGTCCAGTGGGATGGTGAGGATTTTTTGGGTGGTGGTTGTTGTTGTTTTGTGTTTTTTTTCATTGTTGTTGACAATTGGATGCAGTGATATTAGAGATCTTTTCCAACCATGACAATTCTGTGAATATGTGATTCTGTGAAGAGTTAAACAAAAACTAAGCACCTGATTTACCACTGGCATAGGGCTGGCTGCTTATCCTTGAAGGAGCACAGCAAGGAGGGGATAGAAAGGGCAGGCAGCAATATTGTTTATACAAGTCGGTAATTACCTGTAGTGAGGCTGTTTAGCAGCTCCTCACTTCCCCTGATGTGTTGATCAGGTAAGAATGAGATGGAGAAAAGGGAGATAGCTGAGTATCTTGCTTCCCTTGTGATTTTCTATGTGCAACTTCTAGTGTCGATAGAAGAAGTAACCTTACTGAACTCATTGTTGTCAGCAGTAACAGTATATAACAGCTGAAGTATGGGACTAGAGCAGTAAGCGTGACAAGGGAAGAAGAAATGGGAATGGCTTAGCTTCTAGGGTAGGGTAAGTTGGAGGTTAAAGAAAAATTGGAAAAAAAAGAAAAAGATACTGTGAGATATTCCCATTAATCTTTAAAGTTGGAAGGCTGACATCCTTCCGTACTCAATGGAAAGATGTGAATGCCTATAACACATCACAACTAGAAGCCTAAATTAGAGGGTTTTAATACCACCTGTTTTATTGTTATGATTCATGATCTTATTAATGCATTTTTAAAATGAAAGAAAGTGTCAGACGACAAGAAGGATAAAGGGTAGGTGGAGAGCCTGAGCATCTGGTAAATGTGCTTTTCTGTTCATTTTAATTATAATTTTAGGTGCTTTTTCCCTTCCTGTTTCATTATTTTTAGGTAAATGAGATTGCAGCTTAGCATTAAACCGATTTTGGAAATAAATTTGACTGCATGCTTCTTCTCTTGCAGAAGTGGCTTCATTTCTGTAATTCAATTCTTGCATTAATGCATGAATCTTTTTATGTATGTTTATTACTTGTTTGCAGTGCAGTGAGCTCTTTCGTAAAGATGTGTCCTCAAGTGTGGGTTACTAGGTTAAAGGGTTTGGCCATGGTTGTGGCCAAAATCTTTTTTTTTTTGAGCCATTGAACTTTGTTTTTTATAACAAGTACAGTGATGTCTTTACTGGCCAAATGTCTTAACTTTAATAAGAGGAGATGCATTTTCTTGTCTTTTTTTGTATTACTGAACCTTTTGAATTTTTGACAGGGAGATACACATGGCACACAAATTTGCACACACACACAAACACAGCTCTTTGTTACTGGCAACTTACAAAACTTGGCAACTGTAGTGAGTATTTGAATATGCCTGAATTCATTTTTTCGTAGGAAGTCTGTGGGAAATAGAAAAAGTCCTCATAGAGATATCCAAATATAGTTCAACCATTTTCTTCTGTGTTAAAATGTGTCAAGAGTGATGTCTGGGAAATCAGTGTCTTCCATTAGTGCAATGCTAAACCTCAGCCTCAGAGAGATGCCATGCTGGTTGCTGACCCCAATATAATTGTACTGGATCTGCAGCGATTGGTTGTCCTCTCATGGGCTTCTCCCAAACCATCATCACTTGCCTTATCTTTTAGAGTAAAATCCTGTCAAACTCATAAATGCCTTTCCCATTCTTTTTTATCTCCGAGGGCTAAACTTCTAGCTGACATTCTGATAGATTTTATAAGAAAATACCTACCAAGCACATTTTGACAGCAGCTCTTGTCCTTGACCAATTAGCAGAGCTTACAGGAGGTGTCTCTTGGAGGGCTGCACAGGCAGAAGTCCACTCAGGTTGATAAGTTAGCAGTAACAAAACAAATGATGTCTCATACAAGTTGATAATTACTGGCTTCTCCATAACTCCATGTTCCCACTGTGAAAATTGAAAGCAAAGTGCTTTTTAGCCCCTGCGCCAGTTTTGAGATTCCTCCCTTTTCTTCCGCCTCTAAAGTTAGAGCACTAGGAGCATATTAATGAAGTGCTGTACGTGACTGACTAGAGAGTGTTTATGGACCCACCATCCTTAAGCTGTTAGCTCTCTTCTGGGGGATGCATTGCTGATGGTGTGCACATTGCCCTTCACAGCATAGAATAAGAAAGGGGTTTTGTAAACCACCTGCAGGATCATGAATAAGGAGCAGATTAATGCCACAGAGACAGCAGCATCTGGTGGTATGGTGGTGGTCACTTAAGCTGTTCAAACAGAAGCTCATGTAATCACGAGTGACCACCCAAATTCAAAGCTACATTTATGGAAACTTGGGGCTAAACCATTTTATCCTCAAAGGATATCTTAAACGTCATTATGAATGAACACCGAGGTATGAGGTGGAGTAATTCTTGCAACCTCTCTAATTCTTGTACTTCCTGAAAATTGTACTCACACTTAAAAGAGAAAATTAACCAAGAGGTTTTTCAGCTTTGATTTCAGAAGTTTTAGGCTGAATATGAAGGAGAAAAGAGCTATGCACAGTGAAACAATATCCCAGGTAACCTGATGAAAGCCCTATAAATAACTGTTTGAAAGTAAGAATTCATCATACTGAAACTAATACTGTATTGAAGTAGTTGGGAAGTTATATTGACATGGTTCAAGATTGATTTATCTCTGGTATTTGTGATTCTAAGCTGTGCATTTATTACGTTTCTATTGGCAAAATGAACACCTATTAGATATTAATCTAAGAAAGGACAGTCATCCAGGATTCACCACATGGCTGGACAAAAAAAAAAAAAAAGAGAGAAAA
>VWZY01012410.1:314110-433024 GCA_013399075.1 Chloroceryle aenea
AGTGCGCCAAGGGTTCCCCACATGGGAGAAAAAAAAAAAAAAAAAAAGAGAGAAAATGAAGTTTCACTGGGAAAGTGGGGCAGAAGATGACAAACTAAAAAAACCCTGAAATTATGGAGGTGGCTGAGTGAAATCAGATAATCTAAAGACCAAAGATCACCTGTTGAACCACATGAATAATTCAGGAAGCCCCTTGATCCCCAGGGATCTTGGTCTGAACTGGCAACTAAGCTCTCCCAGTCCTTGCCCACTGATGTGAAGTGATACCTGACAGGCCAGCTGCTGCTGTGCCAGAGGCTGTGACCTCCCCTGACTCATCTTGGCAGCCTCCATCATTGTCTTGCCTTGTCCTGAAACAGCCATAATTTTCCTGTGTCACATTATGGTGTCTGCTCTCAGAAATCACCTCCCACTGAACTGAAAGGCCAACTCATTGACCTGCTTCTCCTGCAGGAGCTTGGTGACGTTGTTCTAGGCACAAAGGTGTCTGCAGGATGAAGTCCCATTGACACTTAACATTCCCGCTGCTTGGTCACATCTGAAAGTATGATTAATGTTCCTGAGGTGCCTTGGGGCACTAGCATTTTAGCCTTATATTATTCTTAATGTACATATTAATTAATCATAATCTCTACAGAGAAATGTACTGCAGCCTAAGGAGAGCTAGGTCAGGCAGCAGAGACTAGTCCTTGGATTTCTGCTGACATCCAGGAAACTTTGGATGTTTCCTTCTCTCCGGGTTTCTGAAATCCGGTGCTGTGATGAATCTTGGTGGCTGGCAGACCAAGTGATTCTGGAAAACCAACCCATATATATCAAACACTGTTTGCAACAGATGCTTTCAGATTATTGTCCCAAATGTATTGAAGAAGGAACAGGTGAAGGAAAGAATGAGAAAATTAGTGTGCTTTCAGAGAGCAGAACACAGAGGGAGACCCTGGCTATTTTTCAGGCTCTATCATATAATAAGAAACATTCAAAACCGGGAAGTGTTGGAGGGAGATAAGGGACATGTACACAGGGGCAGTTACATTGCAGGTGATAAATCTGCAGGAACCTGAGAGAAGCCAACCAGCCTAATCTTCTTAGGTTTATCTCAAGAGAAGAGTGAAAACTGTTATGCAATGCTGAGATACACAGTTCCAGTCTGGGCGAGGATGCAGATAAAAGCAACACAAAGCATCCTAGGAGCCACTGTGGCCCAATTAAGAGAAAATACTGAACTTAATCCCGTAAAACTCAGCTCAGTGATTCTTTGCTAAAGCAGCAGAGTTCAGTGTAAACAAGTTAAATATGCAGATATAAAACTGAATTGTGTAATAAACATGGATAGAGAGCTTGCCTTCCCCTTTAATGCATGGGAAGAGAACAGTAAGTCGGCCAAGAAGCCGGGGAGAGCAAGCAACGTGATGTTTGAATGGTATGTTCCTGTTTTCCATCAAAGTCTGGATAAACCTGTGTGTGCTTATGTTAAAGACTTCAGGGACTTGCGAGGAAGGGGGGCCATACAGCCCCTCTGTGCTGCCCAGACCCTTTCTGAGTGGGAGTTTGCGCTGTATTTAACGTCAGCTGCATTATCCAGCTGCTGGGGGAGTGGGAAGAGCCAAACACTGGCATGGAAAGGTGTCTGGGGCGGACCCACGGTGTCTGGGGGGGGTTCATAACAGTTCCAGAGCACATAAAGGCTGTAAATATCAAAGAAAGACAGCAGTTATACAGTGTGGGGCCCAGGGGTGTAGCAAGGGTAATGGGGTGGAATTAAAAGAGTGGAGATAGAGGCTGACTGTAAGGAAAAATCCTCCTAGCTAATCAACCTATACAATGATGCCCTTTTCAGATGGGAAGAGCTATTGAAATTGGGCAAACTAATTCTTCCTTCAAGAGTTTCTCAAGTTCATTAGGGGCTACTAGAGGCCTGGGTGTGGATAACTGCTGCATGTAATTCTGCTGATGGAGTGGAGCTACAGAGAAGAATAATCCCCGTGTGCAGACTGTAAAGAGCGAGTGAGAACAACCCGGATATTTCTGCTGTGTCAGATGAGCTCTCACCTCTCGGCTGCCTTGCCAGCCTGATGGAGATCCTGACCTCACTGGAGATATGCTGACTCCCCGGTGAGCTATGGTTGTGTACTCACTTGGCAGTGGGGCATCCTGCACGTGTTGGCATGTTGCGGTGCAGTGCGGTGGCATCTGTAGAGATGAAATGTTGTGTTGATGAAATGTCTCCTGCTTTTTGGCAGCAGTGGTTAGGTGCCATGCCATGCAGAGCCACACCACGTTCACTTGCTGAGCCGTGCTGAGTACAGTCTAACTGCGTGTAAATTATGGAATACCAGGTTGGAAGGGAACTCAAGGATCATCTGGCCCAACCTTTCTTGACAAAAGCCCAGTCTAGACAAGATGGCCCAGCATCCTGTCCAGCTGAATCTTAAAACTCTCCAGTGTTGGAGACTCCACCACTTCCTTGTGGAGATTATTCTGATGGCTGTTCTCACTGTGAAAAATTTTCCTCTTGTGTCCAACTGGAATGTCCCCGGGATTAACTTGTATCCATTACCCCTCATCTTTTCCATGTGACTCCTTGTAAAACGGTTCTTTGTAGCCACCCTTTAAATACCGAACAGGGTGCTAAGTTCTCCCTTAACCCTTCCTTTCTCAAGGCTGAACAATCACAGTTCTCTCAGCCTTTCCTCTTACGGCAGCTTCCCAGTCCTTGGATCATCTTTGTGGCCTTTCTCTGGTTCCTCTCCAGCCTGTCCACATCTTTTGTGTGTAGCTGGTATGTTTGTATAGCAGGTGTGTTTGTTCCCGCTGCACACAGAGCAGATTTAAATGGAATTTCACAAAGAAAACATTCCAAAAGAGACACCACAGCAGAGGAAAGTCTGAATGCTTAGTTTCACAGTGCTTTGGAAAAACCAAGAAAGATAGACTCGTGTAAGCATTCAGTCTGAGGGGGTTAATTCCCTACAAAAGCATTGCATTCTTACCATTTGAATTGTTAAACAAGTTATTTGCTATAAGTAGATATGCCATAAAGAAGTCTGTCTGCATGTATTACTGTGCCCAACAAAGATAATCTTATCTTACTGTATTCTGGTTTAGTTTCTGTTTTTCAGAGCTGCCATTATGCATGCCTGTGCTGGAGACCACCAGGGTCTTACTTCAGTACCTAACCTAATTTTCTTTAAGCCTCCCATAATTCTTCCCCAAGGAAAGGGGTATTTTACTCACTATGATATCTAACCTCATCTTCAGGAGGTCTTAAAAGCACAGCCATAAAAATATTGTCAGTTATTGGTGTTTTCTCTGCCCCGGTGTCAGTTACTGGCATTTTCTCTGCCCTGGTCCTCCCCACTGGTGAAGTGTCTTGTTGATCCTGGGAGGGCAAAAACCCTGAAGACTGTAATTTTTTGAAAGAATCAAAGTGGTTTTTCCAGTAGGTGGGTAGGAAAATTGAGGCACCTTTCTCTCAGGTTTACGTTGTGAATGCCGTGGTTCTTCATGCTCTTTTGTATGTACCAACAGCTTTCATGTTGCTCCTTTTGCGCCTCCTCTAGGGGACCAGCAGTGACGGTGCCAGGCAGTTCCGATGGCTTTCTGCACCAGAGAGACAGTGTTTCTGAGTACATGTTCCTGTTCTTTGGGTGGAAATCTCAAGTGCCAGCAGTGGGGACATCTCTGATGTCTTCTGCGTGTTGTATAAAGCCATGCAGCTCCTGCCCACTGGGCGATAAGGCTTTTTTCTTAGTTGCATTGTTTCACTCTGAGATGTTCAGGTGGAGCCATAATAATTTTCTCTGGATGAATAAGAAGGAGAAATCTCCTTTTGTTTTGTGTGGGAAACTTCAACTCTGAGGTATTCATGAAGGGCTGGCCAGCTGGCAGTGCACCACAGCATCCCACTGGCATTCCGTGTTTCACAAAGAGCGTGTCCTGCTCCAGAGCCCTCTGTCCCACACATGAGGAATCCAGGCAAAACCAGAGATAAATAAATGTCATAGTTTGGGTTACTTATTTTTAATCACCTGGGTTTTGCTGACTGTCACAGTGATAAAACTGGTCTGGTTTTGTTGGTGTCCAGAAGTTGTTTGAGTTAGAAAGTCAGGCATTGTCCTTGAGAAGCATTGTTCACAGTATGCAGAAGGGAAACGTGTTACTGCAGGATTCTGTTTTCCTCCAATTTGTAGTGCCTTTTGGTTTTATTAAGAAAAATGTTTCCATGTCTAAATATACACAAGCACAAATACCACTGTTACTCAGTTGATTGTTTTGGGTTTTTTTTTTCATCTCCACTGTGTACAAGAGGGAATTTGTTTGGCACTTTTCCTCCCTGACAATTTTTGTTGATATAATAGAAGGTAACAGAAGGCGGCCAGATTATTCCATTATACCATCTGAAAAAAGCCCAACAAAACAAACAAGCCAACCCAAGCTATTATTTGTACCAAATGCAGTGGATTTTTCAGTGATCTCTACCCAGAGTGTATTTCTCTTTACCCATCTGAAAGACTGTGTTGAATGTCAGTCCTTCACAGTCTAGCCCTATCCACATTTGGTGAACAAAAATTTTATTTGCAACCTGTCTGATGTCTGTATGATAAATACTGAGAGGAATTTAATGCTGTGCTTAAGTATTTTTAAATGCAACTTGGAGTGAGCAATTACTTTCTTTGCTGTCTGTTGTTCATCTCGAAGTTATTTATCAGTCTAAATGAAAAGGCAATGAGATGTGGATTGTTTCCCAATTCAGCATACGTGGGCAGGGAGGATTTGTGTGCGTAGAGTCTGTTGTCTCAGCAGGCCAAAAGCAACTGTAGAAATGTATGTGTCTGGACCCTACACACTGGTGTGCAGCTGCACCGTGGGAGAGGCTTTGATACCAAGTGGATGGAGCTCGACTCTTAATGCCTGCATCTAACACTGAAAGCAAAGATCTCCAAAAGTGACGCTGGAAAATAAGCTGAAAATAACCATGGGAGCATTGTCTATTAGTCTTACATAGAGTAAATGATGGTGCTAATGTCAATATGAAACTGTCAGTTGATAGGTATAAAAGTGTGAGCCTTTTAAGCATTGCTTTTCATCTTAGTATTCTGATCTATTGCATGTGTCTCACATAATCAGAAGTTCTTACAGGACCAGAGAGAAACAACTGAAGTAATGCTCAGCAGGTCTCCTTGTATTCCTATTGCAAAGTAACTTTGGCATTGCCTCACCACACATCTCTGTCCTGCCTCAGCCTTGTTTTGACTTGTGTTGTACTTCATCGAGTGTTTGTAAAACACAGCGAGTGTCTTCCTCTGGTATTTTCCTTTGTCTTGTCCTTGTCTTTACCTCTTTCTGTGTCACTGCCAGTATTCCGTGTTACCATATTTCTTCTCTGTTTCTTCTTTTCCAGTGAATATTTACCCTTCTTCACTCACACGCAATTACAGTGGTGCTCTCTGTTCTCTTTCTTCTCACTCTCCTGTCAATCAACTCATATTTATTCTTAGTGATGTCCATCCACATATGCATATACTTGTCCATCTGCCAGGTACCACACACTGACCTGCAGGAGGGACAGGGTTTCATTGCTAAGCAAGAGGTGCTAGTAATGAAAACCAGCAGGAGCAGTTGGCTGAGAAGAAAACCAAAGGCCTTGAAGCCTCTGTGCAGAGGCAGAAGGGTCCAATTTGCATTTCTAAGTGTGCCATCTATTTTACCCACTCCAGAGTTAGAGTTGAGAAATGGCAGAAGTCATTGATGAACAGATGCAACCAAGACAGTGTTTGTTTTAATTAAATAGTGGGTGGGTTTTTTTTTTGTTTTCCTCCTCTATCCTGAATGTTACTGGCAACAGCATGACCTAGCTAAAAACTGTATTCTCTCTGCTCAGTTCTAGCTCTTCTCTCAGGTACAGTTTAGTATGTAGAGCTGATGCAGTAAATAAAATATTGTCATCTTTGTGGGATCAACATTTATGGGATGACACATGGACTTGCTGAACTTCAGTGCACTTCTGATGTATAATGTAGAAGTATTATTTTGACAACCTCTCAAAATGCATGTAAAATCCACCCAGGCATTCCTTCAACTTGAACGTGCAATTTATATTTGAAGTATTTCAATTATGGGTTAATAAATGTGCTCACTTAATGATTAATACATGTTTTAGAAGTCTTTTGTGGAGTCCTCATTCAGAGATCCTAAGACCAAATGTAAACCATGATGATGACTATGATGGCCTGTTTTGGCCCCTTGTATCAACTACCTGCCTAACTGTGGAGTTGGAGCAGGTTTGTAGAAAGGCACCCCACCTTGGCACGTGGTTTGACTGAAGAAGGTTTATCCTGGATAAGTTGATACAATAATTAATTTCCTTCCGACTTAAAAAGTTCTCTCTCATAACTTGACTATGAATTTGGCTAACTACAGCTCTCAGCACTGGGAACATATATCTTTGCCAGCTACCTTA
The DNA here is from genome assembly GCA_013399075.1 of Chloroceryle aenea. Lineage (NCBI taxonomy): Eukaryota > Metazoa > Chordata > Aves > Coraciiformes > Cerylidae > Chloroceryle > Chloroceryle aenea. The sequence goes on from VWZY01012410.1 coordinate 320,571, forward strand.
AAAAGAGCTCTTCTAAGAGGAGCCTTCTCTGTATATTCTCCCAAATGATCGAGTATTCTCTTCCCCACTTCTCACCTGAACCAAGGTAGGTTTCTTTCTTATGTTACTTTGGGGCAGGTTTATCAGACCTAGAATTATTCTTTTGGGTTTCCTTTAAACTCTCTGTCATTATCAATGTTACTTTTACAATGAGGAGGTAGGACTGTAGGCAGTGTTATAACAGTGCTGCTAGTATTTAATATAAATCTAATTCTACCACCCTGTTCCTGTGTGAGGTAGAAGAGAGTCCCTGATTTCCAAAATGCAGGCTGGCAGTCTCTGATTTATTCAAGGCAGCAGTGAATTAGCTAGCACAGAGCATAGTGATGCTGCGGGTAGATGGTTTCAGACTACTGGAGGATCTCTTTAAAGCTCTCTCAGGTGTCTCTCTGCTACTCTGCATCTGGTATGATAGAGTTACTTCTTTTTATGACTCAGAATTGCTTTTTTATCTGACAGTGATACCATGCTTCACTGACAGACCTGCCTTCGCATGGATTGTCACTAACTATACTGGTGTTTTAAATGTTTACCTGTAAAGCAACAGTGGAAATGCCACCACTCTCCTTGGCAATTTGATTCTGGATTTCTGTCTTCTGATGGCCCTTGGTTCAAACCCTTCAAATTTCTCATAAAGTTGGGTGCACGCATCTTCTGGACATGCATCCTGAGCTGAATCTGTCATAGCTGAAGTGATACTTCAGTGGTTTACAAGCTCTGCATATCTCTTATCTTTTCACAGTGTTATTGAACCATATTTTCTTTATGGTTCTCTGCAATTTCTGAATTCAGGGGTAGTGGTACCACTACCGGGCTGGTTGTCTCTCATCCCATGTTCACACTGTTGGCTGGTCGCTCTCTCATCACCATAGTTCTGTACTTCTCTTCCAACCTATTTTTTCAGTCCATTTTTCCAAGTCATAAAGCCCATTTGGAATTCTCTTCCTGCCCTCTCATTGCCTTATTGTCCCTCTCACCTTGGCAGCATCTGCAGAGTTGTTAAGAATAATTTTCAGTCCATCAGACCCAAATTCATAAAAACGGGGACTGTGACTGGATACAGAACATAAAGCTTTGCAGAGCCACACATGAGGTTTCTTTCCCAGTTTACATATTAGCGATTCAGAGTATGATTTTTCCAACATTGTACTCAGCGAGTATTAGATTCATCCAGAGCGCATTTCCTCAGCCTCAGGGGCAGTGTGAAAGGCTTACTGAAGTCAGCATATTACCTGCCATTTCATCCCTATGCACAGGATCTGTTATCCTGTTGCCAAAGAACATCAGAATGATTTCACGCCGTTTGTTCTTGAGAAACTCATGCTGCCTGCTACTCACCTCACTTGTTATTTTCTGCTGCTTATAGATAATGTCAGTAGGAAAATATTTTTCCAAGAATTAGAGTTTATCTGACTGTTACAGAGTTCACTGTTTTTTTCCCTCTTGCCTTCTCCACCTCTCTCACATTGCATCTTCTGAAGGTTGCTGGGCAGTCTTGTCTGCTTCATTCCTAAATAACCCCGTTGACCCAGAAATAATCTCAAGTGCTTCTTCAAGTTTTCCGTCCTTGTTGGTCAAACTTTCTGAGCTAGTGCATACCATAAAAAGTTTTTCTCGCCATTCTTTCCCTTCACCCTGTTGGTGATCTTTCATTCCCTACCGTTGCCTCTATTGTAAATTGACTTATTTGTAGTGCTGGGCTTTCTCTGTGTGATTCCTGTGATGGGCAGCAGTGTTTCCCTTTACTTTATTTCTTTGACTTTTCAGTTTCTTTCAGATCTACCATTCAACTTCAGTTTCTTGTCTCTACCTTTTAGTTCTCTTCTCTTTCTAACGTGCTATGGGCTGTTTGAGTGAATACTTTCTGTTAGACCCTTTGCATGATCTTTAAATTATGGTGTCCTCTAATTTATGCCACACGCTATTTGCCCTGTTGCATTATTTAATTCTCTAAAAGGTTTCAGGTAAAGTGGTTTGTGTGTACAACACACTGCAAAGCACAGCTCTGTTGTGCAGCCTCCACATGCATTTGCTTTCTCCTTCTACTTAGTGTTTTGGGAAACAGCCTTTTTCACTCCATTATTTCCAGAGTCATGGATGCGTGAAGGTGGTGCTCCAGGCAGTGGCAGAGGTGTGAGAACTGCTGAATCACCCATGCCCTGACAATAACCTTCCTGAATGCCGCAGTGGTACAGAGCAGGACTTGGTGCACCAGTGGTGATTATTATGGGGCACGTTGCCCACTGGTACATGAACAAATAAGGTGGTTTGTTTTCTGGTAGAGTTCCAGAGTCAGACACCCATAAACTACTTGAAAAACAAGCAGAAAGAGAAAATAACTATGTGCTAGATGCTGATGTTTGCAGAGCATGGTCACATGTGTGTGTAGAGTTACGCAGTCATTCCTGGTTAGATTTATTCCAAAAACATCTATTTGGTTTTTATATAGCTTCTCATTAATCAGATATATATAGGCACTATTGATATACATTTTAAATAAGTACTGCAGCAAAAATTTACCATGATTAATACTATTTTTCCTACATTTTAGTGATGTACCTATAAATGTTTGATGTACCTTGCTTGCTACAGCATGACCCAAACAGTGGAATTCAGTAGAAGACTTTCCATTGATTCATGTGGGCTTGTACAGATGCTTGTAAAGCATTTAACCTCAAAGTGCGGGCAAATAATAGAAATGTAGGAATCTGAAAATATATATTACCTGCTATGGAAGAAAGGAATGGAAATGCAGAAGAAAGATACCCAGACCTACAGAGACACCAGCTACCTTGCAAGGTAGTGGCTCTCAAGCACTTTCCTCTTATCTTTTGGCTCAGGGGATGGTATATGTGCACTCTGATGTTTGAAGTAGGTTGGGTAGAATTTAACTTTTGGCTCAAGGGAGCCTTTAGTTTATTAAATATGGATGTTCTTGCTGGGGAGTAGTTGCAGGTGGAAGCACGATTTCTCTCGGCAGCACATCACTTCTCTTAAATGTACACATCTGGGAAAGAAAACTTGGCTTGTCTGTGCCTAAATCTTTTCTGTCTGGATCTGCCTATAAGAAATACCAATAAAAACTGTCAGATCGTAACAGTTGCAGGATTTCTGAGTGTGCGATGGTGTGATTGTAGCTGCCATCAACTCTGAATTCAGCTGCCTTGTCACAAGGCTGGCCTCTGAGCAGCACTGCTAGGAGATCTGCGTTACCTGTAATTATACAGAGAAAATTGCTCAAGTTAATGCCGCGCCTAAACGCAGCACTAACATCTGCCCATCTTGGCAATAAGACAGCTACCACAAATATGCAATGCAAGAGGCTGTCAAATACCCTGGCCTGTGTAATAACTTGCTCTTTTAAGAAAAAATTCCGGCTCTGGTTCCTAATGAGGCTGTGGATAATCTTTCCAAGCTCTGAAGCTATGGGATCTATCACTCATCCATCAGCATCTGTCCTGCTCTTCCTATGAGCATCCATTTCTGTCTGGATGCTGCTGAGGAGGAATCAGACCTGCTGCTGAGTGGACTGTGGAGGAGAGTGACAGTCTCACCCTAATGAAACAATCAGGTTTATGAGCTGCTTTGCATTTCTGCTTCTGCTTTTGCAGGAACCTAGAACTGACTGTTTCTTTCTGTGACTGCAGGAAGCCTCAGGAGCAGTTCACAGTTCTCTTTGCTTCCAGCCTTTGGTGTAGTCTTATATAAGTGTGTTTCAGAAAACATAACTTTCAACTGCCTGACACTTCCCAGTCCCTTGTATTGCTTGTCTACAGAGCTATCAATCAAACTGTTCTTGTTGGCTAACCAGTTTAAATCTTGTGTGGATAAATTGTTAGTCCAAGATCGCACTATGTAAGGACAAACGTGTGGCTGCTGTGCCATGTTAATTCATTCATGAAAATGAACTGATAGAGTATCAATGTGAAGTTTTTAGGCCTTGAAATGATTTAAAATCTCTTTAAAGAAAGACTAGGGCTGAAACTTTGTCTCCGAGGCATCATTTTTAACTCAGCAGTAAGCTCTGATGGTCTTTTTCTTTAAATTGCCTATTGTACAGATGCCTACAAAGAAAGTGCTTCTATGGGACTGTTTGTGTTTAGTACTGGCATTTATTTCATTTCATGTGACAGATGACTTGGCTTCTGGATCTAGTAATCACTTGCTCATATCCCACCAGGGCAGGTTTTTGACCTACTGAAATGCTGTGGTTTGCTTTGGGAGCGCAGGCTGGCTGGGCAGAGGACCACAGCGGTCACAGGTCCCCCCTAAGCCTGGATAGCTTCTGGCACATGTCTGTGTGGGCTTCGTTTGGCATTTCAATCAGACGAGAGGGGTGGGAGCACTAGGCTGCCCAGGCTCTGTTAGCAAAAGCTGCTGTGATGTTGTCTGTGCTGTTTCAGTGAGGCTGCCTCCGGGCTGCAGGACCGTTTGCTATGGACTTCAGTAGTGCAGCTCCTGCACTGCTGGTGGACCCCTGGAGATCTCAGTGTCAGCTGCCCCCCCAGAGCGCTCCTTGCCTGTAGGATATGCGTGTGCTGTGTGCCCATGTTATTGGATTTTTATCATTTAATTATTTTTTCCATAATGAAATCTACTTAAGAATTATTAATGGTGTGCACAGAGATCGGGTCCCACCTGATAAAGCCCAGCTGGCTGTGTGCCACCTGGCATGCCTTCTGCGTGTCACCTGCAGGCTTCACAAAAGACAGTGCCACCCAATTAAGATTTAAATGTCTGAAAGCCTTTCATATCTGTTGTGATTGATATTCTGTAATTGTGGGGTTTCCTACCAGATTTCAGGTTAAGCTTCATAGGGTTGTTTTTCTTTTTTAATGTTTTTTATTTTCCTAAGGCTTTGATCGTGAGACCCACTGATGAAAACCAGCGGATTGCTGGATGAAGCTGAATGAATTCTGCTTTATTCTTCAGCATAGTTCTGCTTTTCACTCACAAATAAATACCTGATTTTTTGCTTGAGGGACTTTAAAAAAAAACCAAAAAAACAGGGAGATTGAAGAATTGAATGCAGCTTTGCATTGTGACAATTTTATTTTAAGCAGGTATTCTGCTTTTTTTTTTTCTGTCTTCACAATATTATCATACAGCAGCTAAACTAATGAATATATAATTTTCTTTCCTTTCTGCTTGTCACGCCCTGCTAACATGGACATCTACAAAGGCTCAGGTTGGTGCTGCAATGTGTCTTCATCTATCTTATTGTTCTCATTTAATAAAAAGGGTCTTCAATGTTGTTCTTAATCAGCTTGTTTCTCTTCCTCTCTTCAAAACTGGATCCAACATTATAACAGCATAATAGATTCATCCAGAGAGGTGCCACATTTGTTTGTTACCCCGAAACTGTCCTTCAGCTGCAGCAAAATGTGCTGTTTCAAAAACATGGGACATCGATTTATTTATATCTACTTAAATTTGCTATGCTTGCCTAGCTTTGTGACAGGGAGACAGCAGAAGCTACAGCACCTACAGCTTCTGGAATCAGCAAAAATGCACCCAAACTCTCACTGGAGAGTTTCTGCCTTTCTTTGAACACCCATATTTGACAACATAGTAAAATGGCATTTGTTATTATCTCATCTAGATTCAATAGTTCCTTGATAGTGAAGAAAAAGAATTAAAAAAAAAAAAAAGAGGCGATTTTGAGTGTATTTCCATATCCTCCATACATACTTTAGCTTCTCCATTTTTTGTGTGTGTAACTCTGAGACTAAATTGCCTTAACTATTTCAGGTAAAAATAAATACTGAATGTCTACTTGCTATCTGCAGCATTATAATCGGTGCTGTGTTCTGCTCCTCAAAGGCTGTAGTGACAGTAAAACCTTGAATAAAACCAGGAAGGCAGGTTTGGGGCCAGGAACTGTGCGTTCTCCCTTATTTTCTCGTGTTGAGGGATGCCACCTTCTTACTTTAATCTACAGGAAGGAGCACTCATGCTTTTCACCATCTTACAACTTTGTGGTTTTGATGCCAGTCTTACATAAAATAAAACCAATTATCACTAGTAAATATGAATTAATAAACCTTGTTGAGCAACATGTTAGTTCTGTAAGTATGATCTGGAATTGACTGGGGTTCGACAGAGCTCACTTCAATTAAGTTTTTTAACAAGGCATTTTCTACTCATTGCACTTAAGAATTTGAAATACAGCAGTGTCTGTCTTTGCATATTTAATCATCCATTAGAAGAAAATAAGGGATTTACTAGCAGTATTTTGCAAGACCAGGAAAAGACTAGTTACAGTAAAAGCATCTAAAGGTGAGGAAAAGTGGAACACCCAAGTGCCTTTATAGAAAGAATACTCTGCTGCTTTCCTAGTATCATCTCTTTTCCTCATTTTACAGCTAGAGTTTTACAGTGCTGCTTTTTTTGATGGCTTCATCCTAAAATGTCTTTATCTGAACTTTTCAGTATCTGATTTTAAGCTGAGATGTCATCCAGTTAGTGCAAGGAATAGGGCATTTCCAGATTCATCCCCCCACTCCCTGAGGGCTCCTTCACCAGCCTCTAATAAATCACTCAATTCTTCATCCTCAATTTTCTCATGTGTAAATTAGGATTAAAGTTGAGCGGTTTTGAGGGTCAGGCTATAAATAGATAATCAAGAGCTGGGGAAACTTCAGAGGATAGATAATCGTTTTTACCCTCTCTACTCAGTGGAAATAATTTTTCAGCAGTGTTTTTGGAGGCCATCACCATGTCTAGTCCCTTAGAGTAATGGTGAAGGGTTTGTTTTGGTAGGAGATTCCATACTGCCCCCAGGGCAGAGCCTGGGAATTGATATGTCTTTCTGTTTATGTAACTATTGTCCTGACTCTTCATTCATATTTTGTACTTGGAATAAAATTGACCCCATCCTTTTGCTAGCTACAAAGTTTTAGGCAGGTCTAAGTTTTCTATAAACTTAGTTCAACGCCAGTGAAGGCATTTTATAACCTTAGCAGAACTCTTAATTGATTTCTTTTTTTGGTACCACGAAGGTGGTAAAAAACACTACTCCTTTGATTTGAGTATAAATGAAAACTAAAAGTGCTGAATTTGCTTCACGAATATTTGTGCAGGAATCTGCTAGAGGCATAAAAAATTCAGGAATTCCAATATTTCAGAAGTCTTACCACATGCTGGTCTATTCAAACTTTTGTGCTGTAAACCATCCTTGAGTGATATTTTTTAAGTTTTGGTGTCTCTTTGCAGCATCCAGGTGCCTAAAGACAAGTATTTATCAGTGAAACACCTGCTTTTCAAATTCCAAATTGCTTAAAAATGAATTGTTCGGTCAGTTTTAATACTGGTGAGAGGTTAGCATATTTCTGGTGATTGTGTTCAATATATTAACTAGCATGAAATAAAATCAATTTTATTTTGAAGAGAACTATTTAATGTTGAAATTTTAATGAGGTCTTTTTTGTGATGTAGTGTTTGTTAATGTGCAAATACTTGGCCTTCAGATATACAGTTAATTCAGTAAAGCTTTTAAATGCGTGCTTAGATCTTCCAAATCAAACATGCACTTAAGTAATTAACAAAGTAAGTACTCTATTTTAAATTAAGTTTTAAGGAATTAAATAAAAGAAACTCATTATTAGAAATTATCTGGTTTGGATTAAATGGAATGCCAAGGCATTATTATAGAATTATAAAAATTCTTCATTTAATGTATGGGCACCTTACAACCAAAAAAGAGATTTGGATGAACTAGATGGAGTCAACATGGAAGTTAAATTTGGAGGTAAGTGCAGTGGATCAACGTCTTTGGAGCTGTATCTCCCACCATGCTCCAGATCCATTCTTGTCAGGCTGGTTTCAAATGGTCCAGTTTTCACAGAATAAGAGGAGGAGAGGGCCACTTTTGCATGGTCCTACCCCACTGCTGCCTCCTTGCAGCCTGGATAAGCAGAGAATATAGAAGTGAGTGTGCAAAAAGTATTACGAGTGAGAAAATTGCTGCCCAGTCTCAGCAGGAGTGTTTTTAATATCTGCACTTGAATTTCCTTACTAGCAAGGGTCTTTACAAAACAGAGCAAATCATCTCTTTTTGCTGTTTGAGATCTTCTCTAGCTGTCGTGTTATCCATGATGGTCTCCAGAGTTTAATAGTAGGCTGTTATTTCTTCAGCTGTGGCTGTTTCAGTGTGTTAGGTCTAATGTAACCTTGGTATAAGGGCAGCGATGTGAAATGAACTTACGTTAGCAAAGAATTTAGCCCATTTTTATTAGAAATGAATAGCACAGAGGTTGTCCTCAGGGTTTCAGGCAACTGCTACAGTGATCAGTTTGGTTGTTCTAATATAATAAGCAGGTATTGACTTTAGTTGAGGTGAACACCAAGATTTACTGTCTTCAAAGCTAAAATATCGACTGAGGGAAAACCAGAGTCAATATTTACCTTGAGGGACAATAAATCTGGATGTTCACTGAAATATGAAGTCACTGTGATTTTCAGAAGCATTGAACCTTGTTCTTTCTAGTTTACTCTGTAGGTGGTCATCAGAAAAGCTACCTGAAGTATAGGTATGAATTTCTTTTAGTGTCACATCAGTTGAGCAAGTGCACATGTTTCTACATGTCCTTTGCAAGGTGACTATTACTACTGACCTTCATTTAAATAAAAAAGTTACAGAACATTATAAATCCCACCAGTGCTCTCTGGTGGCTAGATATTTAGACTTTTCATTAAAATGCAGGTATCAGCTGTTAAAAGAGAAAATAAATAGATTTATGTTTGCGTACCTTGTTGAAATAACTATCGATGTCAAGATACTTTAGCAAGGACTTGGGGTTCTCATTTGTGTGAATGGGTACTGGCTTCTTTTATTAGGGCAAGCCTACAACAGTTTGTCTCTTAAAAAGCAACTTCTGTACATATTCCCTTTAATTTATTTAGAACTGTGCCCATTAACTTGATGTTAAGATTCAGTTGTTAATGTATTGCAGGTTAGTTGTGACTCCACAGAGTGATGCAGTGGTCCTATGAAAGTCAGCATCAAAACTCCTATTGACTTCAGGCAAGCATCAGTTCACCCCCTGGTTCATTGAGCCCAAAACCCAGCATGTTGATATGAATAAAAATTCAGGAAAGCAGTTAATTTCCTAAAATGCTAGAAGTATTTTGGTTGGCTTTAGTTCTTGAAAGAGTTAAAGGTGAGGCACTGGATGATGGAGCCAGACTGGTCCCCTGGGCGCTGAGCTCTGCACGGGTCAGGTGTCTGCGGCTTCCAGCATCTTTCTGCCCTCTGAGAAGTGCAGAACAATGGACCCCTGTGCATGGACTTCTTTCAGTTTCTGTCCTTCAAGAGAGGGACTGTGGTAGTACAGCTCCACGTCTGATGTCTGAAGGGTTTTGTAAATGCACTGTCATAGTGGGTTTGCATAAGTTTGGGGAAGGGTGAGCATGAAGTGGGTTATTTCCAAACAAATGTTGTCTTTGTGCTTGGGAAGAGAAGTAGCATAGCTGGACAAGAAACTTCTGTTTCTGCAGCACAGGTAGCAGCTGGCAAATGTGATGTGGGCCAGGATGCTGAGAGTGTGCCTAATTTGAAGATTGGATGCACTCTGTGTTGCAGCTGTGGATCCGTGGGAGCACATCCCAACCCTCTCCAGCTTCAGGCACTTTGAGTTCCTGGGTCAGGTGAGGAATGAGGGCACTGTGTCCCATCCCAGCTTCTGTTCATGGTTGAGAAGGGGTGCTCCCATGGGCCCAGGAGGTGAGAAGTGATCTGAGGTGCCCCTAGTTGGTGGGGCCCAAAGAAAATGCAAAATTAAGAACATCACCTGTTTGACCAACTTAAGTATCACAGCTGTTAGCAAAAGATAGGAATGAAAGGCTTTAAGGTTTGTTGGTTGATGTTTTTCTCAAATACAAAAAACTAGAGGAGTTGGAAGTGATTGAAAAGAAATGATGGCAAGGCACGAAACAGGAGGAAACTGTTGTCCTGTGGAGGAATGGAACGCATGCCACATCACTATGGTTTTTAGATGCAGAGATAGAGACACGAATTATATTTACAGCTTCTGAAATGTGTCACCACAGAGTTTCACCTGTGGAAATCTTGCATGTCTTTGACACTCCCATTTGAAAGCGTAACAGGGTCTACTGATACACAGTGTAACTTTCTCTGAAGGAATCTGCCCTTCCCAATGATGCATGGTGGTTATTTACACCTTCCTGGTGTCTCAGAGGTACTACTGGATGTGGGATTGCTCAGCACCGACACAGCAGAGGAGAGAGGTTGTTCACGGATGGGACATGCAGTGCTGTCAGCACGATAACTTAGGAAAACATGTTATTTATCACAGTTATATTTTACTACCATTGTAACCTGGGAATCCTGACGAAATTGGAAGTGTGGAATGGGTCAGCATCAGAATGCTCAGGTGCCTGAGGATCATGGGGATCGTGGGGCTGGTGCTGTGTGCTCTCCCTCCTCTGGTGCAGAGCCCGGTGTCCATTGGTCAGAGGAGAGAGATGATGGGGCTTCACGTGTAGTCATAACCACCCTGACACAATTAGACAGCAGAATACAAATGCTCTATTAATAGCTTTATTATTGCAATCCTGCCTGCTCTTGAAAGAGCACATCTGAAGTCTCATTACACATCAAGTGTGTTTGTGTCATTGCGTACGAGTTCTCTGGTTTGCCCTCACACATTTCTTTGGACAGATTTTAGTTCATGTGACATCCCATCCCTGTCCAAACACTGCTCATTTTCTTACTCAAAAAACCTCAGGAGGTTTTAATCACCAAAACCCAGTTGTGGTAAATTTCTGGTGTCAGGCCTCTACTGTCTGCAGGTGGGCTTTGCTGGTTTGAAGAAATCTGAGGTTTAATAAAGAGCAATAAGAGGTCACTGAGACGAATCGGGATTTCCAAGCTCTTCGTCTCATCCAAACAAAGAGCCCCAGCTGCTTGCTACAGGCAGTGGGTGAGTGCTGGAAGGCTGGCAGTGCTCGTGTCATGCCCTGCAGGATTTGCAGCAATATCCTCTAACCCTGAGGAAAGGTTATTTAGCGCAAGGAAAAGAATCGTAAATCCCTAAACCCGCTGTTTGTGCTGCAGCTGCCCCAGCTGCCTCGCCGTGCTTGTGCAGGGGCTCAGGCAGCACCTGCACTGTCACCTCCCAGTCTTTCCCAACAACATCTTTATCTCCAAAAGTTTAAAGGGCAGAAACAGGCACCCACACAGCTCTTAATAACCTTATTAATAAATAATTTTTACCCCCCTTAACACTGCCCAGTGAGATGTCTCCCCCTTAGTCTGCAGGGTCCCTGCCCACCCATCAGCAGCCAGTTCTTGTGAAGTTCGGTGGTTCGCTCGCTCTTGGTTTTGCCTCCCCTCTGTGCCGAGGGAAACTCTGATCACACGTAAAGCACTCGCATTTCCCTCTTCAACTAATCGTCTCCTGCAGACGACAGTGTGTTTTGTCAGACAACATAGGCAGAGTGTAGTTTTTCCTTCCCCCAATGGAGCAGGGAAACTCATAAATACTCCCTGTATCTACATCCATCTCCTGCCTGTCTTCAGGGAATGTGATGGCTTCGCGGTGCCTAAAGAGGGATTGTTATTGTTGCCGGCGTGCGCAGGGAGACGGCCACAGGAGTCAGTAACTCTCTCAAGGTGACAGGCTGGCTGGGGCAGGACGGTGGCTCCGTGCCGGGCTCGGTGTGTGGCTGTGTCCCCCCACGCCTGCCTGCCCCCCACTTGCTGATGCTGAGCACGGGTGCCGCTCAGTGGGTGCTTTCTCTCTTTGCTCTTGTGGACACCAGTTAATATTGCACAGCTAATTAGTGGTACTTGTGGTGCTGCTTGCTCAGTCTAGGAGATGTAGCCTCTTTCTGCACTTTGTACAATATATAGATACCTATTGTCCTGGTTTCAACTGGGTCAGAGTTAATTTTCTACCCAGTAGCTGGTACAGGGCTGTGTTAACACACTGATGGTTTAGTTCTTGCTGAGCAGTGTTTATACCAACTCAGGGGTTTTTCAGCTTCTCATACTGACCTGCCAGCGAGGAGGCTGAAGGGACACAAGAAGTTGCAAGGGGACACAACCAGGAGAGCTGACCCAAACTGGACAAAGGGATATGCCACAGCATATGATGTAATGCCCAGTGTATAAATTGGGGGGACTTGGCCAGGGAAGAGTGGATTGCTGCTCAGGGTCTGGCTGAGCATCAGTCAGTGGGTGGTGAGCATTTGTATTGTGCATCATTTGTCTTTCTTGGGTTTTATTTCACTCTTTTTTTTTTTTTTTGTCCTCCTTTTCATTACAGTTTTTTGTAGTATTATTAGTTACTACTGTTTTTTATTTAATTTAATTTAATTTATTAAACTGCTCTTATATCAACCCATGAGTTTTACTTTATTTCATCCCTGGCATAGTAGTCTTCATAAATTTTACATACTCTGTTGTGTTCCTTGTGCACAGACTGTGAAAAAGGATTTGTGTTGAATAATCTGTAGGAAAAATGGTACTAACAGTAGTACTGCCTTTACCCCCCACCCCGTTCCTCTCCCGTTCCCCCTTCCTTTCCATGAAATGTAATGTTCTAACTACTTTATGGTGCTTTGCCCACACCAGTCCCAATTTCTGCTTCTATTTCCTTTCTTTTCTCCGCATATTTTGCACTTTTCAGCTTCTCGTGCATAACCTATAGAAAACCTTTAGTTAAAACCAGTTCCTGATGTTTTCTGATCCTGAGGGGTTTTCTTTAGCAAGTTATCTTCTTTTCATTTGATAGGAAGATCATTTTCTGATGGGGTGCCAGTTTTATTTTCAGAGTGGTATCTTGACCTACTCTTCCCCCCAACCCCTCTCCAAAGTGTTACAAATATGGCTTCTGTATTGCTGTGGCCACAACATGTGTAGTCAAAATCTGCTATTTTAAAATGAAGCTATCAATTATTAAAACTGTGACTGATATTTTTTGTGGGGGTGGGAAGGGTGTAGTTGGAAGGCAAGCTATTGATTTACAGTTACTTTAATGGGAAGAACTGAATGACTCCACAGCAGCAAGGCTAAGGAGATTTTAGTGTGTGGAAGAAGAAATTTTAGGTGCGTTGTACTTTTTCAGGGGAGCGCAATTACGCTTCATACAAAGCAACAGAGAACTCTGTATCTTCAAATCAGCTTCTGCAGACAAACTGGTTTCAAAATAAATAACGTTCATTCATTACTGTGATAGAGCTGTTGATGCATTCATTTGTTTAAACCTAAAATCCTGCTAAAATACTATATCTTGGTGTCCTGCTGCTTGCAACCTGAATATCCAGCATCTTTTAAAACCATTTATCAAGCTTTTGGCTGTATTTTTCTCTCTGCATAGATACTGTAGTTCAGGAGAATACACGGTCATGTTTGATTAGGAGATGTGTTAGAGATAAGTCACTTGCAGGGGAAAAAAAGCATTTATAGTTTCTGTGTATAAAAATGAGATTTGTAGGATGAATGAAATTTCATTCTTTTATGGTAAATGACTTACAAGGATGTTAGAAGCACAGGTGAATGGATGCTGATTTTACGTTTGTGCCTTCTGAAACACAAAAGGATGCGGTACCTACGGTCCTGATGCAGGAGGTGTGATAGATTGTAGCACGAGCAGTCAGAGCAAATGAAATTGTAGTGAAGTTCCTATTCTGGCTGCAGGAAATAGCTGTTATTTATCCTGTTTCCTAAGATGCTGCATGCATACTACTGTTATATACTTTAAAATCCCTTGGCAAGTCAATAATGAATAAAGGAACTTAAAAGCTATTACAACCCCCTTAACATAAGGAGTGTAAGGCGGTACGTTTTTCAGTGTAGTCTTTCCTGGATTTGGCAGAGGTGTTGTTGCAGAGATGCTAACCTGCATAGTTCAATTGAACACTTTTGATTCTTTCTTCTGGCAGGTGCATGAGGCAGTCCCATGCTACAGCGAGTGCAATCAGTATTCTTGGGTAGTAGAACCGTGGTCTCCGTGCAAAATCAACAGCGAACAAAATTCCCTCCACTGTGGAGAAGGAATACAAACAAGGAAAGTCAGGTGAGTGAAGACAAAAGCACAGGTACTCCGGATTAAAAAGAGCTGATACATACTTGCATAAAGCTGCAGTGTCTGGCCATTGCTGAGTCCAGTATATTTCCAATGAAAAGAAACATGTGTTTATGTGCAGTGGCTCACAGGAAAAGCATCTCAGAGATGCAGCCTTGTGTTACGATCAAGACATCTTTCAGGAAGAAGACATGATGTTTAAATTAGAATTCTTCAACCTAAATGCCATATGTACATAAACCCCCCTGAGGTGCAGAGCCTCCATATTCTGATTTGCTAACATTTTCCCCAAGTAATGGCACTGCATGCACCGGAGTGGCACTCGTTATTAGTGAATATTCATTCCCCAGGCACAGTGAAATGCTGAGTTATTTCCAAATGTTCAGATGTTACTAGCAGGAGCACAAAGGATTGTTTTTGCTGGTTGTCATTTTCTGTTCGCTCATCTGTCAGCCGATCAAAGTTAAAATCCCTCTGTATGAAGTTTGAACTGTTTATTTAAAGTAGTTATTGAAATCTGTGAGTAACAAAAGCATGTCGTGTGTGTAGCTCATTTTGGTTTGCATTAATGTGATTAATTCTGCTTTTTTACCTGCCATGCAGCATGTAGCTATCATCTTATATATAGTGTCCTATGTGGGGTCAAGCAGACCTGTTGATACCCATCCCTTCTGTAGTATGCTGATGATCCTCTAATTAAAATATCTGTTTTCTACCTAGGTGTGTAAGTACTGCTGAGGACTCTGGAGGGGAAACTGTGCCCAGCACACTGTGTAGTCAGGCTGAAATCCCAGATACAATGCAGAAGTGTAGCTTGTACTGTCCCAGTGAGTGTGCAGTGTCTGACTGGGGACAGTGGAGCAAGTGTCCGCAGGTAGGTTGTGCTGCTTGTGTCTCTGTGGCAATGTTCCTCACGCATCGGTCTTTGTCCTTCAGGCATTTCCTGAGATAGTGACTTTCTAATGAAGTAAATTATTTTCTGAGGGACGTTAAGCTTCATGGATCCTACCAGCATGATTGAATGTGGAAATATTTACTTTTCTACAGAGACTGAGCTATAGAAACTTGGTTAGTGAAACATACAGTCATTACTGTGATAGTTGATTCCGCTCATCCTTCCATGTGGTCTACAGGAGAGGAGCCACACAAGTCCAGAGAGTGGAGGGATCAATATTCTAGCTGCAGTAAGGGCTGCCTGTGTTAGGAACTATTTGCAGAGGAGAGCTGTGTGAGTGAAGCACAGCTGCCATAACAACCTGCTGGTAAATCGTGGTAGTGGCTCTCCTCTGGATAGGTCTTAGGCCTGAGGGAATGACAGATCTCCCTTCCCAACAGACATTACTTCTGTCCAGCATTTCCTCCTCCTCCACACCTTGAGGGAAGATTTGAGGCACCAGCAAGAGAAGAGTAAGGCAGCAAGTTGCCTGAACAATTTGTTATGTCATGAAATACTCAAAACTTTGTGAATTATGCAGGGATTCAAGGCACTGCCAAATGCTCTGTGTTTTTCTAAATGTGCAAGATGGAAAGAAGCTGCAAATTCTGTCTTGTGAAAACTCTGTCCTCAAAGCATGTGATGTCAAACCAATTGTTTCTTTCTGATCAGTGTTGAAATAAGTGCCAGGTTTAATCTCAGGGGTTTTTTTAATAGACTTGCTTGATGTATTTAAGTGACAAATATATATTCGTTGCCCCTGTGTTAACAGGGCCATTATCAAAAGTCTGAGTGGTTATTGGACAGGTATTTATACTACTGCAGGCACAGATAATTTCCTTCCATAATATTTTGTGTAGCATATCAATATACTCAGTAAGAACATGTCAAATAAAATCTTGTGTTTCATTCCCTGCCTTCGCCTCCCCCTGAGCAGCATAGCTTTGATAAAGTATAACTCTCTTGCAACGGATACAGATGCTTGGATACCTTTCAAAGTTCCACTGAGGCTGGGCTGTTTCTTTGCCATTGACTTTTTTTGGAGATAGATTTTCTTCATTTTAACACGCAGGAACTGATGCAGAGATCCTCAAGGCCATTGGGTCTTTTTTAGGTGCCTCGGTGGCAGTTGGTTAATCACAAAAGACTGCCTGAAGCTTTAAGCACCCTAGTATCCTTAAGACATACTAAGGTTTTGCCTGAAGTCTCCTCTTTTGGCAATGGTGGAGCTTCTGTAGTCCACAAAAGTGGGAGAGGGATGCTCAGATCTCGTGGGCTGCACTCCATCAGGCAGCGTAGGTCTTGGCAGTTGCAGGGCTGGGTACCACAGTCCCTGTGTCTCCTTGTACATCCTTTTGCCATGGTAGCTGTTAATTCATAAATGTGAGGGCATCTGTATGCCAATGCAATTAACCGAACAATATGTTTCACAAGCTGTTCTGCAATGCTTTGTTGTGAAACTGGGATGACTGTGAGCTGGTGGAGCATGTGTTTAAACAGTTCTGTCCAGATACGCGGCAATAAACAGCTTGAAGTTTTATGGATAGATAAAACCTTCCCTTTGACGAGTTTACAGCGGTGCTGTCTCTCCTTTTATAGCTACTCGGACTATTTGTGTTTGGGTTTGAGAGGGGACCACACAGCACAGTCCCTCCCAGGCTGCACGTGCTTAACATCTCCAAGACAAGCACTGGAATTGCTGTAAGCAATTGTCATGGCTTTACCATGACAGTGGTGTATCTTCAGTACGTGTGGGAGTACTGGTGTGATGGGGCAGGGACTGAGGCATTGCCAGCACCAGGGTAATTAATGGAATCCTCCATCTCCTGAATCGCCACTGGGAAAGGTGGTCACTGAGAATGGCCACAAGCTGATGGACATGTTCTATGGAGTTACAAAGGCAATGGAGCCTACACAGGATCATCTGTAAGGGAAGAGTTGTGTGTGGACAGTTGAATAGCTCCACTGGTTGCAAGTGAGAGCTTGGGTCTGGACCTTTCATGGAGACCCTACATATCCAAATACAGCAGTCTGCATCTGGAGCTGAATCTCATCTTAATTCTTTTGGTCAGACCTGTGTGCCTCCAGCCTTGCAACATATGTCTTCCCATGGAGCCCAAAGCCACATCAGTAAGTTTGTGTGCGTAGAATCTCTTGCTCATTAGGGCTGTCTATTTAATCATGTTTGAGGGAATTTTGCTCAAGAGTTAGTATACTGACATGGTTTCTGATTCATGCCAAACTGGAAGTAATCACCTGTCTTCTGAGGATGCATAAAATGCTTTTCAAATATTCACCAAAAATTCCTTTTCTAAGTAAGGCTCCTCACTCTTCTACAACCAATCCAAAAAATGTGAAGGATCACATCATATTGTAAAGAAAAAGCAAAACCATACATTGTGGCTGCTCTTTTTCACTCATATTTTACATTTCATATCAAAGTAGTTGGCACTCTCTTAAGTCATGCCACTTTTGTGAGGCAGCTGCCAAAGAGCGTTCCAGGAAATCTTCCTGTATCTCTGGTCATGTTTGGCTTGCTGGAGATAAAGAGGATTTATGAAACTTGACAAATTTTAGTTTGTAAGAAATGAACAATCACCGTTTCAGCCTCATCTTTGCCTGAGTAGCGCTTTGATTTGAGATATTTACCTAAGATTTTGGTCAGGTGAGAATTCTTTTCCAGCCACTTTGGTGTTCTTCTCATAATTTATAGTGTTGATAATAAATTCATCTTGATAGCAGAATAAGTAATTCTTATCAGCTGAATATAAAAAGGCCTTTTAGATTACCTAGTGCACCTTTTGTCAATATGTCATCGTACCCTGGATACTTTCTAAGGTATTACTTGGTTTTATCTTCTAGCAATACTCTTCCCCTGTGAATTTTCCACTTTGGGGATGGTAAATGATCTTGAATCACGTTGAAATCAATGGCTCATAAAGGTGGTGACTGCTTTGTCAATAGGAAGTTTTTTTCTTCAGTAAGTCTTTCTGTTAAAACATTTTATTTGTTCTACCTTTTTTTGGCTGCATTTCTCTTTTGATTTAAAATATTTGTGTTTCTAGGGTGGTCTTTTTTAATTTCAGATGCTCCCACAATTCTTTTATGTGTATTTTCCAACTGAATTGCAATTTTTTGCGTCTTGATTATAGTGCTGTTTAACACTGCTACACAAATCTAAATTTTAATACTGCCTTTAATAACACTTTGTCATGACACTGAAACAAAGCTGTCTGAAATGTAGTACTTTGAGGTTACTTTTGAGTTTTTGTCTTATTACTGGATTCAGGAAACTCGTAATTACTGATTGAAAGCTTCCCTTTTATTCTCACATTCTCTATTGTGAGAAGTAAATTCAAAATGCTTTTCCCTCTGATTGAAGACTGTTTTTTGGCTCTTAAAATTTTCTTCTTTGTCTCTATGTAACATCCACGTACCTTCAATATCAAGGCTTTAAAGCCATTTAAAATAACAGTTTGAAGCTTGCTAGTCAGGGAAAAAAATATCATGAGCAAATTAGATTGACTTGCATTTCACTTCAGAGATTTCATATTCGTTCCAGCTACAATAGCATGTTCAGTCAGACATCATCACTTGATTGCTCAAAGACCCAGCTAAACAATCTGGAAACTGAAATCCTATCATCTCTGTTACATATTCAGTG
Organism: Chloroceryle aenea; assembly: GCA_013399075.1. NCBI lineage: Eukaryota > Metazoa > Chordata > Aves > Coraciiformes > Cerylidae > Chloroceryle > Chloroceryle aenea. The sequence continues at coordinate 339,259 of VWZY01012410.1, forward strand.
ATCGGATAACACGCTCTACCTGCAGTGTCTCGACTTTGTATTCATCTGACTTGGAAATGTAATTAATTGACTTCAATTGAATTCATCAAAGCATTCTTAAAAAGAGTTAATATGCGAGTTGTGCTACAAGTCCCTGAAATAATTACCTCAAATTTATTTTGTCATGTGGATGGCTGCTGCAGCCCCCAGAGCTGAGTGGAGTGGCCTCTTCCTTTGCCTCAGCTGTTGGCATTTCTAGCAGCTAATTCCAAGAGGTCTGAAATTAGTTAATTAGAGGAGGTTACATGTCTAGTGAATCAGAACAGCTGTCCCTGTTTCAGTGAGCATTTTCCTCATGGATCAATAGCATTGTACAATGCTCAGGACTTGCAACAATTGAGTTGTTATTCTCTTGAATCTGTTGGGGGGGGAGGGTGTGTAACATTGCAAGAACGGATGGTATTAAAAGTGGCACCAGGCAATACAGCCACCTCTCAGGTTTTGCAGTGACTTTCATCGTAGGTGCGAGTCAGAGCCGTGATGGTTTGGAAATGTCAGCTGGAAGAGAAACTGTGAACTCTTGTAGATGCTGGGGCTCCCTGCGTGCATTAGCGAAGTCTTCATCGTGACTAGCACCTTTAGATGTACATTTGGCAGAGGACTTGCACTATGGAGGGTGGACTGAAGAGTGTAGCTTGCAGAGAGTGGTATTTCTAGGCCAAGAGATAATTTATTCAGGTCAAGAATGAGAATTCTGCTAGTCCAAGACATTCTGGAAGGACAAAGACTGCTCCTTATGTATAGCTATGACTTTATTTTTTATATATATATATATATATCTTTATGTAAAAGTTGGTATTTTTTAGATGAATTCATTTATTTTTATTCATCTTTATTAACAATCTTTTTTTTTGGTCATGGTTATATATGGAGGCAGATAAGGTTTCAGAACCTAGATGCATCTCAAAAAGAAAATTTATGCAAATATATTTTCATTTCAAAGGACTGCTCATGTTATTGTAAATGGCTTGTTAAATTGTTACAAAACATCCACATCAGCATGAACAATATAACGGTTCATTGCACTGTTAAAAATAGTCGAGTCCTGTTGCTGCCAATGCATTTACCTTAGTTTGAGGTTGCATGTTTCCTTATGAATAGCCAGTTAGATACAATGTGGGCAGCTATTTATAGTGCAGTGTGCATTGTACAAGCTGTTTGATAAATTAAACAGCTTAAAGGGCTCTCTAATGGGTTACAACCTTTGCGCTGTACAATTATGATGCATATGAAAGCTCAGATCAATGGACAGCTTTTAAAATGTATCACAAAATAGGTCTAATAGTGTATATTAATGTGTGATATGGTTACGGCTCCTACTCTGGAACTTAGCATTCATAACCTCATAGTTGTCTTTATTTAACACCCTTCTATTCCTAAACAAACTTTCTATGCTTTGTCTGTTCTGGTTTTGTCCAGAGCAAAAGCTGGGTACATCCGTTGTTTATGTTTGTGTCCTCACTTTTTATGTTAGCTTAAAATAGTGACTGGTGGTCACAGTGGAAAAATGTGATTGGCTAAATGAAATATAAAAAAATACAATAGGTAATAGCGCAAATAATTCCCCCATAGAATCAACATGATGGCTTTTATCTTTTCTAAATGGTCCTTTGGGAAAAACTCTGATTCATTCCTACTTTAACATTTTATGTACCTCTCACTGCTTCAGAATACTTTGCTTCTGTAGTGGTTTATATAATCTATTCTGCAGATCCCTGGCTCTTCATTGAGCTGGCACCTAACCTTGAAAGTACATATAGTTCTCCGGGCCTCTGAACTTCTACCTTCATGCATCACAGCTACCTCCATTTCTTAAGACTTGTTTCCTCTCTTATATTTATGGCAAATCACACCTATATTCATCATCCTTCTTTGATCCATAGACTGGGTTTCAGTTGTCCAGAACAGAGGCAAAAATTGGACAAAGGTTTTCCACTTTCTAAGAAAGTAGTAAACTCTGATGGTCCCCAGTCTGCAGCAAGTGTCACTTGTCCTTCCCAGTACCACTAACCCTCTGGCAGAGCAGAGCCTCTGTTTTCCTGGAAAGATCAGGTGAACCTGCCAAGTCTGGATACAGAGTTGCTCTTAATGCGGTTCACTGGAGGTATCCCTGGAGCTGACACCCAAGTGAGAAGCTGAATTCCAACCCACACCTTCTTTTTCTCTTTCCTCTACATGATGTCTGTTTTAAGACAAGATATCTGTTGCTCTCTCTGAACCCAGCATGGATCAGCATGCATGTGGAGAGCTTCAGCACCTGCATGGGGTTCTGGGTTGCACTCATTTCAACCATCACCTGGCTTTGACACTGCCTGTGGTTGCACTCTAAGTCTGTTGCACCCACTTCTGCCCCATTATTGCATAACAGATCTCCAACTATTGAAACTAGTTATGGGATTTATAACCACAGGCATAAAAATAAGTAGCTTGACCATAAAGAGATGATCTCAAAAATACAGGTCGAACTCCCACTGCTGAACGCTTCTGTTGTACGTACCTGCCTTTGTCTTACCAGTGACTCATTCCTTGTGCTTCCTGTAGAAGGAATGTGGGCTAATGCAGAGCACAAACCAGCTGTGATTACCTTACAGGAGGTAATGGCCAACTTAATGTAAAATTAACTTTAAAAAAGCTTAATCTATGATCAGTGAAAGTAGTAGTTATTAATAGAACAGTAGGAAGTAAAATAATGTCTTTTAAAGCATATCATCCACTCAGCAGGAAGAGAGGAGTTGTAAATGAAGATACTCAGTAAAGGATTACTGAATCACAGTGGGTTTTATTTATTTAAACCTCCCAAAATAGTAGATTTGTATATGCTTATGATAAGAAATTTGGATTATTAGTGAGTCAGAGCAGATCCAGTCTTGACCTCCATGTATCTGAACGGCACCTTCACTCTTTCGTATGGAAGAGTATTTGAACAGTCAGGTTGGTTTTGTCATTTTCTTCTTTGTGAGAATATTCAGTATCAACCCCTTCCTAATCTTGCCCAAATCTTAATTAATTCTGTGATAATTTCATACTGTAATTACTCAAGTAATATTTCTTTAATTTATTTCCTTTTCTATATTACTGACTGCTGTTTCTGTCCTGCCTTCTATATAATGTAATTTGCCATTGATGGTGATTGATTTTTCTCTCAGCTTTTTAATGATCCAACTTCAGAACTAGATAAATACCATTGGTAGTGATGGCAGTGGTGACGATAGTGATGTAACATCTTCCTCCTGCTGTGCAGATTCCACACTTCTCTTTGTTATTGCTTGTTAATACCCTCAGCATTACCCTGTTGAAAACAATCCCTCCTCTTTAACTTTCCTCGTTCACATTCTGTAATGACTTTGAGTCTGCCAAGCCGTTCCTCAACCTTTGCCATGTGGTAAATACTTAATTTTTCCAGCCTAGGATTTTGGAGGCATCATGAAGGAGTTGTACACACAAGCCCATTGAGATTCCAGGGTGGCTGGATGCTCAGTTCCCTCTTGCTCTTTGAAAATCCCAGCTTTCATCTTTGTCTTTGCAAGTCATTCCCTCCTGCTGCTTATTCAGTTCCATATATATTTGGCTCAATTTTTTACATAGTTAACTTGAAAGAGTAAGGCCAGAAAATCAATTATAAAACTAAATTGACTTCTCAATTGACGTAAAGAGAAATTCAACAAATAATATTACAGGATATTAGTTACAGTTTGCCAGCTTTGAATTTTTGCATGTTTCCCATGTACTCAGCTTGATTAAATGAACACTTTTCTTACAGAGATTTTTTTATTATTCAAAACTGGTAAAAGTGGGGAGCTTATCGCATCCACTCTGGCTTCTGAACAACACGGCTCATCAGTGCAGTGAGAACACCAGCTTCAGAGCTGCAGTAAATATCTCGTTTATTTGGCTATTGGCAAACACCAGATAGATTTTGACCTTTTTGCACTACCTATCAGGAGGACATCCGAGAGGGAAAATGATTTTCCTAGCCAGGAAATCTGCGTGGCTCTATGATAGTGTGTGCAGCACTTGAGCTACATCAGTGCTGTAGATTTGAGCATGATGGGGTGCAAGATAGACAGGGGTAAAATACTACTTTTTAATACTATTTTTAAAATACTGCTATTAAAATAAGTTACATGTCTACAGATGATGCATAATTTATGTCTGCAGGTTCTTATTCTGAAGGGAGCAAAACCAGGTATTTCCAAGATGGTAGAGTTAACATCTTTTGCAGCATTCATTGATTTTTTTTTTTTCCCTTTTGTAACATAATGCAGAGAAAAAATAATTAGGAGTAGCTACTGAGATAACGTATTTGATTTTTTTAAATTTGTTTTGTTTTATTGGCAAATCATTTAAGTTATTAGTGTTAGTTGTAAGGTTGAAGAATCAGATTAGTTGCCAAAAAGACAGTAAACTATTGGTAAACACTTAGCATGACTTTAATTTTCAGATAATTAAGAACAATCGGGTATTTTAGATGACCTTGGATATTGAAATAAGATATCAATTTAAAATGATTTGACAAGGTTTGTGTTGGCAGTAATAACTTAATAGAATTTCCTTCACATGGTATAAGCATAAGGAAAATATGCCCTGACACTGTGTTTTAAGACTGGACCAGACTTTTTCCCTATTTTTCCTGATATGTATTCTGTTTAGTCATGCTACATCTGAACAACTAATCCAGTTCACAGCAGTCTAAGATCTAGATTTATGCTGCAGTGCCATTACATTTTTCTTTACAATTCATGATACAGGAATTACCCACACTTTCACTTGTGCAGGCTTCAGTATTTGCAGGCCATTCCTTGCATGATAATATGCCTGTGGTTTAAAACTGTTATTTTATATGGTTTAAATTCCCAAGCATTTATGAAAATGTGTTATGTGCATTGTTTTTTTGGTTTTCTTTGCTGTTCCTGAGCTTTAGGCTTTATGAGAGACTGTTAGCAATTAAATAGGTCATCTTGTTCAGTAAATGGCTGTGAATACCTTTAATAGGGATTCAGTAAGCTTGCTGTGACAACGTCCACTCGCCCATTCCCAGTGTACTGGGTTGTGGGAAAACTGCTGAATTTCAGCGGGTCAGAGCCCTGGCCCCTGGGGCTGCTTTTCTGTCCCAGCATTGGCACAGCACCGTGTTCCCCATGGCCCAGCCAGTGCTTACGCTTTAGCCCCGACTTCAGTAAACCAAGGGAAGAACTTTAGAAACGTCTAGGCAGGGCCAGATGACATGTGACATGTGAGATGCAAAGGGAAGAACTCCCTTGTACTTCAGAGGAGGGGTGAGCAGGAGGCTGAAGGAGGGGATTTGTGGGGATCAGCAAATGCTTTTATCTGCGTAAAGGGGATGTTTCTTGCAAGGCTGAAAAATTGTGGTCGCTATTGCTAAGCCTGCAGCAAAATTTAGTGGTGCCCTGTGAAATGATGAGAGGTAATGGTAGCAGGGTGAAGCACAGGAAGTTCCAGCTCAACCTGAGGAAAAACTTCACTGTGAGAGTGACAGAGCCTGGAACAGGCTGCCCAGGGAGGTTGTGGAATCTCCTTCTCTAGAGACTTTCAAGACCCACCTGGATCTGTTCCTGTGTGGCCTGCCCTGGGTGTTCCTGCGCTGGCAGGGGGGTTGGACTTGATGATCTCCAGAGGTCCTTTCCAACCCCTACCATTCTGTGATTCTATGAAGTGGAAAGGAAAATGCCCTATGCCAGTGCTAGGAGACTCAGAATGGGGGCTGCTAAAAACAAACAACTTTTGAGCCTCTGATGTGCAAACACAAATGAAAACTGGCCTCAGTCGGTTCATATTCACAATGAAATGTAAGCAAGCAGGTCCTGGTGTATAGGCAGTTGGACATCAGTATTTGTATCGCATACTTTGAAAAACTACCCTGTCTAGTTGTTAGCATCATAAATGACACACAGTTACAAATGTCCTTCCTAGAAAGGAAAGCTTTACTGTAGTATCAGTGATTACTTAAAAAAATATTAACTGTGTCAGAAATCCTGTCCCATTTTTTACTATTACAGCATTTTACTAGAAGTCTTGGAAAGGGTGGAAAGTATTGCACAGCAAAATGTCATGGTCTTTATCTCATTGTCCACAAGGATCCTTACCAAAATTTGCAGAAGCAAATACTATCGGAGTGCCTAAATTAGGGTGGACAGAAGATGACTTTTACTAATATTGGATTCTTACATGTGAGGCGCATTTCTTTTCCTTCATATGCTTTTAGGGATCTTTAGAACAGAAGTGTGATTGTTTCACAGCTTGCTATGGCTGTGGATGTGCATGTAACGAGCCCAGACAGTCGGTGTCTGTGTGATTTACTAGGGTCTCTTGTACTGTCCATCACTTTTGTATATAGGTGTGTGATCCGAGTGTTATGCAAACCCGAACTCGACAAGTGCTAAGGTCTTCTGTCAGTACAAAGCCCTGCCCTGAAGATTCACAAATGAAGCCATGTATTCTTAACCAAAATTGCTTCCAGTATCAGTACAATCTAACAGGTAAGTATAACTTTCCAATATGCTCTTAGCAGGAAGTGACATCAATGGCAACGTATGTTAAATTGGTGTTCTACCTTTCCGAATATCTTTGCATAGAAGCCTCAGCTCCTTAAAGGTTTTCTCCAGTTGGTTTTTTAGTTATGTTTGCTTGTGGTGTTGGTTAAAGTCTCGATTTTTGAGCATAGGATATGCAGAGCAAAATGCATTATTTAGGACCTTGGAAGCAATTAAATCTGTTGGAAAAAAAAAAAAAATCCTTTTGTTTTGACCAGCTCAGATAAATGAGAAAGGCGGAGAGAGGAAAGATCTAAAAGGAGTTGGGGGGCTGGTGCGAAGGGAGAACAAAGCAGGATAAAATATCTGCATATAAACTCAGCCTGTTTGAAACAAAAGCCTTAGAAACACATGGGCAGCAGGACGATGCCTTTTTTATCATCACATTTCAGAAATGCAGAACTTTTACGTGTTCTTGTTTATCAGAGATGGAAGACACAAAGTAATAGGTTTTCTTCTCTTATGTTTCCTATTTGTTGGTGGTATATAGAAACTTTAGTTGTTTGTGCTGCGCTTTTTGTTTATTTTAAATGGTGGTTTAAGGCTTATTTCAGTTTAGTTGCATTCTGACCATCATAATTTCAGACAAGTAATAAGATAAGAATTTTCTTCTACTAGAAATACCGGTTTTATTTCATGAGTGTTAGAGCTTATTTTTAAATAATGGAAATCTTTGCCTTGAACAAGAAATGGAGTTACCCTTCAGAAACTTCCTCAGCCACTTTACTGAAGTGGAATTTTACTGCAGACAATACAGTCCTGTAAATGTTCCAGCTGAGTTGAACTGTTAGATTTTAGCAGTGTTAAACGGTGCACTCTCACGTACCAGTTCCGTTAAGGGGATATGTGAGTGCAAAGCCAGCGGTTCCTCATTTGAGACTTGCTAAATTTGAAGAGCAACTTTCTTTTGTGGGGGTTGTTTTTGGGTTTGGGATGCCCTGATGTGGGGAAGTGCTGCACTAGGGGACAGTAACCTGCATGTTGAGTAGAAAGATGTGAAAGCATTACAATGGCCATAACCTGCAGCACTGCAGCCTTTGCTTTGTGTCTGCAGACTGGAGTGGGTGCCAGCTGGGAGCCAATGCCACCTGTGGGCACGGAGAACGGCGGCGTCTCCTGAGCTGCCAGCGCAGCGATGGGGCCACTGTCAGCATGCAGCTCTGCCAACAGGTGAGGATGGACCACACGTGTGCACAGGGCAGGGAATCAACCAGTGGTTTGTTTTGTTTCCAGAAAACCAGTGCCTTCTGATCCAAGACATCATCAATAGATGGTGGAGAAGTTCCGTTTGGTGCTGGGAGTGCAGCAGTTGGGTGTGTTGGAGAGCAAAAGCATCCCCAAGGTGTCAGTGGGTGGTATCACTCCTTGACTCAAATGCATGGGGCATGGCTACCAACCCTGCACCATCCCTGTGGCTCCAACAAAGGTAGTGACCAGGCAGATTGTGCCCTACTAGAAGTTTGGGATTGTCCTTTTAGAGTAAGACCCAAACACCAAGGGACTCTTAGATCTGAAATGCTTCACTGAGACCACTTTCACCAATAGCACCTTTGGGTTAACATCCTCGTTTGCAGTGATGCTGGTGTCCCATCCGAGTCACTGCCAATTTTTGGTTTCCTGACTTGGTGTCCAGCCACAGCAGGAGGTGACTGGGGGACCCAGGAAGGATGAGATCTTTGTTTCCTTGTCATCTCACAGCTTCGCCTGGAGAAGCCTGTGCAGACGAGCAGTCGCTGCACGGTGGGCTGCGCGGTGGACTGTCAGCTCTCGGCGTGGTCAGCCTGGTCGCAGTGCTCCCACACGTGTGGCGCCGGCGGTGAGTCCCCCCTACCCTTCTGCCCCCTTCCCCCCCACGCCTCAGCAATGCAGCACAGATCGGGCCCCAGGCAGGGGGTCCAGGGCCCACAGCCCTGAGCTCGGAAACAGAGCACAGGGGTTGCCCCGAGCCACACCGAGCCCTCCAGATGTGATTTTAGACACTTTTTGGTCCCGAGGTGATGGGTTTTTTGAACAAAACAGACTGTCTTCAAAGTACTCTAAAGTGAAAAATGCAGTTTAGGAAGCCAAGTGGACAGATGCCTGCAAGATTATTTTATTAATTAATTCAATCTCTCAGAATTCAGTCACAGGAAGCATTCACCCCAGAGACAGGAGGTGTACGTAGAGCTAGCAAAGAGCTGAGGAAAGTCACAGGGTTCTCAAGAAATGGATAATTAACTATATACAAATCCTCTGGTAAAATTGCTTTTAGTGACATAATTACATCCCTGAACTGTTCATTATTTAGTATATGCCTCTGTCTCCATCTTGTATCCCAGGTCCTTTAGTACTTGTATGACTCTAGGAAATTCAGCGAGGTTTTCTGTAGCCAATACTGCTCACCAGAATACAGAAAGTGAAAGGATTAGGACCTTTTTAAACTTTGTATGATTTTAAAACCCCTTTGAGTATAGACATGAGCAAATGTGTTGAAGGTTTTATTCAAAATAAGCTTGTGATATTATTTCCCAGGCTTCTGATGTGCATTAGATGTAAAGCTAATGGTCTTTAAGATTCAAGAGCCATAATGTATATTTGAATCAAATTCACTTAAGGTCAAAAAGGAAAAAGCTCTTAACTTCCATAAAGTGATTCCTTCAGATGGATTTCAAAGATCAAAGCATGCTACAGAAAAAGCTTAATATTTGCATTAGTGGTGTTCTTTCTTTGCTGAGCTTTTAGCCCTTTTGTAAAGTAGTGCATTCTTAACAGAAATGAATAATTCATGGACAGTGTTTTAACAACAACACACCAGGAATACTATTAAGTCCAAATTTTTTTTTTGCTTCAAAATCCATTTTGGAGTGTTAATGCTCATGTTGCTGAACAGACTTAAATTATTTTTTCCAAGCGTTCTGTCACTTACTAAAATAAACAGAGCTACATGTTCAAAAGCAGGTTGTAACTTCATTATGCCTTTTAGCAAGCTAAAGGAGCCACTCACCCTATAATGCCCGGAGATTTTTTCAACCTCAGCTCTTACATTGCTTGAGTCCATCCCTTTGCAAAGTATGCAAAGGTATATCTTATATTCTTCCCCAATCCTGAAATGCTTATGCAAATCCTAAAGACTGGTCAAAGAGCTTCTGGTTGCCAGTGCATTCAAGGAACAAACAGCTACTTCATGTCCTCAATCAAAGCTGGGCTTCTGCAGAGGAAAACTGGAAGCACCCGTGCTCTGCTGAAACAGACCTTCCAGTGAGTGTCCTGGCTGTAGATGCCAAACCTCAGTAAGGCTACCTGAAACATGCTGTCGAGCACAAGCTCAGCTCGGTCTCTGGGTCATCTTCTGGTCCTTATAACTCCATTGTGCTGCTAGCTAGAGAGCTGACTGGTGCAGTTCAGGCCAGAAATGTGTACAATTTAAAGCTGGAGATAGGATTTTGAGAACCTGTGGCAACAAAGCAGCTGGGAAAGTCTTAAAAATTGTGTCATAAAGAAGCCAAGTTTTGCTCATTCCTTCTCTGACACTTGAATAGCTTTGCAGAGGCCCAAGAGTCTTCTGAATCTCATCCCAAAGCAGGAGTGTCAATGAAACAGAAGTGCTTTGCATCCAGGTTATTTCAAGCGCATCATTTATTTTACTTCAGCCCCAGTCCTGATCTGAGTTTTGCTGCAGCAACCATCAAGCGTGGAGCTAGGCTGATACCAAACATCCACGATGGAGGGACCCTTGGACCACTCCTGTGGCTGTGGCCTTTGTGAGGTTGCAACAGCAGAAACACCATCATTTCAGCTTCTTCTCTGAGTTCCAACTGGTTTTAAATAATACTTGATGGTAGTAATAGAGAAGACATTAATTATGTATGTACTCATCTATAGGTGGTACTTCACAGATGAATACAGTGAGGGTTTCCTACCCAAAGGTTCACAGACTGCAATACCTTTGAAATCATCCTCGGTTTTCTAACAGGCATTTGTGAGAATAAGATGAAGCCTCACATTAGAGAGGGAAAACCAAAGGCTGACAATAAACAAGCTGTGGGAATCGACTGTAGTAAACAGTCATTCAGCTTCCCTTTGCCAAATAAGTAATTGCTAACTATTTGATAAGGCTAAAATGTAGGACTTAGATGCACAATTCTCAGAAATAATTCACAGCAAATCAGTTGTACACACCGTTACTGGCTCCACTCACAATAATAATCTGCTTTTCTGGCTTTTCTTGGAGAGTGTGAAGGGCCTGCTGAAGTGCCGTAAACGACTTCAAAGAGAAACATAATTTAAATATAATTCAGATCAAAACTTAGTGTTGCTGGATTTATGCTTTCATGTGTTTCTTAACTCGAGCATTGTTGCTAACATTTTTATTCTGTCCATTTCTTCCAGTAACAGTTTGCTGTGATGTATTTTAATGGATGGTACCTTTCTCTTGCTCAGGTTTTGTTTTATGGAACAATGCATTTAAACATGAAGTGGTGCTGCTGTGTATGTGGCACTGACAGCTAATACTGTTCTAGTACACAGCAGCCAAAGGCGAAGATATTGATTTTTATAAATGATGATGAGTAAAGCAGATCTCTCTTTCCTGCCTGCGCTGTGCCTACGGAGATGTGTAACTGATATTTGGCTGTTGCAGCTGTAGTTCTGGGCAGCATCTGTTCAGGATGCTGACTGGGGCTTTGGGCAGACGTTGGGTTATATATTAGGATTCCTCGTATCAGCTGCTATACTGCTATGAAAAGATGTATAGTACGGCGTTAATGGATGATGCTCCCACGGCCTGAATCAAAGTTACTGTAAAGCTTTTTGGTAAGGATAATCCCCAGCAAGTTTTATTTCCTTTGTTAAGGGAAATGTATACATGAGGATTCTGAGTTTTTCTGTGTAAACATTTTCCAGTCCCACATGATTTCTCCTAAGCATTCTAACAGGAGTGCTAAATAGCATAAACCCACCTAAGCCCATGCTTTACCCCTATAAATCTGACTTCTTCAGATAAATTACGGGGTTTACCTGAGTTACCCAGGGTTGAACACGCTGCTGTGCCATGCTCAGTCCTCAGAGCCCAGAAGAGACCAAGAAAGTTGCAGAGACATGCATTCCACCACCAGACTGACCCATAGGACGGAGAAGAGGGGGACAAGGATGTGCACAGCTGAACAATTTAGTGGTTACATTTTTCACCGATTCATCACTAATTGGGGAAAATGTTTTTAGTTTTGCCTCCTGAAGAAGAAACCTTCATGACTTTTTTTCACTTGCTACTCAAACTCTGGAATCTCCAGTCTGATGATCCTGGGATGCATTGCTGGAAGAGGGGCCACCAGAACCTCTCCCCGAGCTGTGGATGCTCCAGAGTCTGCTGGAGGGACTGGCAGTGGAAAGTAGATGAAAAGCCCCATTTATCACCAGTCCCATCTGCTTGTGATTTGACCTAACCTGACCTCCAGGGCTGTATTTAAGTGACTTGATCCCCACTCTGATCTTGTGGTTGCCTAATAGCACTGTGTTTTATATGCTCTGTTCATGCTCATCGAACAAAGAACACCATGTCAGTAAATTGGACTGAGATGAACTCTAGTAGGAATTTTAATCATCTTGGTTTCAGCCACAACGCATCACTTTGTGAGGATAAAAAGCAAGCAATGGCAAGAATTTTTCATGGGTAAAAAATCTTATTCTTCCGATTTGAAAATATGATCCTATGTTTCTGAGATGAAATTTTAGCCACTGATGCAAAACAGGATTATAAGTGACCAGCATTAACAAGACTAGCCTCTTTTTTTCCTTTAGAAAACTAATCACAAATTTGAGGATATGAAGAAATACTTGTTTTCAATTTTCAGCACACTTTGTCTTAATATTTGTAGCATTTAACACTGAGTGGAATCAAAAGGGAAATTAAAGAAAAATTCACTGTGAGGTTAAAGAAATAACTAGGACTAGTTTGACTCTGCCAGAGTTTGCATTGGAAGGAAATTAATTTCAAATGCAGTGAGATTCTGTTCTCTGTAAGCAGCAACAGGTATTCAAAAAGTAAAGATGGGGAGTTTTTTGCTACTTGAGGGGTAACTGAGCACCTAGATAGTGTTTGTGACATCAGGGGAAAAAAATCAGTGTTTTAAGAAACTCACTGCAGTGATGGAGCAAATAAAGAATAAAAAAAAAATAAAAATCTTTCTTAGATTATTTATTCACAGAGTAAAAAGAAGGTGATAGACAAAATGAGTCAAGCACCAGCTGACCATTGTGACTGTAGTGAGTTTAAATGGTTTGGATAACCAACTGTAGGAAAATGTCAGTAAATACAGAAGGGTTGTTAATTCCTCTTAAAAGCAAAATCGTGTTTTCTATTCAATGATCTTCCCATTTACATTTTGCTAGAAAGTTTTTAAACAAGAGTGTACAAAAGGAAATTATTTTTTTAATTAGAATAGCTTGAATGCTTCAGGCTTTCAAGTCCCTCCTAATGAAGTGAGATCTTTCAAGCTTAGGAGATCTCCTTTTCTGTAGCTGTAGTTTCAGGAGTTTGTGGCTGGTGGGGCCGCAGATCTTGCTGGCCTGGGTGAGCTGCCTGCCCCAGGGCATCCCAAAAACCTCACAATCACGGGCTTCCCACAGTTTCCTAAAGAACTTTTTCATTGCCTACCAGCCCTTAGTATTCAGAATTAAGAAGAATCCATCAAATTTGGTGTATTGCTAGAGGGGAAGAAGCAGCTAATTTGGGGTTTGCCATGTGGTTTGTCGGCAGCAAGGCTGGGGAGTTTCTCTTTCCTTGCTCTGATCCCCAGTGAACTGCAGGAGTTTTTACTTTTCCTTTCCTCTCAGCTGGTAGGATTTTTTCCATCTAATGTATCTGATTCCGTGATGGCTGAATGCACAGTCATGTGGCTAAGAGCTTTTATCATCACTTCTGTTACAAACTCCCCAGGTCCAGGGGATTAGAATTGGAAAAGGAAGAAGTCTTAAAATTGGTTTAAATGGGTTTAGAAATGGAATTCAATGGGTCAGAGCAAGGGAATAAGACTGGAAAGGTAAGAGAGCTTGCTAAGGTATCCATCAGTAGCTTTTTCAGGCACATCTGCTTTTAATTTTTCTTTGCTAAAATGTTTTTGGAAAGCCTGTTCCGTAGACAGTCACAATGACAATTATTTAGAGATGTACTTAAACCCAGCTGCAGTGCAGTTAATTAAAAAGTACGTGCATAAATAGCTGGGAGAAGGGTCTGGCTGGATATCTCAGCCTCCCCACACCGCAGGGTTGTTTGTTTCCCCCCCTGGGCTCAGCTCCGCTCCTGACTGCAGCTGAACGCCTGCGATCCAAATGGGAGAGCTCCGCCGCAACGCGTTATCTCTCCCCTGCTCAGCCAGTTAGCAATTACCACTGCCTTGGTGCGTGTGTGTGCACTTATTACCCAGACCTTTATGTTTCTGTAGCTGCCTCTCAAATCCACACCTACTGAAAGTCAAGGCAGAAATTTTATCCTCCGCACAATCTTCTGCATCCTCTTGCATAAGGGCTTTCCCCCCCCGCCCCAGTTTTCTTTTTAATTGGAGGCAGGATTCTAATTGAAACATTTTGAGTGAAAACATTCCTGGACGTAAATGGACAGCAAAGGAGATGGAAATGGGATTGCTGTAACTTTAATGAATATATACAGTTTTATTATTTCAAAAGTAGTAACTTAATTGCTTTTTCCATTCAGTGGCTGAACAAGTTTTCACCAATAATAAATAAGATTTTAATGGAAATGGTAGAAATGGTTATGGACAATAATAGCCACTAGAGTGTTTGCAGTTTTCAAATTAGATGCACATAATTGTTCATAAAAAGAAAATTTCAATTGTTAAAAATCTCTGGAAACATATTGAATGTGTAATGTTAGAAATGATGCTGCCATAGGAATTATTTCCTTGTCGTATTTAATAATCAGGATTTGGTCAAGGATTTAAATATGTTGCACAAGCAAGTAATATATTTGGAAAATATGCAAAACTGTGTTCAAAAACTGTATTTGGAAATATCAGTGACTACATCACTTAGGACTTAGTGATTGCATCCGTGTTATCCAAATAGTCTTCCCATAATAATTGCTTTATTAACAGATTTTAGTGGTGGAAAATGAATTGGGACTACTGATAAATCACAAAACCTGCCTTTCTTTCTTCCACCGGGTCTCTTTCACCATGTCCTGTCTTCTCCCCTCGCCTAGGCCAGATGGTGCGTGGGCGCTCGGTGGTCCTGCGGGCAGCGGGCGAGGGCAGACCCTGCCCGGAGCAGCTCACCCAGCACAGGAGCTGCCCGGTGAAGCCCTGTTACAGCTGGCTCCTGGGCCCATGGTCTCCCTGCAGAGTCCAGGTACGGCTTTCTCCAGCGCTCCCAGAGGGCTCCTTGGGTTCACCACGGCCGGGGGCAACGACAAAAATCATCATTATATGGCAGAATTGATTGAGGCCACCCTTTGCAGGTTGGAGGTGCCTCTGTGGCCATTGAAGGAGTTGGTAAGACCCGTAGGAAAGCAGGGGAAGTTCAGGAGTGGTAAACCTCTGCACCTCATCTTCCAGCCATCAGCGGTGATTTATAGCAATACAGGTTCAAGTACTGTGAGCTTATAGAGGTATTAAAGGAGATTTACAGAGTAAATGTGCTTGAGTGGGCATACTCACGGTGACCTATAATTTAATTATATAAAATAACTCTAACAAGAAAATAGATAGGCTCGATTTCAAGAGGGCTTAGCATTTTTATCTTTTATCTTTCCTTTTTTACCCCCTTCTATTTTTAAAGTACTGTATAGCAGGTCTTTCCCCACAAGGTCTTCAGAACAATAATGTGAGTTATTGTATAAAGTGCTGGTTTCTACTTTCTCCTTAGCCTGGCTATCTTTATAATGATCTAAAAGTGTCTAGATTCAGTTGTTACGTGCTGTGTGTATGCTCAGCACCTCTACTCGGCACTGGAGCTGGCATTTTTTCACTTGCAGTGACTAGCATCAGGCTTGAATTGACTTTTTTCCCCTTCTATGCTTTTTATCTGCTAGATCACATTTCCAATATTAAAACATATTAGTTGGTAACCCAGTTTAAGCAAAGGTGAATCCTTCACAGTGAGATTTCTTGGGCAGAGTGAAGTCCACTCGGGCTGCTTAAAGGCAGTTTTCCTGAGACAGTGGTGGGAGAAGTGTGGCTGGGGGAGGAGAGCCCTGTCCGGTCCCGTGGGACAGGACATCTGTGTGGATCTGGGGCTGCTTCTCCACATCGTACCATGTAGGAGATTGAAGCCAGTAATGTGCTTGAAGACACATCCCTTGTGTTTTCTGCTCTGCTCTCTACCACGCTGTGAATGCCTTGAATACCTGTGTAGTTTTTAGATGCGGTGGATGGACGTGTAGTGAATACTGTGAGTGGCAGAACGGATACCCAGAATTTTTCCAGCTTTGCACAAATGAAATCCAGGTCACAACAGTCTTTGGACAGTCCAAGAACAGAAATATATTTATATATAATATAATGAACAAAACCTCATTGCAAATAGGGATGTGAATATCGTCCTTGTATGTACTGCATTCAGAATTTATGTATAGCATAACGAAATGATAACATCAGCTTGTGTTTTGTCCAGCTAACGTAAACAAATTCTGTTAAACATTAAGGAAGAGACCTTCAACTGTAAGAGCTCACATAGCTGATAAAAGAATTAGTAGAGAAGCTGAATTAATGCCCTGGCATACTCCAGATAAATAATATATCGTGCAGATTAAAAGTGTGCGCATCCAGAACCCAGCTACATTTCAGCTCAGAGCAAGTAATCACAGCCTTCCCCAACCCAGATGCTATCCTGCGCTGTCAGTGAGATAGAGCCTGCTTCTCTCCTTAAATTACTGCAATATAGTTCCTCTACCCTTTGCTTTCTTTTGGAGAGGAGCCATTTTATTCGTGTTCGCTTCTCTTTAATGAGGTGCTTAGGAATTAAATGTAGTTCATAAATACAGGGTGATTTATTCTCGTGCTTTACTGGAAAAGAAGCTTAAGCTTACTTTCCAGAGAAAGCTTTCAGAAGTCCTGTTTTCAAGGATGCTTTGTGAAATAAGGTAAAGGCATCCTATGGTAAGACCGAAATGAATATTGTGAAAGTGTCTTCCTGTAATAATGTAAGTGGGACAATTAATTATAAGGCTAATATATTTCTTCCTTGTATTATGAGATAACTGAGACTGCATTTCTTAATTGTGGAAGGACTGTATTCTAAATCGACTTCATGGGAATAATTAGAGGTGTCTGCATGCTTAGGAATAGAGCCTTTTAACTGTTCTGTATTGCTGATTTGGTTAGTATGGAAATCAGTATGTTGCTCTTGAGGTGATTACACATGTCACAGGCACACCTCCAGCGGGCATGGGCATTTCTGCTGCATTCAGAGGGATACAGAACTTGGGAAATGGTCAATACACCTCATCTTAAAGGGTTACATTTTATTAATCATTTCCCTGTTGAAGTGGTTTACCCTGATTAGCTTAAAAAAAAAATAAAATTATCAGTGGCTGTCACTGTTGATATTTTTTCTTTTAAAGAACTGTAAGTAGCTAGACATTATCAAACAGTAGCTGCCTAACATTCAGAAGACTAAAAACCCTTCCTTTCTAACATGTTTTAAAGACAGTCCCTTAAATGTGATCATGCAACTCTTTCTCATTAGAGAAAACTTTACCTGATTAAATGCTCATCAACCTGTGACAGCATTGTCCAATCACCTCTTTAACTAAAATAATTGTGAACACACATGAACCCCAGTAGAACCTGAAAAGGGAAAACTTTCCTTAAAGGCACGTCTGGGTAAAGCATCTCATTAGGACTGTTATCTCTTGTCTTATTAGTGTGTTTTATGTTGAAAGTATTGGAGAGTGACATGAAAGAAGATTTGTGCCAGTACTGCCTTATGTTACTGTCTTGGTCAATTCAAAAGATACCCGACTGTCAAAACACAGTCCTGGTGTAAAAACCTACTCCTTATTTTACTGGTGGTCAGTTGGAGAGAGGGGGTGAGAGGTGGAGGCTCTATATGGGTGCCCCTGGAGGGGCCTGTACATCCAGGCCATATTTAGGGAACACAGGGTGGGTTCTGCATCCTCCATAGAGTCAGCATAAACATTTTTGCAGCCAAATGGAAGGAATCCCCTCTGGAATTCCAGTCCCCAGATATCTCTTGTGTGGAGCTTGTGACTCAAGAGGCAAGTTCTGGTTCTAGGCAAACCTCAGGTATTCTCATCTTCCAAGGAACAGTATTTACAATACAGATTTGATCCCCTGAGTTTTGAATAAATGATCGTTTCCCTGGCAGTTCTCCTCTGATTAGAAGCTCTTCCCTGTATCCTCAGCATGCCTTTACTGCAGCGAACTTCCACGGATTCCACAGTTATTAATTAGACCGTCAAATGTATCATTTTGGGGACATGAATAATTTTGAACATAAGGAAGTTAATGCAGTGCTCCTGCATTGCTTATGACCTTACCAAATACACCAGAAAACATCTCCTCCTATGAATGACAGGATGGCTTTTTATCTTTTAAGTGTGTTCAACTGATTGTTGGAAAAATGCAAGCAAATAGAAGCCACTGTTAAAAAGCAAACCTTTATCTTTGGGATTGTTTGAGAATTCATGGTTTCTATTTAATTTTTATTCTAAACATCGGAAAATATGGATGTGTTTCCAGTATTGCATGATAGAAGAATGAAGGCTGTTGCTTGTGGACTTTTACAGTTCAGACTGCTGGACCAGAAAATGTTGGTTTTCACCTATTTATAGTTACATGTCAGTATTCATATACTATTTATGCATTGATACACATATAAATACTGTTACATTCTTTATGGAAGAGTAAGTGTTATCTTCTAAAACTTTGTTGTCCTCTTCAGTCATTTAGTCATTCCCTGATCCCTCTGAGCTGGAAATACACTGCAGTTTGATTAGTGCCCCTTTCCCTTGAGAATTTTCTCCACATTGTCTTCTGTTTCCACCAGCCATTTCTAAGAGCTCTAACCCAATTGACAGCTACATGAGTTATTCACACACCATTAATCTCAGCCTGCGATAGAGATTTCAGCGGTGAAACAGTAATTTAGAGCAGTAAGT
Source organism: Chloroceryle aenea (assembly GCA_013399075.1). Classification (NCBI taxonomy): domain Eukaryota; kingdom Metazoa; phylum Chordata; class Aves; order Coraciiformes; family Cerylidae; genus Chloroceryle; species Chloroceryle aenea. Next base: position 357,961 of record VWZY01012410.1, read on the forward strand.
TACATACTGACTAAAGTGAAACACGGTGTTAAAAACTTGAAATCTGGCTGCATATAGTAAATCTACACTAATACTTCTCTAAGATGCTTTTGATTAGCAGCTGCTCTAAGTCCATCTAGTTATGGTCTTATTTCTGTTTCATTGTGGGTCTGCAACAGAAGGGATGGGGAGAATGAAAGAGTTCCCAGGTGTGTGCAGGAGACTCTTGAGGAGATTCCTGAGACTCCTGCTAGCAAACCCACTGCTGAATGAATGCACTCAGTAGGAGCCATTCTGTTCTGCAGGTGAAGTCCATTATTTTAAAAGAATCCCCTGGTTATCTAAAAAAGTTTCATCCTTCTCCATGAGTTTTATTTACTAGGTTTTGTGAAGTGCCATTTCCTCAAAACCTCAGGTGCAGATTCATAAAGCATCACGCAGGTTTAGGGTGTGCACCTCAAACATCAGGGCTCTGTTTTCCAGACAAGAACCAACCAATTCTAGCCTCTAGAATCAGCTTCAGTGCTTCAGCTCTTAGAGCATCCTCAGCCTTTGATCATCACTTTAGTCAAACTGTATTGATTTTGGCCTAGAGGAGGTCTTCTTCAGCCAGCAGTTTGGTGTATGGCTAAGTATTTCAGAGCGGGGCTGACAAGCATGAAGTGGCTCAGGTAGAGCCTCCTATTGCTTGTTCAAGTGGGGATCAGTGCTAACAGGTGATGGCTGACTTTGGGTGACGTTTTGGTAAAGTATATGACATGACTTGGTGATCTCTGTCTACTCCAGAACCAATAGTTCCCTTTAAAAACTACAAAGCCTGGTATGCAGTAACTCATGCAGTCTAGTTAAGTATGCTGGATGATTTTTGCTCTTGCAGGATTTAAATGCCCCTGTTGAGCTGTATTGTCAAAGGAGGTGAGTGGAAATGTCTGTTCCTCTTGAGCAGGCTCTGCTTTTGGCCACTAATTAAAGAATCACTAAAGTCACTAGATCTAGTAAAACACAGGAAGGCCTGGCCCCAAAGACAGTATTCATCTTTTATGGTACCCATCTCTTCTCCAGATTTGGTTATTACACACTCTTCTGTGTGGCTTTGCCCCTGAGCTTCTGTACAGATGTGTACAGAGGAGTTCTCCGTCTGTCTTTCCAGAACTGGGGATACTATTGCAGTCCAAAGACCAAATCTCTATATTTGAAGTCTTTTTATATGGGCTCCTCTGTGTTTCTTCTGTCATCTGCTAACATCAATGATATATGTGTGTGTGTCTCTGTTCCCTTCTGTCATTATTTAGGGTGGACAGTGTGGAGATGGAATGCAAGTCCGCAACCTCACGTGTGTAGTGCACGATGCATCTGTTTCTGCTACATCCAAACCAGTAGAAAATGTGTTCTGTGGGGAGCTGTCATCGAAGGAGAGTGTGCTGCAATTACCGTGCTCTGTGCCTTGCCCAGGTAAAGTCTTTGGGAAGTAATACTGCTACCAGTGATAGCTGTCTAAGATGGGGATGCTTCCTTAGCTCTGAGTCCTGTCAGCAGTTGTAGTAAGAATCTGTACTTCAGAAGGTCAGGTAAAAGCTCAGTCTGCTGTTTCTAGATCGCCTGAAAAAGTCTTATTTTGCTTTTTGAGAAAAAGATTCCCCATGAAGCAGAAAATCTGAATATTACTTACCACTGGGCGATAAACACTATTACAGGCATTGTATGCTTAGGTTGTCCTTATCCTTTAAGGTTGATTCCTTTTGAAAACCTGTGATTTATTCTTTCAACATGCAGGTGACTGTCACCTGACAGAGTGGTCAGAATGGAGTTCCTGTGAGCTCACCTGCATCAATGGCAGGAGCTTCGAGACAACCGGACGCCAGTCTCGATCCAGGGTGTTTATCGTTCAGTCTCCTGAGAACCAGGAGAGGTGCTCTGGACAAGCAATGGAAACGCGGCCTTGCTCAGGTAGTGTGGCCACAGCGCTGCTTCCTCTCATTCAAGAGTTTATCCTGGTTCTGCTGCAAGGTGAAGACTAACTGGTACTGATGTTGCAGGAGGGAAGTGTTATGACTACCTGTGGAAAACCAGCCCTTGGCGAGACAACGTACGCACAGTGTGGTGTCAGCGCTCTGATGGAATAAATGTCACAGGTATATCCACAAATTGCCAATCACATGGAATGAAAACTCTCCATCCAGGCTTTTCTTTTGCATCAGTTGCTCAGCAGGAAGTTGGGCATCCTTCCTAACTCCTCCAGAATTTCAGTTCAGGTTTGTGCGTAGGAAAGGCAGATGGGAGCTCTCTAGCCTTGCTGTCAGGTCAACATCACACATGTATTACATGAGAGTATTTGGGCGAGTTAGCCCTACTGCTGGGTTGGTCACGGGAAGAAATGAGTGTACATGTACTGAAAGGGCTGCCTGGGCTGGTTTGCACAGCTGTTAGTGCAACCTTCCTGTAACTGTAGAGAAGAGAAAACATCACACGTGTGGTAGAGAGCCCAGCTTCTGTACCTCTTCTTCTGTTCATCACACAGGATTCTCAAATCACTCAAACTGTGAGATTCCTGCTGTTGCTGTGACCTACAAATTCTGCCTGTTCAGGATGAAAAGGAAAATTCATGGTCAGCACTTTGAAGCTCCATGAGAGACTGACAAAGGCAGTAGAGCTGGTGCATCTGTAGGATCTCTCTCAATATGCTCGGGGTGGATGAGGAAAGAATAGAAATGGGAATGCAGATGTTTTTATCTGGTTCTATTTATAATGACTAGTTAAGATAATAACAAAAGTTTTATGTGCAAAGGTTGCCAAGTAGTTAAGAACTCATTAACATGTTTTTATTCCTATAGAAGGACAGACTTCCCCAAGTGACGGTGGGCAAAGGCATTATGTGGATTATGTCTTCTTTTGTAGATAAGACATTAATGAGGACATAGAAGATCTGCATCTAATTCCAGATTCTGTCCCCAGCTTCCTATGTGGCCTGTGGCAAAGTGCTTAAATCTGTATATCTCTGTTCTCCATTAACAAGATGGGTATGATAATAATTCCCTGCCTTGTTAAGGCAAATTAATTAATGCAGTGCCTACAGATATTATGCTAATGTGCTCAATAGACTAGTATTTAACTATATAAAATAAGCAAGCAAGCACTTCTTGCACTATGGTGATCCAAGTCAAAAATATTTTAGAACATGCCCTTGAAGTCACTCAGTATTTTCTTTTACAGGAGGGTGTGCTCTTCGGATGAAACCTGCAGAAGTTCAGCACTGCAGCCCAGCGTGCAGGAAACCATTCTCCTACTGCACACAGGTGATTGCTCGCCGCAGAATATGGCTGAGAAATTAACAGAAAATCTATTCAATTAGGTTCTGTTAAACGCCTTCCAGGATGTAGAAAATAGATTAGTGTGTCCATGGTACCACCTCGAGGAAGTTGTGGGAATTCCAGTCTGAAAGGAAACCACAAACCTGCACAAATGAGTGATGGAGTATTCAGGTGGTGTTACAAGTTTGGTTTTGTCCTATGGGGGGGATATGGAACCTCTTGGTTTAATTTTCAATGCTGTTGTACTGTCCTGTATAAAATTGTCTAAAACTTCTATAAAAGAGGAGAAAAAGGAATATATCCTCTCCTACTCCTCCAAGGACACAGAAAGACCCCGTGAGCATAGGGAGCTGTAGCAGTGTGATCCCACCATCCCTATACTGCCTTCTAAAGCAAAACCTGGATGTGATGGTTTTTGCTGAACTGTTGAGCATCTGCAACAGCTGCTGAGTCGTGGAGCCACTGCCACTTTGCCTCTGAGCAAACACAAGCCCAGAGGTTACTAATGTCCTTTCCAGCATTATCAAACTCCAGAGCAAGAGCCTCCCAAAATGCCTTATCCGTGTCAGTACTGTGATGGAGTATAAAACCCAGAACCCTTAAAGTAGCCATGGCCAGTTGGGGTTCAGATATTTATATTTTGAAAATAGCCTCCACATCTCTCAGCTTTGGCTGAGGATCTACCATTGGAAACTTGCTCATGGGCAATTGAATGTGGCTGAGAGGGCACACAGGAGAGTGCTCAGTGCTTACAGCAACAGGAAAATGAGAATTTATTCATTTATTAGCTAGAAAAACTCCTGCGACGTCACCTTTTGTCCAGAAGAGCTCGGGATCATGTCTGTCAACAAGTGAGGGATGTTATGGCAACAAAACTGATGTCAAGAGGGAAAATCTTATCACAGTTTGTAAATCAATCATCTCTTTGGATTGTAATTGAGGGTATCAGACCTTCTGACAGGCATTGTAATTATGAGATAATTAGCAGAGAAAAATGATCTTAAAAAGCTGTTTTAAAGCAGAAATCCATAAAATGGAGTGTCTGTTTAGCAAGCCACAGACTTTGAAGAAACCTCTGAAAACAAACTGCTTAGAGTGATCGAGGCCAGTGGATATTTGGCCATAAGAAAGCAAGCTGCATTTCAGATAGCCCTGTGAAATACCAGAGTGGAAGTATTCAGGGAGGGTTTGGGTCTGAAGTGGGATTGTTCCTTGTTCATCTCTTCTAATGCCCAGCAGGGTCAGTGGGAAAACTGTTGACAAGAGAAGTCTGGTAAGCCACAGATGTCATTATTAAGCCTGTTAGAAGGAGAATGTTTGTATGTTTGGCTGCTTTGTAATTACTGACTGTATTCAACCAGTTTCCCAAACATATTTTGGCTTTTTGAATGGAAATGGGTTTGCGGGCACCGGTTCTTGGCTTGGTTTGGTGGTGGTGGTAAGTTGCGTTTGCAGGATATACCTTGCAGTTTCTTCATAGTTTACCTACAATTTGCACTGTTCTGCGAGAGAAAACTATTTGGTTTAATACTGAATTCCCTTTTATCACCTAGAGAGGAGTCTGCGGCTGTGAGCGAGGATATACAGAAATAATGAGATCAAATGGTTTCCTGGATTACTGCATGAAGGTACCAGGTTTAGAAGATAAGAAAGCTGATGTTAAGACCATTGCTGGAAAAAATAAAGCTGTCAACTCAAAAATGCATGACATTTTCAAAGGATGGTCTATTCAACCTTTTAATCCAGGTGAAAAACTTAAATATGAATGGAATAAATTGTCTTTACAGTGTTTTTGTAGAAGAAAAGGTACAAGCTTTGTAGATCATAACATCAGAGATTGTGTCTGGAAACTGCAGAACAGCCTTCCAGTTTCTAACTCACGTGCCATCTTTCATTCCTTTGTGCCTGTACAGAGTAATCACAATCTCTTATGTTGAGAGATAGCAAAGGCAGAATGAAGCAATAATATTTTGCAAAAGGATAGTCATATGTGATTTGGGGGGATGCTTAGAACTATTATCTGATAATGTTTCTACAAGTAATATGTTTGCACCAGGAAAGATACTGATCACTAGCGCTTCAGAAGATTCAGAGCAGAAAGTACTTAAGATTTCATTAAAGAAAACACTGGTTGTTTCTTGTCATATTTCAAAAGTCTATGAAAAAACAGGGTAGAAAGTGTAGAGTTCAGAGTTTTAAGTGTTGACCTTGAGACAATAAAGAACACCTCGCTAAAAGCAGGCAGATTGCTGTGCCCAAGCAGTGTATCCCATGCAGATCTTTGACTTCCTCACCATAAAATGAATCCCAGTTGGAACCACGTACTGGATGTGCCCAGACTGGTCCACAGGACTGGTGCTGTAGCTGTAATGGCTGATGACCATTTTAACTGTTATTTTGCAAGGTTAATTTATTATAAAACAATTTATGAAATGCAAATAGGACTTTAAAATGTGAGACAAAGATGTCAGATGCATCAATTTTTCCTGAAACGCATAAGCTCTCCCCATATTCTAAATCCTGGCAGGGCAGCCTTCCCCCTCTTCTGTTACCTGACATTGCATTTGTTTCCTATTAGTTCATAATGAACACGAGACTTTAGAAAACATGTAACGAAAGGTTCTATTACGGGATTAAGGGAACCATAATTCTGCCTGATATATGTGATCACACTTTGAATGTTACATTTACATATTTGATTTGCATGCAGTAGTTAACCTTTGCGTTGACAGTCTCCAAGCTCACAGAGCTCAGTCCAAAGCCTTTTAAAGTTGTCTGGTTTTTGATCAAACCCGTCATCCAGAAGCCCACGCAGTTCACCAGCAGTTTGAGTCACAGTTTTGGGGTTAATTGCCTTTTTGTCAGCATCCGTGGCCCTGTGTAGGCTCTCTTACTTAGGTGTCATCTCTTCAGCTGGTACCTTTACAGGGTTAGAAAAAGGGAGAGGGGTGTCAGTGGATGCTGCAATCCTCTCTTTTCAAATCAGCATTCAATGCTGCAGCCCTGATAGCTTCTGGTGGGCTTGACCTCCATACAGCATCCGTGAGCCAGTTCTCCCTCAGGGACTACAAGACTACAAGAAACAGGGACTAAGGAGCTTTTACAGAACACGGTATTATTTAATTTTAGAGCAGAAATGTTATAGAAACAATATATGGGAAAGGAATAAACGTGCTTCATGTGTGCTAAGTGTATCTGCAACCCCATGACATCCTGCTGGTAACTCTTCAGTCTGTATGTGCCCTTCAGACCGCAGCTCAAGGCTGATGCTCTTCAAATCACTCCCCTTTGTCTAACTTCTTGACAAAATATGTAATTACTCCCCTTAAACAGGCTCTCAGGCTTACTTGTCTGGGGGTTTGCAATAATTACTGCTAGCTGAGCCACGAAACCGCCGCTACCTACCAGTTATGCTCTTGATAGCAGGTCTGTGGTGAATGCTCCCTGTATGGATGGCATTTACCACCCTTCATAGTGTAGTCCTTGACATTTGTGTACGTCTAAGGACTTAGATCTGTCGGGAGGAGTATGCATGCCTTTCTCCAGTTAGTTTGTGATTTCCTTCCCATTTACAGTTTGGAACACAAATTTTATTACAATACAGTGTGGCTGATGTTTTTGCTCTTTTAAATGCTCTATAGGAGTGCACAGAACTGATTTTGAATCAGGCTGTGTTTTTCCTTTCTTTACCACAGTCTGGGAGGCCAGAGTTCAGGTACAAAAACTTTTTCCAAGTTGAGAGGCAATTTAAATAGCATTGTTTAAATTGTAGGATGACATGGTCCAATGCCTTTATGTTGGGGATGGAGAGCATAGCTGCCTTCATAGCAGACACAGTGGGATGCCTTTTCGTAACTGTGACAGTCCCTTTGCAGGATTGCTAAATGTTTCTTGGCCATCTGTAGTTGAGAGGGCAACAAATTTAATACCCAGACTTTGGAAGAAAAAATATTAAAAACCCAGCAAAAAAAAAACCAGCCCAGACCTGACAAACAGAGCTCTCCTCTCATGGGAGCTAGGCTGTAAGTGAGAAAATCCATGAGAGGTACTCTCCACAAAGCCTGGAAGAAAAAGGACAAAGAATGGGATCTGATTAAATATGTTTCCCTTTGAAAGAATTCATCACTCAAACATAAAATGTAAAAGAGACTCAGTGCTTGTCCGTGAAGTAACTCCCGACTCGCACGGCTGCGTTTGAATTGGCCTCTGTCAAACCGAGTCTGTGGGTGCAGCACAGGTTCCTATCCTGCCTCCAGTGTGTATTAACAGCTCTGCTGATGGGAATCAGCTCAGGCTCCTGCTGCATGGAAGAAATACCATTGCTTCTCCCTGCAGGGAAAGCTGTACAGCCAGAATGGAGCAAGAAACAGAAAAACTGATCTCCTAAAAATTATTATTATTCATACAACGCTTGTAATTAAGGACCCAACCAAATAATGTGGGAAGGAATTATTTCAACATGTTCAAGCTCACATGTGCATGGAGGCATTCCTGCAAGGGTCACAGACTGGGTCTCTTGTTGTTGAAACCCAAACAGTGCTATCAAGAGCTTTACCTTGGTTTAAAGCCTCCTCCTGTGGCCCAACTAGTAAGCTCTTGCACAACTTTATCCCTCTTACTATTACAAAGTGTATTCTTGTTTTTATTCTAAGCTGAATTTATTCCCACTTGTTGCCCAAACATTTTTCAGCTCTAAGTAGCTTGTTCACTTGTTCTCGCTGGTGCTTACCCCAACTGACCCACAAGTATTTATGGAGAACAATCCCATCCCTTCTCAGTCCTCCTTTCTTTTGGCTGAATATATCAGGTGTTACCTGCATTGCTGTCTGGGTCAGATCAGCATTGAACTGCCTTTGCCAGAGCAGCCACTGGGGCTCCTGAGCTAATGTACTGCAGTTATAGAATCACAGGGACCTTAAAGATCTTCTAGTTCCATCCCCCACATCATAGGCAGGGACACCTTCCACTAGATCATGTTGCTCAAAGCACCATCCAGCCTGCCCTTGAACACTTCCAAGGAGCAGGAATCCACAACCTCTCTAAGCAACCTGTTGCTTTGTCTCACCATCCTCATAGTGAAAAATTTCTTCCTTATATCTAATCTAAATCTATCCTTCTAGTTCAGACCCATTGCCACTTGTCCTGTCACTACAAGTCCTTGTAACATATCCGTCCCCATCTTTCCTTTAGGCCCCGTTTGAATGCTGAAAGGCTGCAATAAGGTCTCCCTGGAGCCTTCTCTTCTCCAGGCTTAATAACCCCAACACTTTCAGCCTGTTTTAAGAGAGGTGGTCCAGCCTTCCAATTATCTTTGTGGCCTCCTCTGGACTTTCTCCAATGTGTCCATGTCCTTCTTATGTTTGGCACCCCACAGCTGAACACAGAATCATCTCCCTGGACCCACTGGTCACGCTTATTTGATGCAGCCCAGGATGCGGTTGGTGAGCCATGATTCATCACTGATGCTACTGATTTCACTTGTGTTCTTTCTCCTTACTTTATCTCTTCAAGAATTTGTGTATTTTAGAATAAAGTTATTTTTTCTTCCCTTTTCTCCCTTTGTCCTTTTTCCTTATCTTCCAACAGATGGTAAACTGAAGATGTGGGTATATGGAGTATCAGCTGGTGGGTTCCTCATCATAATTTTCCTGATTTTTACATCCTACCTGATGTGGTGAGTATGGGTGAATTTTGTCCTTAAATAAAAGCTAGTTTTATTTAAACCTTCTATAATATATCATGATATTCTGTGTGCCAGAGATTTAATCCTTAAGGAAAGGATGGAGCTTGGATTACTTAACTGCTTTCCAAATCGTAAATGTTAACAGACATAATTCTGAAGAAGTATGGTGGCCACACAGGGAAAGAATTCTTTTTGGTTATCAACAGGCCCTTATATTTATTCAGACTTCTGCTGTGATTAGAAAGGGCTTTTTATTGTATTCTTTAAAAAAAGATAAAGTAAAACTGAACAAGGGCAAAGAGTCTGATTGGATCGAGGAGCTGGCTTCCGCTCAAGGAAGGACAAAATAGAATAGGGGCATTCAGTTGGAAAATGATGTTTGATGTGGGAATACAATAGAGATCTATGAAATCATGAATGGAGTAGAAAAGGGGGCAAGGGAATTTTTATTTCCCACAATATAAGAAGTGGGAGGCATCTGATGAAATGATCGTTTAAAAATAAACAAAAGATTTTATTTTTCACACAGTGCATTATTGCCTTGTGAGCTTGCTGCTCCCGGGGACTGTGCATGCCAGGAAGATAAATGGATTCAAAGATGGCATAACACTTCACAGGAGATTGGGTCTCTTGGTGTTAATTGTGGTTTTCTGGATGTACGCTCCAGCTCAGGAAATCCCTAGATAGGTTTTTGCCGTTAATACATCAGGTGGAAACATGTCCTTTGTCTAAAGCTGCCATTACCAGCCACGGTTAGAGATAGGTTACCCGGAGTACCGCAGTCATGGTCTACACCAGTGCATTGTTGGTCATGGGCTTTACTGGTGAAGGAGATGTCTGCCCTCTTTCTAAACAGCAGTCACCCTGGGCAGGGATGGGAGGCCTGGCTTGGCAGAACTAGTGTGGTGCTCTCTGGGTGGACTGTTTCGGAAGGCGCTGCCACTGATGCAAAAGGAGCAGTGGCCAGAGTCCGTGTGTCCTGCAATACCCACAGCTGTCCCTGTGGAGCAGGGAGTTGGCCAGGGTTTTACAAATGTTAATGGTGCTGCTGCCCCAGTCTCTGTCAAACCAGGGCGGGCAGCTGGAGAGTCACAAGTGTGACCTGACAGCATCATTGCCTGCCTTCATCCAAGATCACTTTATTCTCTCTCATTCCCTTAGTCTTTCTCTCACACTTAGTCTTCAATTAAAAGCTTAAATAACAATGTGTGAATGCTACTTAGGAGTTGCACGTTCCTTATTTTCCAAGCCATGTAGCTGCCGTTTCTCTATGACTTCACAGTGAAGCATGCAGAGGACTTTTTAAATTACATAATTGTCCATCACTGAAACTCCGGTGAGGAAGTGCGTTTCTCAATACTAAATATTGTTGCTTTAATTCCATGCCAAAGAAGAAATAGTATATGCCACTCCTAGACAGTTCATGTTTCAATTTTTCTCTGAGGTATTCCTTGTTTTGTCAGCTGTGAGAAGACACAGGAGACCAATATGCTTTATTTCCTCTCCAGATGAAGAGCACAGTCGGCTGCCTGTTTTTGGCAGGCTGTCTGTCCGTACCACACATGTAAGAGCACTCAGGCAGGTCCACGTGGTTTTTCTTGGAAGTGGTCTCTATACTGCAGTGTTACTTAGTTGTAAAATGAAATGGCCAGCGTGGGAAGTTGATTTTTTGTTGAAGCTTGGGTTTTGATGATGTTTCTGCCAACTTACAATTTTGTCTCCTGAAATATTTTTCTTTTTTCATGCAGCAAAAAAACAAAGCAGCATCAAAGCACTCCTCCGCAGCAGAAGCCTCTAACCTTAGCCTACGATGGAGACATTGACATGTAACATAAAAAAGAAATCCAAATGTAGACATCAGCTGCCTTAAACTGCTTTCTTTTTTGGAACTTTCTGACTTCTCAGTTTTTTGAGGAATCTCCTGATGTGTAATATGCCAGGCAGAACAGAAGTATTGCAAGCTTAAAATTTTGCCACCTCTTTATTAAAAGAAAATGGAGTCAAAAGATCTAGATCTTGTGAAACTTCTCTGAAGAGACCAGAAAATACATCTCTTCCTGTTGTGCAATGGGAATTGAGGAAAAAAAAATAAAAAGAGAATCTACAGACATCAGAAGGAATTAGTAAATCAAAAAGGCATGACAATCCTGAGGAAAATGTGACATTTACTGTAAATGACAAGTTTGACACAGCATCATTATGCACTATATTAGTGCAGAGTTCTTTATTCTTCACATATTTCAACAATGAGTTTTCTAGTGTTTACATTTCGTTCAAAGACTTTAAAACCAGATCATGTATTTTGAGAAATGCAAGGAAGAATGATTTGAAGTGTCTGAAGTTATCAGGTTTTTTAAAGTTTCTTCCTTCTTATCCTGTTTTCTAGTCTGGAATATGATTTTGCTTCATTTCCACCTACAGGACAGAATAAGGATTGTTATGAAAAAGCATAGGTGGTTTCTTAACCAAGAATATTTTTTAAAGAGTTGAGTAGATAGTGTTTTGATGAATGGCTAGAGGATTTGATTGTTTAAAAAGTATTTTAAATTAAATTAAACCATGTAGATACATTAAGGCCAGTTTGAATTGTTATTCATTTTAATTAAAACAAACTCTGCTTTTCTATTTAACTTTTCGTATCTGAAATATTTATAGATTCTTTTTTTGAATTTAATTACCTGACCTCATTTAATATACATCAAACACAAATGCAGTTTGTAGAAGGTCTTGCTTTTTTAAATGTTTCAAAACCACTGAGAAGTTACATGTCGTAAACATCTGGGAACATTTGAAGAGGATAAGTGTTTATAATAGTGTGTGTCGCAAGTAAGAAAGTGCCATCTTGTGGTATTGACTTGTATTTATAAGCAAATAAAATGCTAAAGAGAGTGAGAAAATTGCTTCTGGTATGTTGAATTAAATGTGTGTAAACAACATTCATTATTAGTCTTTTACTGTGTCTGAGATGGGACTCAGATTTCAAACAATTCTGGCATATTTTGTGCTGTAGTGATTAGTGAAAGAAACATTGCAGACAAGTACAACTCAAGAGAATAATTATACATCTGGAGAATGCTTGGTCTTATTTTTAACTCAGTGCTGCTGTTTATACCAGTAATTAGAACAGTAAAAAAGCATTTCTATCCTGGCACCTATGCAGTCCTTCTCAATCTGCAGTTCAGAGAGGTTCATCACAAGAGAAGGGTGAAAACTAGGACTGAAGTCAGTGTTTGTCTTGTTCTTTTGCCATTTACAGCTTTGTAAGATGTGAATATTATGGTTCCACTGAAAAAAATGATGGTGTTGTAGATAGGTTTCCTTCCCCAGGGTCAGGATCCTACCTGTCCAGCATTTCTCCTGCAGCACTGAATTGAGATGATACTGTGTCATCAAAGCAAGGTCAGAAATGGGCATTCTTCTTCCTGGGTTTAGAAGAAAAAAAAAAAAAGCTGATGGAATTTTGAGGGGATATTCTGTCACTTAATTCAGGCCCTAAAGATGTTCTGCTGGCCCTACTTGCTACCTTAGAGCTGCAACTTTGTGGTGTAAAAAGCAGGATCTGGTGCTTCCCCATAACATTGGGGTCCTAAATCTTTTTTTTTTAATGGTGCCCTGTACCGAACTGTTGCATAACATGTAAAGAGTAAGAGTTACAAGAGGAGTAATGATCTAGTGCTATTAGGAAGAATAGTGCCAGGTCTTGATATAATTTGTCTGCAGTATATGATGTGAGGAGAGTCGTATTCTCTCAATAATGAAGGAATAAACTCAGTTAAGCAAGCTATTCAAAAAGATATCAGAGTGGGAAAGTTGGTTTAATAATAACAAAAAAATGAAAGCTGCACTATGTGATTATTGCCTCTCAACAACAGGGTGACTTACAGTCTAAACCATGATGTCCAGTGCAGGAGATGCTCCTGTTTGGTGAGTTGCCAGGGGGAGGCAAGGAGCAAAGTGTGTTTATGCTGAGTAGATGGACCTGGGGTTGTGTTTCAGCTTGGTGGACTTCATGCAGTGTGTCCCCCCGACTCATGCTAGAGCACCTTCTGGCCAAAGGCCCAGAGGGTCTCCAGAGGGACTGTCTGTGGTTCATGCTGGGGCTGGGCACTGCCTGTGGAGCTGTGGGCTGTGTGGGGCACTGGCGCGTGGGACAACATCTGCTGCAGAGCTGCTGCAGTTCAGTAAAGCCCTTTAGGGAATTGATGCACCCGTTTGACTTTGTAAAACAAAACCGAGGGGAAGGCTCATGAGGCTGTGTGCTGTGCCTGCTGGCGTGCACATGAATCCCACATCTGGTCGTGGTCCAGCTTGGACAGCATGGTGATGCAAATGTCACAATGTAATTGCATTTATTTGATAATTTGAATTAAGCTGTGAAATTGAACCGAGGAGCTGGTGGCCCTGCAGGGTCCATGAGACTGAGAATGCAGTGTAATGCAAAAGAAGTAATTGGCTGTTTAGACGGATACCAAGATTTATTGCCGTTTGTAAGAGCCCTAGATATCCTACTGGGAGGAGTGCCCAGCCTCCCGTGGGAGCACTGGAAGCCAATTCCTACCTTTCAGAGTCCCAGGAGAGTCATAACATGGAAGAGGAATTATTCCCAACTCTTGCATATTTGGGGTTTGTAAACAGTCTCAAGGATCTGGTGCTGACCTGTGCCAAAGACAAGAGACAGATCTTGGTCCCATTCAGGAAGGCAATTAATTCCCCAGCTAGGGCATCCCATTAAGACAAGTATGTGATTGAGAGTAAAAGCATCTGAGGGTGAAGAGTTTACCAACTGCCCTGGCAATATGTCTTGGTAGAAAGAATCTTCATTTTTTCATCTTTTGTTTCCACACTTGATTTCAGTGTCCACTACCAGATGTCTCGTATTTTGATATTACACCTGCAGAATGTGCATTTATCATCTGTGGCCTTTTCCTTTCCTCCATTCAAAGACTCTAACACACAACAGTAAAACAAAATAGCAGCAACTGAATTAAGACACCACAGAAGACAACTGACCAAAAAGTATTGAAGTGTTGCATACCTCCATCATTCCCACAGGCATTTTGGCTATGCTCAGAAATGGGATTTTGGCATGCACAGGTACCATGCTCATGCACATCTTTGTGCCTAAACAGTGCAAACACTGGGGGTTTCTGCAAGGTATGTAAAATCAAACTACATTTTTTCCTGCAGAAATATTCTGAAGTCTTGGGGAGCTTTCACATTACTAGGGCTGGATCCCAGCTGTACTCCTCTTCCCCTGGCAACCACTCCAGAAGTGTCGCTGAACACTTGGACTTTGGGTGCTGCAGTCAAGGGCAAAGACAGTAATTTTCTTTTCTATGGAAGCAGAGTACTGTAAAAATTCCTCCAAGACAACGTAGCTAAAGACTTGTAAATTAGCTTGTGCTTGCATTCTTATGTTTTGAGAAGAGCCTTATTGTGTAGTTTTCTTTGCTTAAGTGCACTTATATTATGGCCTGTTTCATACGGAAATGAAGAAAATATTATCTTTGGGGAAAAAAAGAATTAGTTGGGCACTTCTATTTTGGATTAGTCCTGATAAATACGAAGTTATTATTAAACATCAGGGCATTTGCTGCTAATGTGGCAGAGCTGCTTTCTTGACTTATTTTTTTCTAAATGCATAACTTAATTTACTCTTACAAATGGAAGGAGAAATGTAGTTTAAATATAACTTTGAAGCTTGTTTTCAATTGGGAGGTAGTAACATGGGGAAAAAAATCATCTAACTCAGGACCTTTTGAAAGATGGATCAGGATACCTTATGTATTAACATGCCTCAGGACAGATTACAGTTCCGTCTGGTTTAAAATGTAATTTAAATGAATTAACTTCCACATCTTACAGCTGTGACATGCACCTGTCCTGGACAGGAGCTTGATTTATATTATCTTTATGAAGATGTATCCGTGTGCATACTATTAGGCGCCATCAATATGCATGTGTTATCTGATTCCTGGAGCCACGACCTGACAGGTGACTCTGTTACTGTCATTTAACTGCTGACATGACTTCTGCCTCTGGCCGTGGCGTTAAGCTGTTGTGATGTGACACGACCTGACTCGTAACACGACAGGTCGTGCCTCCTGTTTCTGTTAGATGTGGAAGATAAAGTCCCATGTAACTCCTCCTGGTCTTGCTTCTTCTCCTCAGGTTGTGACAGTCACCCCTGCCCGGTGCAGCAGTGCAGATGGAGCATGTGATGTGTTAGGGGGCTGTTACCAGTTGAGAAAGTTGTACAGCTGTGAGGTTGCCTTAAAGAAGTCTGTCTGACCCGTCAGGATAACTAGGACCAGAAACACGAGTGTAAAAGCCTGAGGAATTCACCGGAGCTACCATTAAATAAATGAAATCACATGCAGTCATTTCTTCTTCCTACTTGGTACAGAGAAATGAGTCTCTCTGATAGCATGGGACCCCACCGTCCCTTGAAATGGGTCATTATTTGGCCATGCTTTGTGATCTGGCTACATTTACACTTGGGGAGAAAAGAGAAGATTTGAATGAAGAGTTGTTATGGTAATCACGGCTGCGGGATGCTTTCTGAATGAATATTTAATGTATACCCTTTTATCCTCTAATCTAATATAGTTTATTCTTATTTTTAAATGTAAACATATGCTGAAACAGTCACACACAAAACCTCCGAGTGAAGAATCCAAAGCCCTCATATTTGTACTTGTTGATAATTATGTTCATTTAATTTGATAATTATGCTCATTTACTTTGATTACATGCTTTTTACAATAGCATATAGAATGGACTCTAGGTGGATACATAGGTTAAAGCAATTTATAGGATTTATCCTGTCTATGAAGAGTTGGTTTGATGGAATGAAAAATCAGATTCCATTTCCTCTGATAAGGAAGAATGTTAATTTTCTCCTCTGCTTTATGAAAGTTCACCTGCGTGTTATGAATGTTGTGGTTGTTACATGCCAGTATGACATTTGGAAAAAAGAGAAGACTCTTCAAACATAATAACAGTGAAGAATCTTTCAACAGGATGTGGATGAAGTGGAGCACCAAGCATTAATTTTGCAGATGAGGAAGATGGCAGTTGTAATTTTTCTTCTCTTTTTATATATATATGTACATATATATATGTTTGTTTTTTTTTGGTTTGGTTTGGTTTGTTTTTTTTGTTTATTTGTGGTGGGTTTTTTTGTTTGTTTGGGTTTTTTTTTTTGGTGCAATCTGGCTTCTATGCCATGTGAGCAGGCTCTGAGTAGCTTTTCTGCAAACTGAGTGGATAGATAAAGCCCAGAAATGGTGTTTCCAGGCTGCTGCCATTGGACAGTAACCACCACACGTTGCAGCAGCAGGATTAGGACAAGGAACAATGCAATGTTTGCCTCTCCATTGTAATTATCCTTTGGTAGCTGTGTTTTGAAACTTGTGTTCAGCAAGAATTAATACGTGTGTGTAGTGTCACTCTTCTGACACTGTTGTAGCATCAGGCAAAAACATATTTGAAGGGATGTATCTGGTCCGGTCAGTAAATGATGCCTATTAACTTCACTTACAGATGATCAGATCATTTGTAGGTTATCTGTTGCTTCCTCAGAGATTTCCACCTTCAGTGCCCTTTGTGAATATGAATTCATCGATCCTGAAACACCTCATGTGGCAAATTAAGTTAATTACACAATTGGGTTTTGCTTTCTACATTGCTGGTTAATTTAGTTCAGTGATTAGATTAGATTAGAGAAGAGCATGCCATCAATTGATGGGTCAGACCAGTGAAAGATCCAAGTGTACCATGAGAAATGTGGTCTGTGACTGCAGCAGAAGGGTTAAGTTTCTTGGCTTGTGTGCATTTGGTAGAACAAGTGTATCCAAATTTATTTAAGTCGAGTAGTTGGGACCTACCTGAAGATGAAAATACATGATGGTTTCAGTGACAGGATGCAACAGAGATTTAATCAATCATCTTCTGTGCTTTGGGAAAAAACAACGCAGAAAATCCATGGTGACAGTCAACACCAGTGTTTTTTTCTATTGGTAGTGAGTATTTTAAGTCTTTCCTCTAATGAAACTAAAGCCTTGTCCTCAGATAAACAATCCAAAGCAGGACTGGAGATTTCTCTATGACAGTTTTTTTTCTTCCAGTGTGCATTATGTAGAACTTGTGGAGGTTATAGCCCACCTAGCCCACCTGAAGCACCAGTGACTGCTTGTGTCTCAACCACTATAGGTGAACTGTTTGTTTTGAGAAGTATTAGAAACACATGTGCTGAAACCCAGAGAGTGTGTCTGAGCCATCTCTCCCAGTGACAGATACACTGAGGGACTGTCACAGCAGCAACGGTCATACCAGAACAACACACAGCAATCTCTTGTTTCTATAACAGCCCCACACCACTTTTTCAAGTGGGCAAAACACTTCATCTTCCAGTGTCCGACAGTCCAGGAGTAGAGAAAATGGGCCTTTGTATCTCATTCCTTGTCCTAGCTGTGGTTTCTATTACAATGGGCTGTGCATGATGGGCTCAGCAGAGGAGCAACAGAGATGTACATCTATAGAAGCTCTATCCTATGACTGATGGCTGCACTCTGTGGTGGCAGTGATGACATTCAGGCAGGTTTCTCAGTGCTGGAAAGCATCAGGAGATTGGTACTTCTTCAGTAGAGGCTGGCGGAAAATACCGCTTCAAATACTGAATGCAATCAGGTGATGGAGCCTGTTAAAGACTGAATTGAGATGAAAAGCTGTAATGCAGATGTGTCACATCACGGTTGCGTTGTCACTCTGTTCCTTTGTATGATACGGCAGATCCACCGCAATTATTTTTAAATGCAGTCTCTATTACTGCAAAGCGGTCACTTGAAATATTTCTGCTGTTTTACTTGCTTCATACCAAGTGAGATTTCACTCAATTTGTCATTAAAACCACTGTCCTCTTCTGGGGAAAGAGAGTATATTTACATAAACTGCTCTCCAGTAATTCTGTTTTCTCTGGGAGTAAGGGCTGGCATAATTTCCTGATCTCAACAAGCTTTGTCCAGGGGACCGAAGGCAGATGGAAGGGAGTACAGATCTGTTCAGTGCACTCAGTGGGCTATAAAAAGGTTGGAGGGAATCAAACTCCTATTCCTTTGTCACTCCTGTACAGGCAACATGGATCATCTTTGGCCAAAACCCCCTCACCCTAAAGCCAACAGGAAAAAAAAGACCAAAACACTTCAGTTTTGCAAAGTTGTGCACTATTTTTGATGTACAGACAGAACTTAATTTCTGAATGAAGAGCCACCATCTGGGATGAGTCTGCCAGATCCCCTCTGCAGTCCCCACTGCACGCAGTTATGATTCCCTTTTAGAGAGATCATACAACGGGCTGAATTGACAACCCTGCTCACAAATCATCAGGGATGGCTCTCCCAGATAATGAAATCTTTTGAGTATTTTTCCACAGAATGCTAGTGCTTTTACTCTTCATCATCTTATTTCCATCACCATGACAGGCAAGGAAGTACTTCTCTAAAAACCAGAAAGCTGCCTGTCTCACCTAATCACACGAACCTGGGAAGTTGATGATGGGGTGGGGATGGGGGGGAAGCCAAATACTGTGAAATTTGAAATGAAATGGGGAGTGTTGCTGCGCAAACTGCAGGACCAGCTCTCCCAAGTCTTGGCTGCAGCATGCAGGAGTTGGTTGTCCTGTCATTGTCCTACAGAGAAAGATTCATTCATTTATCAAAGCTCTAGAAATGCAAAATACACACCCACACCAACACTAAGACACACGCACCCCCAAGTTTAGTCACAAGTCCTCTTCTCTCTTAACCTTCTGCTGTTCAAGGCATAAACCTCTTTTTAACCCGGGTAATAAGTCTGGCTTTGTTGAGCAGGTGCAAGGGTTCTGTGGATGCGGCTGTTTGAGTGCTGATGCCAGGACTGAGTTAAAATCTAATTTAAACAGAAAAGAAAAAAGCATTTGGAGATAAAACCCCACTGCCGACGCAGGGGCTGGTGGCTGCCAGCCATGGGCCAGGGACAGCAGCAGTGCTGGCTGGGCCAGTGCTGGGAGCTTTGGAAAAGAAATATCCCTATTAAAATGCTGATGGTGCCTGGAGCTGCTGCTTGGTGCAGTCAAGCATGGTCTGTGTTCCGCATTTTGTTTAATATTAGACACTTTGTCTGGCCTCTTCTGCTACTTGCTTTGTTTCTATTAATTATCTTTGATTTCCTTTTGCTTCTTTATCAGCTTCACTTATTTTTTTTCTGTAAAACTTCAGATCAGCTTTCTAAAGCAAAAAAAAATAATATTTAAAGCAAGAGTTTTTTTCTCCCTTGCTGACACTGAAACAATGAATATGGATCAGAATTTTCATTTCCTTTTTTACCACATCCATTTACTTGATAGAACAAACTTGCCAGCCTAGTTTTACTTTGATAAACCTAATAAGGAAAAAGCACTTTCCAGCTCCATATTATTTAATGCCTTGTTTGTGACTTCAGCATCCCTTATACAGGTTTAAAGACAATTTATTCTTTATTGCCCTCAAGTCATTTCAGGAGAGTGCTTGTGTTTTTTCCGACATAAAAATGTCCCCCTATAACATGATGAATATTAAATAGGTGCTTGAATGGAAATGAAATGGTGTGTGCTGACCTGACAGCTCCATTTATTGCAGCACGGCCAGGAGAGAACCAAAATGTCAGCGCTGTCCAGCCGTGGATGTGGGGACCCACTCATGAATTATTTCATCAAATGACCAATTTTACCAATGGACCTGGGCGCTGGTGTGAACTCTCTTCTGCGAGGAGCATTGTCCTGCTTTCCTAAGGACTTCATTTGCTGCCCAGCTGAAAGCAGACCCTGGCTACAAAAATAGAGCTGGTTTCTGCTTCTGCGCTGCTGCCTGATTGGAGCAGTGCTGGCCCAGAGTCGCTCTTCCAGCAGCTGTAAGGTGAAAAGTCTGGGTTAATTTGTAGGGGTGGTATGTTGCTCATTCTGAGACTGATGGTTTTGCTGTCTTGATAGCACTAGGGAACAGGGATCAGCCCCCTGCTGTGCCTGCAGCTCCCCATATCACTCATCTTCTCCACACAAGTGAGGCAAAGGGCTGAGCACCAGCAGAGAGAACAACTCAGAGGCACAAAATACCCCAGGATGAATCAGAGGCCGATGCATGGTGATGCCAACACCTGCCAACCCTCACTGGGGAAGCGGGGAAGAAGCTGCACATAAGTGGAGGAGGAATCGGTGGGTTCCTTGCAGAGCTGTGCTGGACTCTTCAGGCCCTTTCTGTGGCAATCTGTGCATGGGTGGGCTGCAAGAACTGGTGGGGACTCCTTTAAGGTCTTTATCAACCTAAATGACCCTATGATTCTGAGGTGAGTGGTGATGAGATGGCTGGAGGCAGAGCTGGAGACCATTGCCTGCAGGCTCTCCCCTTGGCAGGAGAGCTCAGCCCTCATCTTGTGTGTGCCTCCCAGTGAATTACCCCTTACTGAAAGAAAAGGAGATGGCTGGGATTTTTTTTCTTCTACTGCCAAGAGAATGAACAGGCACCCTGAAGATTATTAGGGAGAAGTGAAATGAGTTCCTTTCTCATTCCTCTACTTAGAGGACAGTCCTGGAAGTGTTGCCTTCTCTAACCTGTGATGTATTTGATCACTCTTCTTCTCCAGAGCTGTTACTGGGATGTGGACTTTCCCGTTCCTCGTGGACATGTTCAACTGCTCACCATGCAGAGGGTGAAGGACAGGAATGCACCTTGCACACAAGACAGCACTTCCTATGAGTGCTGGCTGGAGCACTGCTATTCACATTCACAAGGTTTACCAACGACTTACTGGGTTTTTTTCCCCTCCCAAATATGTGACATTTTTCATATGTAAAAGCACAATTTTGCTTTCAAAGTTGAGACAAAGCAAAATAAATTCATCTGGAGGCTCAGCAGCTCAGTGTGGACTGAAAACAAGGCGCTAATCCATAGCTATGGTGCAGAATTACTGGCACCAGTACAACACGGGTATTGGTGTTACTTATTGATGCCTGGTTCACGGCTGGCTGTGTCTTCTCAGTTTCTGCAGGGCCTGCTTTGCACAGACTGATATTGTATATGGGTCTTCATTGGAAGGTTTCTTTAATTCTTTTTTTTACTCCAACACTTTGCTAGTCAGTAGTTCCACTGTGGATATCTTATGTGTGTAGCTGTGAGCATACTTTTAAGTGTTTGCAGGATCAGAAGGAAAATGCAACTCGTTTTTTAGCTGTTTGCTTCATCGTTTAGCTCATGGGTGGATTTTGATGCTCCTCCCAGATGTGCTAACTTGCTCCAGTTGTTCTTCCTTCCCTGGGTTACGCTTTTTCCAAAAACAAATGCAAGGGCAGTCCAAGTGATGCTACGAGTCATTAGATGACTAAAGGTGATGGTGTCATTTCAAGGCAGCAGCAGATGTCTGCAGTGGCCTTTCTGTGCTGCAGCCAGTAATGAAGGTGATGGGGTGGTTTCTGTAGCGTGGTGCAGACTGGTTTTATTGTTCTTTTTTCCTCTAGGTATTTCTCCGATCAGTGTTTTGTGTGAATTCATGTCGTGTTTGCTTTTGTTCCATTTGGGAACTGAAGGAAAGATGGTTGTGGTAACAGTGCAGTAGGAGTGCCCTCACCGAGTCAAACATGCTCATGTTATCATAACCACTTTGCCATGTGGGAAGTTAAGGACTTTAAAAATTACTATATATGCACTACCTACAAATACAAGGGGCACAACCAGATTAACTGTTGCTTGTTTTGGCAAAAACGGCTGTGCAATGGTGCAGAACAAAGAGCAAAAATCTGCCTGAGATTATCTCAATACGTTTTCCTCAGTTGGAATAAAGAACTGTCCGGTGCCTGTATTGGGTAGGGAAGGTCCCCAGCCACTCAGAGCAGGAAATGTGACTGCCCCAACCACAACATCTTGGTCTGCTCTGAGACCACTTTGTGCTTTCCACTGTCCTCTGCCTTGCTCACCTGGCAGTTCTGCATTTCATTTAATGGGAATGCAAGAACTGGAAATATCCTTACTGTCCCACATAAGTAAATAATTAAACCCTATAATTAATCAATAATAGATCTGAGAGAGCTACAGTATTAGGGCCTAGAAAAATGTTAGCCAAATTAATATACATCCACTATCAAAAAAAATGTACTTCAATAATCCCAGTGTGAATGGGCAAAGCAAACAAAGATTCATGGCGATTCCCTGGGTCAGGACTACAAAACAAAGGTATGGAAACATCCACACTCGACAGAGACACATCCTACTGCAATTTGTCAAGTCTGTTCAAGGTAATGTTGCAGTCAGGAGCAGTTTTGCTTTGCCTCGAGGCCAGGCTGGACTTCATGCAGTGCTTGCGTGCCTGAGCTTGTTTGAGTACCCTGATGAATCACTTGATTTAGAAAGAGAAATTGGCTTCTGAGATCTTCTGAAGATCCTTGAAGAAGCTGAGCCCTGGCACCATGGTGCATCTCCTTGCATAGTCAGGGGACATCACTTCTCAGGGTGAAAATTGCTGCTGGAAGGTGGGTGAGAGCTGCTCCTGGGGCTCCAACATACAGATGGGATCACAGAGTGGGTGGTGGAGACAGACTGATGTAGGGCCACCCTGGGCAGCTGTGGAGAAATCCCTGTCCCTGGAGAAGGTTGATTTAGAGCCACAAAAAGGGGTATCCTCAGGAGCAGACAGTGAAATCAGCCCTGGTATGATTGTGACTAGTAAGATAGCAGAGCTCAGCATCTGCATCACTTTTGTTGCTGTTGGTCATTAACACTTCTTTCAAGCTGCTACTTCGTTCTGAAGTGTCAGGCTTGACATGTGGAGACACCAGCCACAGCTGTGGGTGCTGGTTGCTTTATCCTGGCACCAATGCAAAGATGGGCTCTGCCCTTTCAACTTGAGATGTGTTTCCCCTCTAGATTCTGCCTTTGGGGTGCATATGATACAAAATACAGCATTAATTGCATTCAAGTCTATATATCTTATCACAAAACTAAAGGACAGTAGTAAGGCAGATTCCTCCTCTTATTCCGCCCCCCACACACCCCGTAAGCGCTTGTAGAGGTGTTTTGCAACCTTGCCGTGATGGCAATAAGCCTTTATCTGAACAAATTGATCCTGAGATACTGCAGTTTGTACCTTGTTTGCTGCCGCCTTGCCTGCTGTTTCTATCCTGGCTCTGAGCAGGTACAAATAATGAATTAACTGCTGGATAAGCCCTGTTCTCCCCTGAGCAATTATTCTGGCTTCTGCCATAGCAGACTCAATTTGTCCTGCAATAAGTACAATTTTCTGAGAAGTTAGTTCTGGTTCAGGTACTAAACATCCACATCTGTGCGGCTTGGGTATTTTTTGGGGGGAGCTGGTTGTGAATCAAGCTGTCAAATTGGCATGTGAAAAAGCACATCTTTGGAGTTCTGGGGTCCTTTTGGGGATGCAAATTTGCTTCCAGCTGTGTGTGGCATTAATTCAGTTAGTGAAGAGAGGGATGATATAAAATATGCATCGATCCTGAGCATGTAGTGTGTTAGCAACCTTTGTTTCTTCATTTCCAGAAGATCAGCATTAACGATTTAACACGAATTTAAATCTCAAACATGTAAAATTTGTTTGCAAAAGGTTCTGCGAGCTAGAAATGGAGGTGCTGGTTAAGAAGGTTACTTTGTACATCTGTTAATTAATTCTGGGTAGGAAGTGTCATGAAACAGAAAGGAAATTGTGCCAAATGGTGTATTTGAGCAGCAGCTGGCACACAGCACCTGTGAGCCTTACACACACCTATCCACCAGATGAGAGAGCAAATAATGGTGATGACTGAGAGACCCTAGTCAGGAGATACTGACCTGGTCAAGGCTTTTCTCCCTGTGTTTTAGCTTCAGGGTGCTCAAAATAGTATAAAATGGGCCAGGGTCAGTGACAAAGTTCCTTATTTTGCTGTGCATCGGGTTTATTCACATTAGCAGGTAGGCTTTGCTCATTTTCCTTTTGCAAAGAAATGATGATATGAATAGTCCTAATAGTTATAAGGAATGAGGCTGGGGTGACAGTGGAGAGCCTTGGGGACCTATTGAGCAGCTGTGAATGCCTTTAAAACTTAAAGCATCTTCCAAATAATTCCACACAATCTTCCAAGACAGAAAGCAATGAGATATGCCAAAGGGTTTAAAGTTTGCATGGAAAGAAAATGGTGACCCTACTCCAGTGCCATGATGAGCTGCTGGTTGCTTTTGATAGATAGTGGACTATACCTGGAATAATGAATGGCATGGTGCTCTTTGTGTGCCTGGTCTCCACAGTATGTGACTTGCGCCACGTTGGGGGGACCTGTGTGCACAGTTGGGGCATCCCTTTGCCCCTCCCAGACACATGCACCAGCTGGGAGCCCTGGGCATGGATGGGTCTCTGCTCCCAAGTAACAAGCTAAAGGACCGGAGGAAATGGCCCCAAGTTGCTCCAGGGGAGGTTTATGTCAAACACTGGAAGAGGCTGCCTGGGGAAGTGGTTGAGTCACCATCTCTGGAGGTATTTAGAAGACTTGAAGATGTGGTGCTGGCGACATGTTTAGCGGTTAACTTGTGAGTGCTGGGTTAAAGATTGGACTCAATGATCCTAAAGGTGCTAAGTGACATTTGGCCATCATTCTGAGGTGATCTGCTTTACGTGTCCATCAGGCATTGCCTGCACATCAGAGACAGTGTTCCCTGACTGGTAACAGTCATTTAGGGGAAAAGAGGAGAAAACAGCTGTTTCCTATCTTCCTTCAAACATCCAGGGTTATTGAGTGCACAGCAATGGGAATGGCTCCTCATGGGCTCCTCTAGTGACAGGGTTCTGCAGTGGCTATAGTATCCCACCATTTTCCTGTGCTGGACTGGATGAGAAACTTGGCAAATTGCCTTTTCGCTGGGTCTAGTGAAGGCTGTGAGAATTTCTGCACCAGTCATTGTAATGATGGTTTTCTTCTTTGCATTACATTTTGCTGAGTCAAAATTATCTGGCGAGGTAAAAGAAACGGTCTCTGTAAACAATGGTACCTATCCGCATAACTGCTGTCAATCACCAGCGGAACCTCTGCACATCTCCAGGCTACTACTGATGTCTTGGGTGCACGTACCCTGTACATAAACAACTTTCCCACTGTCACACCATCCTCCAAATCACAAACCCCACCTCTGGGAGGTGATGGCAGTGAGATTTTATGGTCTCGTGCCCCATCTTTAAACAGATGCAGGATTGCAGTCAGTGTTACATCCTGTTTACTCATTTTGAATATATTATTAAGTGTTTATTGGTACCAAAAGAGCATAATTAAATAGCATGCCAACTGCAGATGGAAACTATATTGATGGTGGCTTGTGGCACAGGAGATGTGTGAATTTTATTAACATTGTCATTTCCAATCCCCAGCATCATAAAGGATTTGGACGTTTTCTATTACAGTCACAGATCTACCTTAACGTTACTAAAGCCATCTCAGTGTGGAAAATTAGGTATAAACTGAAAAAATAATTAAAGGCCTGGTGACAACTTGATAACACTGAATAATTAAAATGTTGGTAACAAATCCTGAATTTTAATTTTCTTGCTATGGCTGATACTAGTAATTGAGATCAAAAGCATCTCCACTGCTTTAGGAAAGCTCACTCACGTATGTATTATTTAAGGAGGGGAAGGAAAAAGATGAAAACCATAGCTCTGGGTTAGGTCTGCTAACAGCCTGGGAATCACGTTAAATCCTGCAGATGGGAAAGTGCCAGAGCCAACTGAGCCGCTTCCCTCCGGTGCTCTTCAAACAGCATTAAGCTGCAGGAGGTACCTTCAGCAGCCCTGGCAATGTTCTTTATATTTAGGATACACTCCTTAGGCAATACACGAGTGGAAGTGATTTGGGTTATTCATTTTAAAGCAGATGGCCACTAGACAGGGGCAAACAGGAGATCTGCAGCATGGACATGGGCTGTACAAAGGTGAGCCTAATGGCACGAGCCATGGATCATGGCTAAGCTCAGAGGGAGAAGAGATGGCTGGGTTGCACCGGAGCTGCTTCATTTGCTTTTCCTTCTTGGGATTTATGGAACAGTATGATCTTGACACACTGAGATCGGTGCTGGTCCTTTTGTGACTCCTCACAGCTGCCTGGAGCTGTGGATCACCTCCTAGTTCAATGATCAGATCCTTTCTGGGGTAAGTACTTAAAATCTGTCTGGGGGGAAAGGAAATGAGATTTTGGGTCCACATGGGAGAGCAAGCAGAGGAGGAGGGAGCCAAGGCCGTCAGGGCCTGTCATCACCTCGATGACTGTGAAGGACTTAGGTACAATAAGTCTGCAGTTCCTGCAAGGAAGACTTCAATAGCATTGTTCCCTGAAAAGATATTAAGTACCTTGACATTGCCCTGAGTTTGTGCTGCATGTTTTAACCCATGCAGGTAGCTGCGGCTGTCTCCAAGGGTTGCTGGGACTGATCCTGCACCCCTCTGTTGGCCAGGGTCACCCCAGGATGGTGGCAGGGGGGCTGCAGGGACGGCTTTGCTTCGTGCTGTATAGTGAGTTGTCAACCCCACCTGGATCTGGCCACTGTGGGGGACTTTGTGAGGAGCCCAGCAGAAATCGTGCATAGCTCAGGGGAGCGGCAGGAGTGCAAACAGCTCCGAGAAGATCCTTTTATTTTTGTGTATATCCAGGTAAAAATAAACCACTGGGATTTACAATGGCACACATCTTACAAACTGGAATAATTCCAACAATTTGCAAGGCGATAGAAGGTTGTCTGCTGCAGTAAAATAATCCTTTTTTTTCCTTGAATATGCTGTGTATCTGGCCACTTGCACATGTAACATTTTAACATTAACTCTATTTTCTCCCCAGGCTGAAACAAGGCATTACTGTGCATTTTGTCTAATGAAATGATTATAATAATTTGACATAATCTCAAAGCCATGTTTAAATGCTGTTGTTGGAGGTTGTAAGCTGAACCAACACTCAGGAAGAGCTGAAAAGCTGAGTGTCTCCCTCGCTGTCCTTTTCCCGTTGGCAGTTCGTGTTTCGAAGGCAGCACAAAGAGACTTGTGTGAGCGATGCCTTTCCAGGGCAGTGCTGCTTCCCCTGCCTGCGGATCATGTCACTGCATTCATCCGGCTGTGTTTATTGATCAGCTTGATTGAGCTGAATTTGACAGTGAGCGCAGCCTTTCCATCTCACAGGAGAGCAGGCGCAGCTTAACGCGTGGTGAAGAGCATTGTGGCTCTGGGTGCACCTTTAGGACTGGAAGCAAATGCTTTATCTCCTCCATTATCTCCTTCACTTCCGATCCCTTGTTGATTAATATCCTTCATATCCCACCTGACTCCTCATCTGGGTACTCTTTGAATTAGGTATTGGTTTTGCTATTCAGTCTTCATTTGGAATTCCAGCAAAAATCAAACTGTAAATAGTAAACAGAAGTGGGAGGTGTTTCTGTAGGACTGGGACACTATAGGATGCTTGAGATGAGACCACACACCCTGCACCCAGCTGCTTTCCTAAATACTAGCAGCTCTGGTGGTGAAATAAAGCACAAATACCTCATAAAACAAGGACTCTGCTACAAGGGCCTGAACAATAGGAAGAGCTGTTGGGAGTCAGGGAGGAAAAGAAAACCAGCTTTGCTGAGCTATTGCAGACTAGCTTCTTCTTTACTGCATGGCATCCCATCTTCTCCAGCAAACCTATATGCACATTGGAGTTTGTTAAATCTTCCTGTAATTTAAGTGGTCTCCTAAGGGCTGCTGCTGGAGCAGATGGGACAGGGGATGCAGAGCTGCAGTAAGTGTGTGGGGGGCATCTGAGGCCTTGCTCACATCAGGAGAGGGCATGCCAGCCATGAGCAGCTGGTGTCACGGCCCCATGGCAGGGGCAGGACCTTGGAAGTGCTTCCAGCTACATTTTGGGGATACCTGCAGATGCTGGGGGAAGCTTGGCCCCAGGAGAGGCAGCAGCAGTTAGGGAGGGTGCACCTTGCATATCATCCACTGTGGGTGCATAGCTCTTGCCAAGGGCAGGATGAAGGTGTATTTTCAAGGCAAGAGTTTTCACTGTCTTCTGTAAGATCCAAGCAGCACAACAGCAGATTGTAAAGGGACTCGGGGCCCCGTAACTCTATCAGTTTTGATCAATTTTTCAGTTGAGTTAGTAATACACCAGAGAGCGTGTCAACGTGCTTTATGGAGGTCTGCAAGTGCCTACCATGGCTAATCCATAAAGCTCAAATGGTTTCCTGGAAAACAGACATTTTGTTGTCACCATGAGGAGACTACNCCTGCTCGAACTGCTGGGAACACTTCGGCAGGAGCTGCGGGCAGCACCTGAAGGACAGGCTCAAGGCAGCTGCTGACGGGTCCGACAGCCAGAGCCAGCCAGGAAAATGGCCATCACTGCCACGCTACTGCCCCTTCAGCCCTCACCCCTGCAACCCTTCCATCCTCTTGCCCAGGAAAAGCAACTGCATTTCTGTTTGGCTTTAATGAAAGTTAACAGCCAGTGTTTAGCAGTTCATGGTGATGCAATTAAAAACACAAAGCAGCCTCCCCGCCTCTGCTCCCCCCAACCCTTAAAACATAATTTGCTGTAAACTGGAGGGATTAGCTCTATTCTTTAACCATATTAGTATGAAAGATATGTCACCACTTAAATACTTGAATGGTTTTCTCAGTTTTCTGAATTTATCATTATAATATAAAATTATTTTCCTTTCAGGGTATTTACCAAAGCAGATTTTTCATCTGAGATGGTTATTCTGCCTGGCACTCTGACTTCCCATCCCCTCCAACAACCACTGAAAGTGTTTATGAAATTGCTTTTAAATTAACCCATTTCTGGACTTCTTTCAAAGCGTCTTCTATGTTTTGAACCCTGGAGTGCATTCTGGATACCCCACTATACCCCAGAAGCTGCAATTTTACTGATGAAGATTTGCTAGGGGAGGTTGTTTTTTTTTCATATTCACCTCACTCCAGGAGCTGGGAATTAATAAAAGCACTGACACTTCAGATAAAATAGTAAGAATGGGTGCTCACTGCAGAAGCTGAAGGTGAGAGTTGAAGGTCAGAGCTGAAGTTTACTGTGTAGCTGGAGCACTCCTTACCCCCCCCTAGCACTGATTATGCACTGCATGGATTCCCACAGCCCTTATGCACTCATGGTCTATACATCTATGGAGTGCTTCTGCCCTAGAGAGCACGGCCCATCCTGCCTACACCTCTGCCAAACCAATCCTTCTGCCTTTACCTCCCTCTTTCATAGGAGAAAGACAGATTTCAAAGGGGAAGGAAAAAAAATTGCCCAGAGATTTGACTATTGAGCCTGAGGAAAATCTCCTGGCTTTTTTACACAGTTACTGTTCCAAAGTATGACCATTTTCAGAGATTACCAGTTTGCTGAATATCCTTTTTTTCACCCACTGTGTTCAATATAAAGTATTTTTCCGTTCCACAGTCTATAAAAGCAGACTAATCCGCAAACTGAAAGCCAAGCCTTTCACTCTTCCCTCTGCCGAGGCTTGATGCAGAGAATAATATTCGGCAAGCAGTAATCACATCCTAACTGTTGCCTAAAGCGTGATTCGTACAGGATGAAAAGTCAGCGAGTGATAAGTTTCCAGATGACCTCTGTCAGTTCCTGAAAAGAAAAAGCAAGGGCAACAACAGCGCATGTTAGCGGGGAAGGCCAGCTCAAGCACAACTACATGGCGAGCCAAGTTTACGAGAAAGAGCAGAAAAGTGTCCTTGCATCCCCATCTAGTGGCTTTTGGTGACATTTTTTTTGGACATTCTCTACTTGTTAATGCAATAAGCACGTTTCTAAACTCGCATCAGAACTGCTGGGCTAAGTGCAGGCTGATTGATTTGAGAAACGTCTTTGGATTCAATTTTTTATAAATATTCCTCAGTAAGTTTTTGGTTTCTAAAAGTGGTTTTCTTCATCTCTGATCACTTTGTGAGCAGAGCCTCTGTGGCAGCAGAGAGAGCTGCTGGGCTCCAAAGGGACCAGTGGGCATGTTTGCTGCCTGGTGTAAATACCAGGTGTTGAGAGATGGCAGAACATCCCATGAATGGAAAGGAAACATCCATCGAACTTTCACAGAAATGTTAATTTAGTTAAGGATATATTTTCCTAAGAGCAGGACAGACTAGAAGGGTTTACAGAAGATCCACCAAAGCTTCTGTGAAAGGTGACCATTCCCCCATTGTACTCATACCTGCTTTCCCACCATTTGCTCTCTCTATCCAGAAAAGAGCAACTCATCGTCTTATTTCCATTGATGCCATAAAAGGAAATATTCCATTTTTTGTAACAGATTTTTGCCCAGCAGTGTGGCTTCTGCTGGGGTACTTTGGCTCCTCGGAGTGCTCAGGCCTCTTTGGAGACAGTGCAGTGTCACACGTGCCATGATGGCTGGCTCAGCCTTGCTTTAAGAGGAGGTAAGTAAACAGAATTTAAATTCTGATCCTTCTTTTCAGGTGCCATTGAAATGTAATCAGTCACATTAATAATTCAGTGCTGCTTTTGTGTTATCTGCTCTCTGAGATTTCTATGGCCCTTACGGGAGCTCAGCACCCCCAAGTCTCTGGGTCTGCCAGCAGTTTGCACCACCTTGCAGGGTGCTGTGATTGAACCAGAGTGCAGATTAAACCAGCAATGCTCTGGTGGCACTGAGCCCCTCCTCAATAGCCCCAGCCCTGCCAGTGCCCCTTATCCCAGCCCTTTTTTCTTGCTGAAAACTCTTGTCACCTTTAGTCTGTGCTCTTGAACCACAAAAGCTGCTCAGGGGTCAGTCTCCAAGGCCTTACTATTTGTGCTGCTGACTCTGAGCTCGTGAAAACAAGCCTCTTTTGCTGGCAATTCTCCCCATTTCCATAGAAAGGTGTTTGCAGATGCGCTGGTTTGGGAGCACTGTACCTGTCAGGTGTGTTTAATCCTGCTGACATTGTGCTCCCAGCACATTCTGTCGTCAGCAGCACAAGTACAGCCAGGGAAATTTGAATTCTAAGCATATTTTCTGAGCTCAAGACCCATGAGCTCTTGAGAGGTAGAAGACATACTTCACCATACCTGCCTTTGCTCTCAGAGATTGTTTGGGGGTTTCTTTTGAACACCGTATGGTCTGTAGAGCAAAAGCTGGTCTTCACCTTGAATCAGGGAGCTGTTTCTGAAAGCGGTCATGTTGGACTCTCCCTCTGCCCTTGCCTTAGCTCTGTAATTACAACTACATGAGCTATGACCTCTAGTCAAATAGTTTGAAAAGGATATTTTAAAAGGTCTGGAAGAAATTCACCAGCAGCCAGGCTTTAATAAAAAGGCAGGAAGGGTTTTGTTAAAAAAAAATAATTGACCTTCAGACCTAGATGCTTCATTTTTTTGTGAGGTTGAATCAAAATGTGGCCAGAGCAGCTGGGTTCAGCAGCAATGAGCACTGTTGCCCCTGGATTCTGCTTCTCTGATGTCATCTTCTTCAGTATTTATCAGAAGTCATGTTCTTTTTCATATAGGAAAAAAACCCTGTAGACACATATAAAAACAAATACTTATTGCTCAAACTCCAAGATCTACTGATGCCCAGGAATGGTTAAATATTTAATAGGATTAGTGCAAAACAAAATTTCTTCCTTTAATTAGAAATGTTGTCTTTAGCTATAAGGAAAATGGGTGCTACAAAATTGCTGGTTACCTTTCTGTGTAACACAACTTGCCTAATGCAGAATAACATATTTGCACCAAATATTTCACTTAGAAGAGTATGGAAACTGCTGGTTATACCTTAGAAGATTTGTCTAGGAAGCTGAAATATCTAACTGATGAAAACACTTTCATTAAACAAAAACAAACAATGCTGCAGAAGAAAAAAGCTCTACTAACAAGAAAATCAAAGTTGCATTACATGGGCCTGTATCAGTTGTTACAGGTGGAGCTGGAAGAGTCTCAAAGAATAAGCTAGTAATGCCATGAGGAACTCTGTAAAAATGCCAAGGACCTTCCTGACATTCATCAGCCTAAAAACTGATCGCTATCTAGAGGATAAATTAAATGGAATTTGATTTCCAAATACCCAGACTTTCCTCCCTGGAGATGCAGGTCTGAGGCTTCTCAGGGCGGGCCGTTGGAGATGGAGCATCGAGGGGGTTGGTGCTGTGGGCAATACCAGCCTCAGGCAGGCTCGCCCCGGGAGAAGTGAATGACCTATTTCTGCAGGCTCAGCCCAAAACTGACCTCCACAACCACAGCATGTGGGGAAAAACACTGTTGCTTTGTTTTTCTCGCGCTGCAACCTGCCCCTGGCTTTAGCCATCATTTCACTGATCAAAACCCCAGCTTTTTCAATTTGCAGGAAAACACAGTTTAGAACAGATTTAGTCACAAGCTTGCCAGAACAACCGAAAGCACAACGTGCGAAGGGAACATCCTCCAAAGCCACCCCGCCGCCAATTCCCTCCGGCGCAGGCAGCTGCCCACAATGTGCTGTTGTTTCCAGTGCCAGGGGAACAAAGGCTGTTGTTGTAGGCTAATGCCAGCTCAGTTGTGGCATGCGCCTACGTGGGCTGCCGGAGCTGCAGGGGGGTCACGCGCGGGGAGGGGGACCAGCCCCCACGGGATGTACAAGGAGGTTTCCAAGGGCTGTGCAGCTCCTGGAGACTGGAGGTTTCTCTACAGGTCCTGTTGCTCCGGGGAGGTATGGCTTTCTGCTGGGACCTGTGGGGCATCCATCCCTGCTGGTGGCATGGGGGGTGGAGGTCTGCCTGGGCCAGAGTGGGCAGTGTGGTTTAGCTGGGACAAAGTGGAGGTGGCTAGGGGAACACAAGGGAGTTGTAGCTGAGGTGTGGAGCTCATCTGAGAAATGTCAGGTGCCATCCAGTGGTGTGCAGTTTGGTGTCTGGGGGCTGGCATTTCTGGTGGGAATATTTATGGATGGAAATGGCTGATGTAAAGTCACTGTCTGGGTGATCAAACAGCACCAGGAGACAAATCTGCATTTTAGAGCTAGCAAAGAGGCTCTGGTCTTTCCTTGTCTTTCATTTTAATATTTTGTTAAGGCCATTTCTATCTTAATGTGCTGCTGCAGACATGCCTTCAGGTGGAGGTAACTTGAATCCATTTGGAAGACACATTTCATATAAACCAAGACAGGTCACTTGATTGTGCAGCATCCCCAGTTGAGAACATGACCTCTGGTCTCAGTGAGCTATGAGGGGCAGCCAGTGTTTTGGTGGAGGGATCTCAGCAAGGGAGAAGGTTTTATTTGTTATCTGCTAAGCAGTCCTGCCTTCAGGGAAAGGGAGTGGAGAGGATCCTAATGCTGCACTTTCCACCACCAGACCTCATGTGGCCATACAAAGTCTTTTCTTTTTTACTTTGTATTATTAGATGTTAGTCAAAAGGAGCATCACTCTGTTGATGCCATAGTTCTCAGTAGGAGAAAAAGCTGAATCCAGATGCAGGGGGCACCCAGGATTTTCTGTATTTGTAATAGTGACCACTGAATTTCCCATTGTGCCATCCTATCCTGGGTGAGCTCCAAGCCACCTCTGGCCCAAGCCAGACTTGCACCCCAAGCCAGTTGCACCCCAAAAGTGTTTCCTTGTTTTCTAAGCCCTATGGTTAGCCAGCAGAGTGGGATCAGGCTGGGCTCACTGCCCCCTGTCCCATCTACCCATCCCACTTGCAGGGCAGGGAAAGGGAGGGGGATGTCCCAGTCCACCTGCTCCCCTGGCAGGTACTGCCAGCATGCCCCATTTCCCCCTAAATCAGAGAAGTCAAAAATCATTTGCTCATGTCTCTGGGCAGCCAGCAAACGTGTCTTCTCTCTGGAGAAAATGAGGCTCTCCAGTGAATTCCCAAGTCCATCCATCAGGCAGCAGCATAGCAAGGATGCAGGAGAGCAGCTTGTCCCACAGGGAGCAGCGAGCATGAAGGAGATGCAGGCTTCAAAGCAGATTAAAAAGCAGATGGAAATGGCCTCCCCCTCTGCCTGGTGCCAGCTGACACCCCTCCATCACTTCCACTCAGGTTTTAAAGCTTTGGAAGTCTCAAATCAGTCCCCTTGTTTGTTGTTGGTTTTTTTTTTTCTTCTCTTCTTGGAAACAGCTCAACTCCAATGCAATGAGGACAGCCCCGCAGACGTCAGGCCTTGGGCATCGCCCGCCCAGTCCCCTTGCTCCTTCCCTGTGGGGCTCAGGTTTCCCCTTCTCGCTCCAGTGACGCTGCCTGTCCCGACAGGTGCCGGCAGAGCTGTGGCCACGCGCCGGGTCATCGCCAGTGTCACTTGGGGTTGAGTGGCTGGAGCGGAGCACGGCGGCAGGTGGACATGCTAACGTAGGTGCTAGAAACTTTCTAGTCCCCATCCCCGTGTCCCATCACCGTGTCCCTCCACAGAACCTGGCCAGACCATGGACCCAGCCCCGGAGATGAAGAGGTATGTGGATTTTGGAAGGGAGCGAGGGTGTGTGTTTCCCCACCACCTGCCCCCACCAGCCCCTGCTGTCCCTGTGTCACAGATGGATGTGTGTAAGGTGGGAGTAGCAGCAGCTCTGCCCATATTCTGGGAGGGATGAGGGCTAAGACAGCCTTTGTGAGGAGACCTTTAGCCCCTTAGCAGCCTGAATATAGTTGTAATGAAATCATGAATTACAAAGATGTTTCTTGCTAGAAACATCTTGAATTTCAGGACTTCTTTGACTTAGAGGTGCTGCATCACTTAAAGTGACATTATGAGTTCTCTCTGTGCCCTGCAGTCTGTAATACACTCTGCTCAGTGTACAGAGGGAAAGAGATTTAACTTTGCTAACATAGCTAGGAGCTGTGGCAGGATCAGCAGCCTGTGAGCATCCTGCTCCCTGCCCATCCCTGCTTTGGTCCTGCTGTGGGGTATCAGGGTGCCAGGACAGACAGCACCAGCCTGGAGTATTGCACTCAATTTCCAGATCTGGACTAGATTTTAAGAAAGATTTTAGACCAAGTCCATTTGTTCCTAGCAATAACCAAGCCTGTTTCACCTTCCCAGGAACAAATGTTAATTAATCTTAGAAACCCTCTCTGGGGAGAAATAATAAAAATGGTAGAAGAGCTATCTTGGCATGATCCATCCTGGTGAACTTGTGCTGCAGTCTGTCCAGGTCACCTGGCAGGTCTCCTGAGGTGGCTGGAAATGTTTGACCGGTCAGAAATGGGGTTTGTGTCCCAGGACCCCAAGAGTTGTTTCTGTGCAGGGGAAGTCACCTCTATGCCACAGCATTTAAGTGGGAGATTTATTCCAGAGACTATCTTGCTCAGTTCAGCCAGCTGAGAGGACAAAATAATCCTGTGTTTTGACAGGCAGAGAGTGAAGAGGTCAGAGATTTGAGTGGAAATTGGAGAGACTGGCTCACAGCCAAGCTGGAGCTTATGGAGGTGGGCTGAGCTCAGGCTTGTTACTGCTGAAATTCTGTGAGGTCTTTTCTGAGGAGAGGTCAGGTCAAGCTGGTGGAACTGAGACCTTTGACCTGCCTCATGTGAGCCAGGTACGTGACTCTGGCAGTGAACTCGGATGAAATCAACTAGTCTTGCAGAACTCTGGCAGCACCCCAGTGTGTCTGGGACGTCTGGGATATCTTAAGTCTTGTCTTGCCTTCATTTACTCAAGCAGTGCATTATTTGCACATGTAGCCATTTCCTTGCTACCTGCTTGCACAGCCATTACATATTTATACCACAAAGCCCCATTACAAGGCTCCCTTCTTTCTTTTCCACCTCCTGGCTTGTTTTTGTTTTTTTTTTTACTCATGGGAGTTTTTTCCCTGTCAGTGGGGACTCAGGTGCTGCTTACTGCCATTGCAGACTGCTTGTTATGAAGCATTTTCTATCAGCAAACCTTTGGGAGCAGCAACGTGTCTAAACCCAGGTTATACAGTAATAGTACTTTTATGCCTTGCTGTGCATTTTGATATTGAAATATGGTTACCCAGAAGATGACTATTCCCCTTGCACAGATAGCCTCACCCCAACATTGCCTTGGTAAAGTGATGTCCTTGCTCCAGCTTAATTTTGTCCCTTCCTTTTGCCAGTGGCACCTCATCCCTTTTACAAATGAGGCATGTTGTCAAAGGAAAATGAAGATGAGACTTGATTGCTGGAGCTCTTCATAAAAAAAACTCAGCTAAGAATGAAAACATGTGACTGACTGAAAACATTTTTATGGTCAAATGACCTCTATGACTTTTGCCCTTTGAGTCCTGTACCTTCTACAAGTTACCCACAGTAATATTTGCAGCCAGGAAAATCTGAAGTTAAAAAAAAAAAAAAAAAGAAAAAAAAATCAGTGCTAACAGGTCCCTGAAACATTGGGCCAAGCACAGATCTTTTAGTGATTCAGATGCTGAAGCTTATTATAGCCTTTTCCTAATTTCACTGCTTTCCACTCCATCCATCATTAGAGGTTTCACAGTGTATAGTATCAGTTGGTCCAGTGCCTCTCACTGTATTGACTAGGTAACGATTCTTCAGAGGTAGGGAAACCCTCTACAGCACACCTCAGACAAGCACTGTTGCAGGTGACCAGTCCACTGCTGATACTTACGAGTGATCAGCTAACCAGGAAGTTTTGATTTTCCATAGTCTAGTAAAACAGAATAAGTAGCATTGATTCTCAGGTGAGGAAAATTTGTCCTGGAGCATCTTCCTTTTGTTCTGTATTTGCAATGCAGCTTCAAAAAGCTTACAGGTTCTTCAAATAACTGAAGTGCTGTACTTTCCTTACAGGAATAGGTTCCCCAGCATGAACTTTGAAGCAGAGATTCTGACAGCTCCACATGACAATTCAGGTATTTGGGGAAAAAAAAAAAGGAGAAAACCCAAGGAAAAATAAACAAAAAAAAAGATTAAAGTAAAATGCCCACTCAGCTTGCTATCACTACAAACATGCAAACATGTTGTAATTATTTTGGAGTTAGAGATTGTTTTAGAAATGAACAAACAAACGAACGAAAAAACAGGATGCTGAACTGGCTGCAATTTGGGTGATCTCAGGTTTGTGTTAGGGTATAGTTCAAAGTGTGGAGGATAGATGTTGATATCTTTGGCTTCACTAGGGCTGGACATAGGGTCTCCATACATACCAACCAGAAACACAGCTGCCAAAGACAGGTTTTTCCCATTGAATGCTGCCTTTCCCATGGTGATCTCACACACTGAGGCTGGCACTGCGACTGCCTTCCTACTGTAGCCCTCGGTCTGAGATAGACCCCAGAGCCAGTACTCAGCTGCATGGCATCTTCTCATGAGCCTCGAATCTTAGTCTTATTGTTGCTCTTCAGACCCAAGCAGCTGGCCAGAGCTTGTACACTGGCAGCCGTGCTGACGTTAGGATGAGACAGCAGGAAAGTGAGTTTTTGCAATAAGTGTTTGCAACTTTGAATAGTCCTGGGTTCTGGTTCAGAGCTAAAAATCTTGGTCTCAGCCACCCATATTTGAGCATGAGCCCCTTCAGATGAAATGCTTTTGCTGTCAGTTGCTCTCCTGGCCGTGAGCTGCAGTTCCACCAGCAGTTCACCTTGCCAGCAGAGCATCGCAGTCCCATGCTGGCAGGATGTGGAAATGAGGTGCACAGGGCTGACTTTTTTTGCTTCAGCTGCAGGTGGCAGTTTTATGTTGCGTCACCCCTCATAGCAAGTGTGCCAACAGCTGGTGATTTCAGTTACACCCTCCAGCATGTTCGTGAGCCATGGCCCCTGCAGGTCTGGACCTGCTGTGCCATTTCCTTTACCTTCTTGCAGTGAGTCTTCCAGAAAAACACACCAGTTACCTCCCCTTCTGCAAAGCAAGTACCCCATATATGCCTCAGGATAATTGCAGTAATGAGACACTTAACAAATATGCTGATGTCAAAGGGCATTGAAAAATAGTTTTGAAATCCCGAGTGTGAACAGGTTGGAAAGTTTTCACATGAGTCCACATGGCCAGGTCCTGGGTCTCTGTACCAGCTCCCCAAATCTCTGACTTCCATTGGGTTTCTTTCCCAAGGTGAGTGCTTTGAACCTTCATTTGCCTTGAATCCACTGACACACAATTTGTGTTTTGTTTCTCAAGAGCTGTATATGATCCCTCCCATGAGAAGTCTCACAGCTGAGGAGTATGTAGAAGCCTTTAAGTCATTTTTGGATCATTCAACAGAGCACCAGTGCATGGATGAGTTCAACAAGGAAGAAATGCCCAACATCATGGCTGGGTAAGGAGACCTTCCACTGAGGTGGGGAAGCCATCTGTAACCTGGGAGGGCAGCCTGTATTCAGGGGTCAGCAAACATGTTTAAGCATTTTCTAAGTTGCTTAATAGTGTTTTTTAGGATATCCTGTTTACTGACTCCAGAATATGCACTCTTTCAGTTAATACACTGTGCTGCCTCTCAGCTTGTGTTAAGGAAAGAATCAAGACCTCATTTTCATGTCTATATCTTTTCATTAGCTGATTTTCCAAGGATTAAAGTTGTTTGTTTTTTGGGTTTTGGCGTGTTTTTTTTTTTTTTTTTTTCTTTCTTGTACTCTCTGCCTGCTTTTGGGACTTCACACATCAGTCCAAACAGAAACACATCTCTAATTCTCTTCTAGTGACTAATTCTTGGTTTTCTCAATCCCCTAAGACCTCCTTATTTCTATCCTAAGTCGATTTGCATTGCTTAAGCATCAAATGATAATCAGTTTTGTGAAGTATTGATGTAACATATTAAGCCTGGATAACTGCAGATAGTTTTAGAACATCCTAGAACTAAACCCCAAGAAAGGCCTTTTAAGTTTGGGTAATTTTTGGATGTTACAGGAACTGTATTTTCCATTGAGAAAAAAATTTAGGCAGGCAAATTTTTATTCTCCAGATAAGTTATATGTAGGAAAAAAAAAGAAAGAAGAAATACAGTAATTAAAAAATTATTTGCGCTGGGAAATTGAAAAAAATACTTATCTGAATATTAAATTATGCAAAACACTGCAGCTTCCTACGATGATGATTGTGGGTGAAAGGCCCCCTTTAGGGCTAAGGCTCCCTGACCAACCTGCACCCTCCAGGATTTATTGCTAGTTCCCTTCTTGATGAGTCATTGCTGTGGTGTCTCCTAAGACTGCATACAGGAAACTCAATCCCCCTGCACAGTCCATGCCCGTGAGCAGAGAAGAGCTTCACACCTGGGCTTCTCATCCTCAAGACATGCTGGTTTTAAATATTCTGCAAGGAATCACATGATTTAGGTTATTTGCAGTCATTTCAAAAGTAATTTTTTTAAGGTTAAAAATTATTAAAGATTCTGACCTTCCCTCCCAATTTCAAACAAAGATTAATATTGAAAAGAGAGGATTTCCAGTTAGCTGTATAGCCTTTTTCTAATTATTTATAGCCAATACTGGAATACTGGAAAGCCAGACTTGTCTCCTGCTCCATGCTCACCTTGTCCTTACATCCCCAGCGGTGCCCATCACAGCCCTGCTATCCCCAAAGGGAATCCTTTGCCCTGGGGTTCCCCGAGGACTTTTTGCATGGTGCCAGCCACAGCCTGAAGAAAACTCTCTGGCAAAGGATGAGAAACACTATATCCTGATGCCTACTGTACTTTGAAATGTGAGCTTGCTAATATGGGACTGGCTCCCACCATGCAGCTGGCCATAGCTGGGCTCCAAATGATACTTGAATTTCTATTCCAATTCATGGGGCAAACCATGAAAATTTCCAGGCCAATGTAGCACCCAAGATATTAGAATTAAGACAGAAATTCATGTGACCTGGTGTGGTTAAGTGACATGCATTTATAATTTCAGTCTCGGCGATGGAAAATCGACTATAAATGTTCTGGGCATTGGAAGTGGCACAGGTAAGGACCTTAGTGGCACTGCTGATGCTGGGGGATGGGGGAGGTCCCTGTGGGTAGCAGAAAGTGAGGGTGAAGTTTTGAGCAATGGGGAGAATGACTCAGGTGTTAGGAACAATACATTTTATTGAAGGAGAGGATGGCAAAACAGGGGCTGGAGCCAGGATGAGAGCGATGCTCCTTCCCTTCTTTCCTCACATCCCTTTGGAAAGATTAAAGCAGCATTTCCAAGAAGTGAGATGAGTGAGATTATTTTAGCTTAGTCTCTGTCTCTTGAGGACCCTCACCTGACTTTATAAAGTCTCAAAGCAAGGAGTCCTGCTCCTGGTTAGGTAGGAGAGCAAATTCAAATCTCATCAGAGAGAATTAGAGATATCTGAGAGATTTGTTCCACCCAAGGTCCTATCTTAGACTATCCCACCTGAGGAGATCTCTCCTTTTGCTTTGCTCTTAGGGATCCCAGAGACCAAAGCTGGGCAATGCTCTGCTCCAGGTGGTGCCAGTCCCACCAGTCACAACCATTAGCATGGGGTTGCTTTGGCTTTACAAAGAAATGTTTCTTTGTTACTACTGTGTTTTTATCTAGTGTTAAGTAGGGTTTAAAGGCAAATAATATTTCAAGCCATCTTTTGGAAAATAGCTTTAAAGTTGTTCTAAATGCATCTGAGTTAAAAAAAAAAAGTGATGAAACATTCAACTTTGCTGCTAGAGAAACTGAGAAAATAAAATGTAGAGAAAAGAAGCATCAGCTTGATATGTTAGAGTTTGCTTTAAAAAATATTACTGAGGAGAATTTTAAGTCTTAATACTCTCAAATGAAAGTATTTCTCTCTTATTTCCTTCTTGTTTTCCTGATTAAGATAAAAATAGCACTGAATTGTTTTCCTCAGTTGGGAATATGTCAGAATGTATGAGAAAGTAAACAGGAAGAAACAATTCAGTTCTCAATTACAGTCTATTTTCATTAATATAAAACCAAAATTCTGGCTTCAAGAAAACACAAGGGAAAAATGAACTTTTTGCACTGTCCTTATTTTTCCTTATTTCCTCTGCAGAAGATGTTTTAATGGAAAAGTAAAAACTGAAGTTTCCTGGGTAAACTGCCCCTCATAGATGGTGGGTCAGGGGTACAAAATCGCACTTCCCCCCACCCCTTTGCCCACGGCTGCAAAAGCTGAACTTCTGCAGCCGAGCAGGGGAGCAAGCTAGGATGGCATTGAGCTAAAAGGTTATATCTGATCCCTGACCTTTCCAGGCTTGGACTCTGATTTCACAGAGCCCCCAGAATTAGTTTAGTTGACGAAAATATTAATGGGGATTAGTGACTGACTCCAGATCCTAAAAGACTCTTATCTGCTCCAGATCACATTGTCTCATTCATGCCATGCTTTCCCAGGGCTGGTTTAACTATCTTGGCTGTAGTCTCCCAGTTAGTGCCAGGGTGGTCTGCTGTTTGCAGGGGGGCCTCCCTCCTGTTTCTGGAGTATCTCACTGGGGTTAGTGCTGAAGTGTTGCTGCTGGCAGACAAGATGGAGCAGAGAAATTCCTGCTCTCAAGCACTGTATCTTATTGTTTGTTTTTGCTGACGCCCCAGTTGAGGACTTTATTACCTGCTCTTACAAAGACTGGTTTAGGGCATTTTACAGAGATGGAGCAAAACCAAAAGCCCTAACAGCTTTTAAAACAGCCATTTGCTGTTGATATACCCATTTGCCACCCTCAGTGGCTCCAGGGCACGGGGCAGTGATGCTCTGCCTCCCATCTGCCCTGAGCCCAAGTCAGCAGCTCTAATTGCTTGTGCTCCCCTCCCCAGGCACATACTAGCTGCTATTTGTGGCTGTCTAAAGTGATTCAGCTTCTTGCTATAGAGCTCTTCCTTCCTGTCATCAATAATGGCCCATGAGCACACCTTCAACTGATGCAACCTCAGCCTCTTTCCTTGTGCCTTTGGCCAGCCCTGCACTACTGCCACGGCATTCCTCAGGGGTCTTGCATTTTTTTTTTTCTCCAATTTCAAAAGATTTATCCTTCCTTGGATGTCCCTGTGTGTGCTGGCATGGCTGATATTTCCCTCCTTAAATTCTATTTACTGCAACACTTGCCAAAGACGATGACTTTTCTCATAGCTGGTACATCAGATGAAAGGATGGGAAAGATGCAGTATCTCGTATCAAGCCCTCTGTGTCTGACATTTGCAAGGGCAGGATTATTTTTAGGCCCCACCATCAGACACAGACAGGATTCTTGTGAAGGTCCACTCAAGGTGGTAGGCTCTACTGTTTATTTCCATAGTTTTATGTGAACCAGATGGACTTTGTACACTTGGTGTATTGTGGCCTTTCTGAAAGGAACAAGAGTGATCTGCATCACCGCCAAAGAGATGGGGAACTTCCTAGGTTAGAAGGATAGACTGCCACTTGGTCCTCCAGAACTTAGCAACAGAGAAGCACCAGTACCTAAATAGTCGGGGTACCTACACACAAGTAGCTGTCCAGAGCTGAGACCGTGTGGCTGGTCCCCATAGAGTGAAGACACAGGGTATGGTGAGTCAATGGGTCTTTCTTCTTGTAGTTCAGGTTCCCAGGTCTCCAATCCATGTCACACCACCAACAGAGAAGCCATAAGCTCCCTGAGGCAGTGCCAAAGGCGTGGACCACCCAGTACCATGCCGAAGTTGCACTGCTGTGCTGACTCCCTCCTTGCCCCCATTCAAACTTTGTGTTTTTGTTGAAAACTAATGCTTGGATTATTTTGACCTGTCTGTCCTGTGACCCAGAGCATTGCCATTAGCAGCAGGTTGCTGCACTGTTGCTTATCTTTTCCTTGTTCTTAGTCTTATCTGCAAATATTTGTTACCTTGAGCATTAAGACTGGGTTAGATGCCACCATGCAAACTGCAAGGTAGAGAGTGTCTGATTTCTACCTGGGGGTTTTCCCAGCAGCAGAGGCAGCAGGTGCACTGACACCCTCTCACCACATCTATGTACTTTCTAAAGTAATGCATTTGTGCTTGTTGAGCAGGTGAGCAGGATTTGAAAATGATCAGAGTACTACAGGCTGTGCACCCAGGGGTCTTTATCGACAATGAAATCGTAGAGCCCAACCCGCAGCATGTGGCAGCTTACAAAGGTAAGGCTGTACCTGCCTGCCTGGGGTATAGGGAGGACCATTGTTCCAAACGATGAGTTTTTCTGCTCTTTTGTGAAATTCATGGTTTTCTTCTACTTTTTAAAACAGAGTTAGTGAACCAAGCTCCAGACCTGCAGAATGTCTCTTTTATTTGGCACCAGATGACTTCCTCAGAGTATGAACAACAGGTGAAAGAGAAAGGTGCACATAAGAAATTCGACTTCATCCATATGATCCAGGTAATGAAGAATACTCCATGAATACTCCTTTAATAAAGACCTATTAGCTTAACAAGTCTCTTCATTTCTGCTGTGTGCATGAAGTTTGGGGGACCAGATCTGAGCACAGTTCTACTAGCAATAACTTCTGCAGCGGCTCTACAAGCACTAAACCTCATTTCCAATCCACCCTCGCTTTGGTCTCTGGTTTGTACTGGTTTAACTGTGTATGGTAGGTAATAATACAGGA
The DNA here is from genome assembly GCA_013399075.1 of Chloroceryle aenea. Taxonomy (NCBI): domain Eukaryota; kingdom Metazoa; phylum Chordata; class Aves; order Coraciiformes; family Cerylidae; genus Chloroceryle; species Chloroceryle aenea. Next base: position 401,391 of record VWZY01012410.1, read on the forward strand.
CAAGTCTCAGTCTCAGATTACACATGACAGAAAACAACAGTTGTGCTTTGCTGCTGAAAAAAACCTTGGATTTTTTGCCTCATCAGAGTAGTTTGGATAGCACTGAAGGGAAAGGGGAGTGAACAAACACCTTGTGCCAGTTCTTGGGTCAGAAATGCTGCTGCTGTGTCTCTGATACTGATGACACTGATGTTGTACGTGCCAATTCCATTTTGTAAAAAACAAAAAAAAAATGGCTATTTTCTCTCTCTAGTCGCTTTTATTTAACTTTTCTTCTATTTAATTTTGCTTTGTTAAATCAAACAATGACACAACAAACAAAGTGTTTCAGGGTTTTGATGTCTGCGTCAAGGATTAACTTACAAGTTCTGAGGGTAGCCTTTGAGATGAACCCTACTTTGCCCTGGTGCAAATTTCTCGGTGTGTGGAAAAGGCCCAGACTGCTCACGGCCCAGACATGACTGAGAATAAAAACCTGTTTTTTATCAACCATCTCCAGGCACCAGAGGACTCCCCTCTGCCCACAGTTTCCATTTATAAAACTGCATTGGGCTGGAAGGGCAGCAATAGGCAGGTTAGCATCTGGTTGGTAGCCAAGGCTGAGCAGAGAGTCCCTGGGTCTGACTCTTGGCTGTTGGTGCCAGTGGAGAGCTGGTCATATGGGGCATCCCTAAATATGTGTGCTGAGTCAGGATAGCCTGGGAAACAATTAGGAACAACTCTGTAGAGAAAGGGCTTAAGGCTTTGAAGAGCCATTGAGCTGTGGAGGACAAATAATGGCTGTGTGTAACTGTCTCTTGTAGATGCTGTACCGTGTGGAGGATATTCCCAACACTATCAAGTTTTTCCACAGCTGCCTTGACCATCATGGTAAACTCCTGATCATAATTTTATCAGGTAAGGGGGACCTTCTATTTTTTGCTTCACTGCTGTTGTTATAAAGAGCTTTGAAGTTTGAGAGCCACAAATATTTGTCTCGGGATTTGAGTAGTGTTCACTCTATAGTCATTAAATAAAACAAATGCTGTATCATAGGCAGCATGCAGCCTTTTGGACCCCAGTGTCTGGTGGGACCACTTACACCTAGCCTTTGTGCTCTTGCTTCCCTACTTAAGAAGCAGATTAATATCTCTGTACTTCAAAGAGACCTCCTGCTGTGAAATTACTGTCTAGAGAGAAGTGTGGCTGTTGATGAATGAGGGTCAATCCTCCTTCAGTGGTGAAATCATCACTGTAAAACCACAGCCTGAGCTCTGGGATGACCCACCTTTAGAGCTCTCCTCTCCACACAGCAATGGCCCAGAACCCAGCAGGACAATGGGCTCTGCCACGACCTGTGGGCTTTATGGCAGGACAGTAAAAAGAGGCACTTACAACATGTGGAAAAAAAAACAAACCAAAACCCACAAAACACCCCAAAAAACAACCAGAGTGTTTTCTGCAGTGTGTGGTTCATGACTCCCCGGCTCATGGAGCAGTGGATGAAGAACACTGCCAATTAACATTTGCCATTAAAACTCCTCGCATTGTTGGTAGGCTGTTTCCCTTGCTAAGTGGGACTTTTTCAGTTATGTTTTCTTTGATGTGCACTTGAAATGGAGGTTTGTTGTAAAACATGTGCACTATACTAGCAAAGGGGTGCTTAATAGGCAGCACGCATCTGCAGGCTCAGGGCCTTGGTACCTCTGTGTATACTCCTCCCTCTGGGCAGACCCAGTGCCAGAGACTGTCTCCTAGGGTTTTCTTTAAACAGAAGAGTTCTAGGGGGAGGGCTGAGGGAGATCAGTTACACCTCTCCCCAGGCACAGATATTTACAAGTAGGCTCAAGGAAGGGAAATCTATTTCTGACAAGGTTTGGGGCAGCAGAGAGAGAGCATTTCTAACTCATTTAGTAGTTGAATTAACAGGTGTTTGACTGCCTTGGCTTTGCAAAAGTAACCTTCCCTCCTGCTCTGGCAGACAGTAGTGGATGGGCCAGCTTATGGAAGAAGTACAGACACTGCTTGCCTGCCACTGACAGCGGCCACTACATCACCTCCAGTGGCATCACGGATGTTCTGAAGAGACTCGGGGTTGAATACCGTGTTTATGAGTTCCCCTCAGGCTGGGATATCACCGAGTGCTTTATTGAGGGGGACCCGGTTGGAAGCTGCATGATGGATTTCCTGACTGGCACAAAAAACTTCCTGAACACGGCCCCACTGGGGCTGCGGCGACGGCTGCAGGAGGCTCTCTGCCAGCCCGAGTGCAGCAGCAAAAAGGACGGGAGGATCATCTTCAGCAACAACTTGAGTATGATTGTGGTTGAATCCTAGAGTCTGGACCAGCTGCAGAAGACAAGATAGGGTGGGTATGAGGAATGCAGTCACAGAAGGGGGTAGTGCAGGAAGAATGCAACTAGCAGGCAAGAAGGCAAGAAAGTGGGACTCAGATGCAGCCTCCCATTTGCAGCCAGGGTCAGCAGACACTGCAATGCCAGGGATGAAGTCATTGCCACACTGAGGTCAACAGGGCTGAGATTTTACCCTGGCTATTTAGTCCACCCCTAGGAGAACATTTTCCAGAAAGTAAAGATCTCTCTATCACTAAAAGCTTACATGGACTCATTTTTTAACAGCATGCATCCTGCCTGTGCTTTTGACACCGGGATTTCCACTTTTCTATACAGCCAGCACGTTTACATACCTAAAGACCTGTCTATATGACCAGGTGCTGCTGTGCAGCTGGGAGGAGGCTGCAGCCCCTGTGCTGGCTGCGTACAGACCCACTGCTTCCAGCTGCACCAAGACAAAACCAGCAAGGTGTCCCCACTGCTTTGCATCCAAGTAATGTACCTCACTGCGCCCAGACCTGAGCTGTAAGTTGCTCTGCATTAGGCTATTTTAAATGGTTTTATCAGTGTTGGTATATACTGCCCCAAATGGCTCAGCAACTTGCACCGTAGAAATGTCTTAAAAATTTATCAGCCTTTTTGTCTTGAGAATTTTTGGATCCCAGGTTGATACTTGCCCTGTGCTCTTTCAGGTAGATATTAATTTTGTTACTTTCTTACTACTGTTTTTCTCCATATAAAATAAAAGCAATCTTAAACCAAAAAAGTCACATCTTGTTCTGTATGTGTGGGCTGGCAAAAAATGAAGAGTAAAGAGGTTATTTAGTTAAAAACAGCAACCAAAAAAAAAACCACAAAATACTGTTTTATGGAAGCATTAAGGTTTGGTTTTTTTGTCAGTGAGAAAGATGAGCCTGAGACCATGGAAGAGCTGAGTTCGAGCTGCAGCTTGTCCTTGTGCTGCAGCCATGGGAGGCAGCCTGCCTCACTAAAAGCAGCGTCGCTGCACCACAGCAGCACAGCATCTCTGTTACTTAAATATAATGTATGTGGTTAAGATGTGAATATAGGTAAGTTAAGACTATTTCCACATGGTTCTGAGGGCTAAAGAAGGTGCTGCCTGGGCAGCCAGCTGGAAAGGTAGACCTGCACAGGAGACCGGTGAGGCTTGGTCCTGCATTTAAGACTGTGATTCATGACAAGAAAGGGCCAGAAGTCCCACCAGCCTCGTTGCAAATAGCTCAGGTGGAAAATACCTGCAGGCACAGAACTCACCTCTATAAACTGATTTTTCTGTGCTTAAGCTGGACAACATGTGTCCACCTGAAGGGGCTGCAGGTACCGCTCCCTTACTGATGCCTGGTATTGATTAAAAAGATTTGTTCCAGTATTATGAACATAATGGGTTGGCACATTGGCTTGCAAATTATTATTATTATTATATGTCATTGTCATCCAGAGTCCTGCTGATCCCACTAAACCTACCCCACCCCGCAGCCATCTATCTGCCAGGGTAGCAGTGCTCCCATCTGAGTAGGGGATGTCAGCTCACGCAGTTATCAGGATCCACTTTGTCCTTTTTTTTCATTTGGTTTGGGGCTTTTGTTTGTCTGTTTGTTTTTTGGGGTGGGGTTTTTATTATTTTTTTTAGTTTTTTTTTTTTTTTTCACATCTTTTTGAAATGCAGACCTTTCTCCTGCAGATGTTTCCTCTGAAAATACTGTAAAGAAAAAAAAAGAGAAAAGCAATGGGTAAACAATAACATAACATCATCCCNGGGTTTTTATTTTTTTTTTTAGTTTTTTTTTTTTTTTCACATCTTTTTGAAATGCAGACCTTTCTCCTGCAGATGTTTCCTCTGAAAATACTGTAAAGAAAAAAAAAGAGAAAAGCAATGGGTAAACAATAACATAACATCATCCCTCTGGCAGGACTGCGGCACTCTGGTCTGTAAGTACTATTGCTGTCAGTTTAAGAGCCATCAATCAAAACTGGATAACCTCCTCCAGACTACCCCACACCTATGCACAAGCTTTTCATTTTGATCCAGGTTATTTTTTATTCCAGAGGTAGCTCTTTAGCTCTGTGCTCGCTGGCAGCACTGGGCAGGGAGTGTACAGCTGGGCTGTTGGACAGGATCTCAGCGCAGCTTCAGTCAGTGTTCTCCTTCCACTATTAATTCCCATGGTTTATTTCCACATGTTGATGTGGAAATGTTAATGTCTCTGTCTCTCCCTGGTAAACTAAAAGGAAAAACAAAATATACCAAACCCCAGGCTTGTTTTTCAAGCTCCAAAGAACCATCTACCTGTTAGTCTTTGCAGAACTTTGGACCAGTCCAGGCTCCCTCAGATCTTTTCTAACCCAAGAGGTTTTTCTTCCCTCCTTCGAGTTTCCTGAGCAGATATAGACATTCTTCTACTAAGCAAACACTCAGCAAAACCCGTGAGCACAAAATTTACCTACACCATTGTAAATCAATGTGCAAATGCTCGAAAGAAAATGAGCACTTCAAAGCAGACAGTTTAGTGACAGCCTAGGGAGATGAAACAAGGCACCCCATTAAAAACATGAGTGCTTAGTGTTTTATCTGTAATTTCTCTTCTGATTCTTGAAAAGCAAGTCATTTAACGACGACTGTGTTTGTACATTTGGCACAAATACCACCCTTAGTGTCTGTTTCATTTATTTCTATAGTTATTCCTGGACGAATATGCTATTTAATAACTATTTGTTGTGTTTTTTAAATCACGCTGTCCTCACACACAGGATTTCGATCTGTGCTTTCCCAGCAGCCGGGGGGTTGGGGCTGGGTGGCCACGAGAGGGCTGCAGCAGCCAGCAGATTAAATCTGACTCCCAAAAATGCTTGAGATGCTGAGCTGAAGAAACAGAGTCAAGGAGTTGGGCAAGGAAATGATGCACCATCTCAGCTTCACTTTCTGATCTGGGTCATCACACCCTGATTCCATCTGTTGGGGAGCATGTTTTTTTCTACCTCATAGTCATGTTCTTGTCGCTGGGCTCCACCTTATAAAAAAAGTCATGAATGCACGACATGGCTGTCAACAAGGGCTGCACCCCCCCTCGATGGCTGAAGGGCTGCAGGTTGGGGGCCTCTCAAGCACAGGTCTGCAGGTTCCATGGCTGATGGGGGGAGGAAAACATGAGGAAGGGGATGTCAGGAGTAAGAGGTTGCTTCTGTTTTAGCTTTGGGGCAGATTAACCTTTCTGAGCTCAGCCCAGAATCAGCCCTTCTCCACACTGAGGTGCATGGCAGTTAGTGATGAGCAGGTCCATGGCTTTGTCAGCACAACAACTTGTTCCAGCCCAAAGAGAATACTCTTGTGGATAACCATGTAGTAAGCTGCCATGTGTACTCTGGAGTAGAGGTTATGCCTACAAAACCCAAACTACATTGTTTTTAAATGGAGCAGTTGCAGATTTTCTCCTTCTTTCAGATTAGCAATATGCACAGTTCAGTGGCATGATGATGCTCTGATTGTGTGTTACAGTCTCCTAAAAAGGAGTTATAGAAAGCAGCTCTTTGTAGTATCAAGGAGGGATGATTTGTTTTTTACTGGGCCTGTTTTCAGTCCTGGATCTGAACTGTTTGTCTTTGTAATGAATGCTCAGGCTTCTTTACCCATGAACATTACTGGGGGAATGAAGGTAGCACAGGAATTGGAAAATCTAATAGCTTTTTTTCTGGTTAATCCCATTAAAAGACAAGCTCAGTAAAATACTGGAGCATATACTGAAAAGATTAAAACTAATCTCAATCACGGAACAAAAAATAAAAATACAGATTTTAAACTTTTTTTTTTTTTCAATATTTGTCCCCAGAAATCAGCTGAGGCTTATATCGAAGAAGCAGATTATCTTTGGGTACCCCATGAATTCTTCATAAATAAATAGATCAAATAGCTGCCTGGCTGTAAGGCGAGATCTCCAGTAGTCACAAGCTGTATGCTATCTGTATTAACAGTTTTCACTGACACACCAGAGGTTGCCCTGAAGTCTTCAGACTTGGGATACTAGTTCTGGAGGTTCCTTGAGTGAAGAAATCTGAAGCAGGGTCTAGATGTAGCAGAGAGGTTGCCATGAGGCTGTACATGGGAAATTCCAGGACAACTCAAGGCATGCTTATGCCCAGAAAATAATCTTCCAGCTGCCCTGAAACCATGCATGGTTCAGAACAGCTTCTTCAGAAATATTGTCAGATAGTCCAGCAAGGCACAGAATCTGGGATTCCTGGAGGACTGACTGTTCTCAAAGACCTTTATGATGGGAAGGACAGGAGTAACTGCGAGCTCAACATGCAGTGTCTTTTGTCTTTTCATAGAGTTAGTCTTGACAACTCAAACCATGAACCATCTCCACATGTTCTGTATCCAGCAGAGAAGGCAGCAGAGGACAGAAAAATCTTCCTGAAGCTGCTGATTGTACCTCCATGTAGTGGTGGTAGAACTGTACTCTTTCCTGGAGTTTACGAAGGCCTTCATAGGAATAATAATCTTCTGGCTTAGGTCAGAACTCTAAGGTAGCATTTATCACCCTGCTTTTTAAAGTACAATATTTTTTGAAGGTCATATCCTTCAGCCTGAGACCAAATATCTAAACTAAGTCTATAATATCTTTGTTACTAACCATTTCTCCGTAGAGCCACTCAACTCCAGTACTTAAGTATCAGTGGAAACTTAAATCTTGCTAGATGGTGAGAGTCCCAGTCAGATCTCCAAACACATCTATGCACCAGTGCATGGCCACTGCTACTTGTTAAGCTGCCAGGACACCAGATGGCAAAAGCCTGGAAATCTCCTTGTTTTGGTATAGACACAGTAGGGTGATGGTAGTAGCAAACATGAGTACTAGCAGCACCGTGAGTCCACTTGTCCTGTCCCAGCAGAGTAGCTCCAGGCTGGCCAGGGAGAGACAGGAATCTCAAGGAGGCCTCTTCTGGTTCCTTCTCATCCAGGTCTGTGGGGGGGATGGGGTAGACCTGAGGACCTCAGAGTCTGGACAGACACCTCTGATAACACTGATTCCCTTGCTTCTGCTCAGTTTGTCAGCCAGCCCAATTCTGCTGGTAAATGCCAAAACTCAGATGCACATCCCTTCGGAAATCACAAAGCAAATAAAGTCCTTCTTCTGCCACTGGTATTAAGTCACTTCCTGGCTCTAAGAACACCCTTATCAATGCAAATGTTCTTTGCAATCAGTCCTAAAACAGGAAAATAAATAAATTGACAGTTTATCTCTCTAATACAAATATGTCCATGTGATCAGCCTGGCATGGGAGCTGGGGCTGCAGCTTGGACACCTGGAGGAGGTTATGGGCCAGCCTTCCCACACCATGTTATTTAAAGCTGCTGGTTTTAGCTAAAGCAGCAGCTGCTACAAAATGTAGGAAATGTGTTGTTCATTCCGCATCCTCTTTGAATTTCTTGTTATAACAAATTAAACCCAGAAAAATCTCTGCAAGATAAATGTTTGGAATACAAGTCAGACCTGGAAAGATCTGAAGAAGGGTCTAAAGGAGGTTTGTAGAACGTATGAGATGTCTGCATCCCAGCAGAGGTTTTCTTCTCATCTCTGAGAAGGAACAGGGAAGAGCAGAACAGGAGTTTCATTTCCACTAGTCACTTCCAGGTAGGCTGATGGCACTTTCGGTTGGACCTGACAGCAAGTTTGCAGAGAAAACGTGTGTTGCATTGTACATTGTAAGATGGTACCTCTGGGGAAGTTAGAAATGTGATAAATTTTTGGAGCAGTCTCCCTATTGCTTTGTTAACATTTTTTAGCATCTATTAATCACTCTGTCTGTATCTGTCAACAGCTGATATTATGGATTAAGGAAGATTACAGCTCATTGCTCCACTGGCTGTTTTCTTTGGAATTTAACTCTATGGGCACTTTGCCATTGACTTTACTATGACAAGACCAAGCCCCTTGCTTTTATCAGCACTTTGCAATGCTTTCCTGACTCGGAGTGGTTTTACTTTATGAGGTAACTGAATGATCATCCAGGGGGTGAATGTTTTGATTTTATTATTTCTGGAAGAAGGACTAATATACTTTCAGTGCTAAGCAAACAGTCCACAAGATCTTGATTTGCAGGTGTTTTCATGTAGATAAATGTTGACTTTAGTTTGTCATGCTTATGCAGGTCATGTTTTGTTACTTGGAAAAAATATTTGATGAAATACATATAGAAGTCCTACAGATTTAATACATTTAATTCACAGACCTTCTCCATTATTTACTATCAGCTACGGGTTGTTCTCCAATTTTACATATTGGTTATCCACTTTGGGATGCAAAGAAATCCCCGTGACTCATATGATCCAATGCAAAGCAGAAGTAACTAACACTGGAGAATCAAGCATCTCAACTGTGAATAACCTTCAGTCTAAAAATTATTCACCCAAACTTACCATTCTTGCAGAGACCTGTTTTTATACCTGCTTAAAAATAACAATGACAAAATTACAGATTTCAACCTAGACATCCTTCCTGAGCTTATTTAAATCTTACAGCTTGCCTCCAAGGTCTCATCCTTCCCAGCTCCCCTCTATGGCACAGCATCTCCTGCTCCGTGGCCTTATCTCAAGGCAGACAAATTAAGGAGAACTTTCCTCCTGTGCTTAGGGGATGTGGGGTCATGACCAACCTCCGTCATAACTCGTTTGCAGTTTCTGCCAAATGTTAATGCAGATTTTTTTGCTTCAGAGCCTAAGCTGACATGAAACAAATGACGTGTGCTCATCTGGGTGTTTTACGGGGAGCGTCTCACCCGATTACAGATGCCTTAAAACAACAGGCACTGCCAGAGTGCACCTTTGCTGTGCTTTCTATAAATTATTCCTGAGCCACTGCTTAATGTTTATTGATATTTCTGATGCTTTTGAAATTTTAAACCAAGGACATTAATATAACTTATAGTACAAAGCCAGGTATAGGTGTTGTTAATGAAAGAGTAAACCTCTTGCTTTCTCCTCTCTATGGGTGAGCTGTATTTTGTACATGTAGAGGAGCAGCCCCCCCAACAAATACAGTCCCCAAATTAATTCTTGTTCTGATGGGAATTTAAATAAATCTTCCAACTCCATCACTCAGCAACAAATTGCTTTTGAACACAATTAGCATTTATACTGGTACAGGAGTTTTGTTCATTTATGCATCGCAACGGTCCCTGAAACATCTAAGAATACATGAAATTTCACTTAGACTCAAACAAAAACTCCTTGACCAGAATCTTGTCTTGTCTAGGGAAGGAAAGTAGGGAATATAGAAAATAGCTGATCTTATATGACATCCTTCTTTCTCTTCCCCCATCCTCCCCTGCCTTCTGGCAACCTGCCAGTTGGGGACCTCCTGCACTGAAGGCTGCATCCAGGCAATCATACCTCCTACTTGCCTGTCCTCATTAATTTTCCTAATTTCCTTCCAGATATTCACAAAGATGGGCTACAGATAAATCCATTTCAAGTGCCTCTCCACACCACAGTAACTTATTATTGGAGTGAAAGTTCTCTTTTTTTTTTTCCCCCTCCTTAATTCCCTCTAATGTGAGGACCATCTGGCCTCCATAATAATGACAGCTCAGCTCTGCTCTTTGTTTCAGGGCTGCCAGGGGCAGGATGGCACCTGCTTCACCACAGAGTCATCGACTCCTTGGTGTCATGATGTGGTAAGAGCAGGGTGAGGAAGCAAGCCAGCAAGGAAGACAAACAACTCTTATCAGCCCCAGTGGTGACAGCCTGGGGGATGAGAAGTCGGCACTGGGGATCAGCCAGGACATGCTCCCTAACTTTGCAAGGGGAAGAGATGGAGAAGTTTTTCCATCACACATTTCAGTCCTCTGAGGAAAAACATATGAACTCATCACAGTGACACTAAGTGAGTTTCCAGCTGACAGTGAATAGATGGCAAAACAGAACCGGTGGGTTGTCTGCCTTCTGTCAGTGGCTGCTTATAAAGTTGTTCTCTAGCAGGTATCATTCTTTTATTATCAGATTTAAGTTTCTCTGAAGGCAGAGCACCAGAGTGGTGGTGCAAGAGGCTGCTTTGTGGTGGACTGGGTTAGGGCAGGACTTTGTGCTAGGTGATCCCTGCCTCTTTCGGAAGCCTGTAGACCGGGTTTGTCAGGGCTGGCTGTGACTGCTGTTGTGCCACTCTACTCCTCTATCTACCATTACCATTCATGTACTCACAGACTGCAGAACGGTTTGTCACCTTCTGCTTCCAAAATCAGGTTAGAAATCACAGAATCACAGCATTTCCTAGATTGGAAAAGACCTTTAAGATCATCTTGTCCAATCATTAAGCTAATGCTGAGAAGACCTCGACTAAACCATATCCCTCAGCACTATGTCTATGTGACACTTAAATACTTCTGGGGATGGGGAGTCAACCACTTCCCTGGACAAGCCATTCCAGTGCCCAATAACCTGTCCAGTAAAGAAATTCTTCCTAATATCCAGTCTAAACTTCCCTTGGTGCAACTTAAGGCTACTTCCTCTTGTTCTATCACTTGTTACCTGGTTGAACAGACTAAGATCCACCTCACTACAACCTCCTTTCAGGTTCTTGTAGAGAGTAATAAGTTCTCCCCCAAGCCTCCTTTTCTCCATGCTAAACAACCCCATCTCTCTCAGCAGCAACTCACAGTCATGTGCTCTGGATGCTTCACCAGCTTTGCTGACCTTCTTTGGACATGCTCTAGTGCCTCAGTGTCCTTCGTGTAGTGAGGGGCCCAAAACTGAACACAGAACTTAAGATGCAGCCTCAGCAGTGCCAAGTGCAGGGGTAGAATCTCTTCCCTGGTCCTAGTGGCCACAGTGCTCCTGATCCAGTCCAGGATGCTGCTGACTTTCTTGGCCACCTGGGCACACGGCTGGCTCATGTTCAGCCTGCTGTCAATCAGCATTGCCAGGTCTCTTTCTGCTGGGCAGCTTTCCAACCACTCTTCCCCAAGCCTGCAGTGCTGCCTGGGGTTGTTGTGGCCCAAGCGCAGGACCTGGCCCTTGGCCTTGTTGAAACTCATACAGCTGATCTCAGCCCATTGATCCACTGTCCAAGTCCCTCTGCAGAGCCTCCCTACCCTTGAGCAGAGTGACACCTCACCCAGCCTGGTGCAAACTTACTGAGGGTGCCCTCGATCCCCTCATCCTGATGATTGATAAAGATATTGAACAGAACTGGCCCCAGTACTGAGCCCTGGAGGACACCACTGGTGACCGACCACCAGCTGGATTTAACTCCATTTCCCACCACTCTCTGGGCCCAGACAGTATTTTACCCAGCAGATTGCACATGCCTCCAGGCCATAATCAGACAGCTTCTCCAGGAGAATGTGATCTTTAGTATGATATCTGAGAGTACCTGCTGTGAGAAACTTCTCATGTTGCTATTCAACAGAGAAACATTTAAATCTGAGCATGCAAAGAGAAGATAATTTTTGTAACTAAAGGCTGTCCCTGTTCCTAGGAGACCTGCATTTTGCACAGGGCTACATCAGCCAGCTTCCCCAGCCTGGCCATAATCACTTCATCCTGCTCAGCCTCAATTTTCCATCTTTAAAATCTTCCTTCCCTTGAAGGCAGGTCATGAGGCGAGATCCATTACTGTGAGAGGCTTTATTACTGAGGTGGTAAGTGTCATGCCAATACAATAGTCATAATAAATAGCTTCTCTAAAAGTGTAAAAGGCTCTGACATTATTAATTGCAATTCAAGCACTTGCAGTATGTGTGGACTAGAATTGAAGAACAGACCAAAGGTTTTTCTCTTGCTCAAATTTTTGTACTTTGCAAATAAATGGATTTCTTTGGCTGAAATGTCCTTGGTGCATTGACCCAGATGGAAACCTCCCACCTGTGCCAGTCCCCATCACTCCCACTGGGGCTCAGAGGACCCTTCTGGGGTACAAAGGTGGAAGGAAACTCCTCTGAGAGGCAGGGGAGGTCTCACTTGATCCTGTAAGTTTTTGTATTTGTGTGCTTCAATAATTGTTTCCTATTTTCCCACATAAATTTCAGCCCCCTTTCATCTCTGGGTATGGTCAGTGAAGTGAAACACTTCCCAAGAGCATCCTGCCGGGGTACACAAGTGAAGGAAGTTTTCCTACACCATTTCTCCTGAGATCCCTTCTGTAAAACCTGCCGATAACAGCAGCCCAGGTCTTCAGCATCAAAGCCTTGATGCTGCCCCAAAACACCTTGGAATTGCCCTCGCCCACTGACTTTACCCACTGCAAGTGTCATCCCTCTGGCCACGAGGCTCCTCTGCCTCCCTCAGCCCTTTCTGCTTTCAACCTGTCAAGAAGGAAATGCACCGTTTATCTCACATGTACCTGGAAATAAACAGATAATATTTAAATGCTACATGGAAATAAGATCTACAAAAGCAGACTATGCAGGAGCAGGGAACAAATCCTTTTTTTTTTTTTTATCCCTCCACTCCAGCCAGGACAGCAGAGCCACTTGCCAGACCNGTCCTCAAAAATCCCTTGCACCAGCTTATTGTCACTTCTTGTCATGGGCTCCCACACCATCCCTCCCCTCCAGCCAGGACAGCAGAGCCACTTGCCAGACCTGAGGCTTTTTTCAGTCTTTCAAGCACATGGTGGCTTCTGGTGACACATTGTGAAGGGAACTGTCTTGCTCAACTGAGAGGAAAAAAAAAACAACCAAATTTTGCCTTTGTCTCATCTGAAAAAGTTTCTATTACCAAATCACTCAACATCAGTCTCCTACAGAACAAGGAACAGCCCTTTGCCTCTGTGAAGATCATCACTTGGAATTATGGAATCATAGAATGGTAAGAGTTGGAAGGGACCTCAAGATCGAGTCCAACTCCCATGCCAGAGCAGGATCACCCAGGGCAGGCCACACAGGAACAGANGAGGGGAAGGAGAACCTCTCTCAACCTGCTGGCCTCACTCTTTATGCATCCCAGGAGACCAGGCACATTGCTGTTCCATGGATAGCTTATTGTTCACCAGGACTCCAAGGTACCTCTCCATGGATCTGCTTTCCAGTGGGTCTATCCCTAACCTCTACCAGTACATGGTGTTGTTCCTCCCCAGGTGTGGGACTCTGTACTTATCCTTGTTGAACTTCTTTAGGTTTACCTTTTCCCAGCTCTCCAGTCTGTCCAGATCTCGCTGGATGGCAGCACAGCCTTGTGGCTTATCAGCCACTCCTCCCAGTTTAGTATCATCAGCAAATGTACTGAGGGGACACTCCATCCCTTCATCCAGGTCATTGATGAAGATGTTGAATAAAACTGGATCCAGAACTGGGGTATTTTTGTGGTTCTGTTTTTTTTCCTGGTAAAAGAGTAAGTGCAAATCCATTCTCTTTATGCCTTTTGTTTTCATGCATTTCAGAGACCTTTACTGTCAGAATGAAACTGAGCTTGAGAAACTTCAGCTCCAGAAACAAGAATCTGGGGGAAGTTCTTAAACACAGAAACCCAAGATTTAAAATAGTAATTAAAAAAAACTCTTAAGGGTGGCAGGTTTCTTGTGTTATAATCACATAACTGAAAAGATGTATAAAATGCAGCCTGCTAAATAGCAATAGAAAATCCTGAGTTCACTAAAACTGTTACATTTACTTCATAAAATAATTCACATCAGTTAAACCTTATCTTAAATAGAAGGAAATTACAATATCTACAAAACCTTAGCTGATACAGCCATCATGGTACAGGAGAACCCTCCTGCCTGAAATGCTTAGACAAATACCAGTCAAGCACTTTGCAATGTCATGTAAGAAATGCTAAGACCCAATCTTCAGCAAATTCTGAATTTCATAGGAGGTCTTGCATAACAAGGGGAAATGGAGCCGTGGTATCAAACCCTTCCTTCTCCAAAGAGTTAGAAACTTTCTTTTCTTTTACCTTTAACAACAAATGCAAATGCTTTAAATCTTCTCAGTCCTAAGTAGAGACGATGTCCAATGACTTCAACAGGAGACAATGCTTTTAGCTGCTTACAAGAAAGAAGTGATTTGATGCATCTCTCCTGCAGGCTGTTATTCAGTGATGAATGTGCAGAGGGTCTTCACAATGCTGAAAAAGTGACTAAAGCTCTTTGTTCAAGGCAGAAGTTGGCCTCAGCTACTGCAGGGCTCTGGCACAAAGCATTACACAAGGCTGCAGCCTACCCGGTACCTCTGAGAGGAGATGCTTGTAGATAAGTTCACTGAGCAAAAGCAGGTCACTTCAGCAGATATAATGTGTCCTTTGAACCTCCGGTACCTCATTTTTTGTCCTCTACTGTGGCATCTATCTTCCTTTGATCATTGACTAAAGGCTGGTTGTTTCATTACAATGGAAATAAAAATAGGTGACATGAGAGATCGGTGTTTTGCCTATTCGTAACGACAGTAGAAAGTTGCACTCCTGAGTTAGCTTGAATAGACTGAACATTATTAAGTGTTGACATGAAAAAGACCTCTCAGAGGAGATAATGCCTTTACCCAATTAATCCTTCCTAATGAACTTACCCTTCGGAGGTGGGTAGAGCACTTTCAGCGTGAAGTTTGCTTCCTGTGATCATTTGTGCCAATAAAAGTCTAGTGAGAAAGCTCATAAAAAATGATGTGAATGTGCCTGAAGTGAATTTATTTTGATATTTGACTTGTCAGGGGAAAAAAAAAGTTTGTACTTTTCAACCCAATCTGCTATTGTGCTCTTTCTTGATGATTTCTATTCTTTAATAACTCCTCAACTGATAATAAGGCTCCCAGGCATCCACTTCCCTTTGAATTTGCAGCTGAGAAAATTCCATGTTTGAAATACCTGGAAAGGGATTTTTATTTGATAACCTGTATTTCTGAGGTGGATAACTACTTTGCTGAACACCTTGATGGTTATTTCAGCAATAGGAGTCTGAAAAAGCTCTTCTGGCTCTGAGAAATTTTGACTGAGGAAAGAAGCCTTTTTCCACCCAAGGTATATTATAATGACACTTTGCACTTCGGCAGATTCTTTTATCAAAGCATGTTTTATTCATCAATTCACCAGAACCTCAATTAATTTTGCCTAATTGTGACTCTCTTTATACCACACAGGCTTGGAAGTCCAGCTGTGACAGTTTTTTACTGCTTTTCCCTGTGCTTTGGAGATCTCCAGAAAGAAAATGACAGAGTGAGGGAGGGGGAAGCAGTGTGAAAGTTCAAATGAAACAGAAGGTTTCAGACTAAAACAAATCCAGGGGGAAGAAAGAAGTCAGAAGAATTGAGACAAAGATTTAAAAAATCATATATTTATGACGTGTTGGTTCTTTTATAAAACTAGGAGCTCCTGTGGAACTGCAATTAGAACTGGGTCTAGGTAGCCAAAAGAGTGAGACCATCTTCAAATGAGGGCACCTGAAATTAGCTAGCTAGTTCCTACTTCTATTTTAGGAACTCAGACTAGTGATCTGATTTTCACAGTGGCTGCTATTTCTGCGTACTTGAAAAAAAGAAAAATGTGCATGAAAATTAGGGCTGAAGTTGACAAACTGAAATACCCAAAGTTTAAATTCTGGCCACACAACTTGTCCAGTGCTATAAAATAATTCAGCAACGCTATTGCAAATAGCAACTGTAAGTCCCCTCCATCTCCAACCTGGCCAACAGAAGAAAAGATACTTAATGAGGACAATGGAGCTGGTAGCTGGGGAGAAATTATTTTCACACTGGTACACATACTTGGAGTCATGACAGAATTAACCACCATGAATTCTTGCAGCCCAGTTTCACACCTCAAACGAAGAATTGGGGTAACTTTTAAGCACTGCAAGCAGCTAATACTTCTCCTGTGGCAGGAAGGAATAGTTTTTTAAGTTGCACTTGGCTAAATATGGTTCTGGAAGAGCCAGTGTATCCAGGTAACAGACATGGAATTATTTCTTCCCATATTCTGGAAGAGTCTCTCATCAAAGTGAGACTTTATGGCCTGTTTTTAATTTCACAATCATAGAGATGAGCACACAACTTTTTCAAAGAAATAATTAGGTAGCACAGAATAAAGCACTTTCCTACCAAATAATAACAACACATTTAATTAAGTGAAAAGCTATACTAGCTCTAAGAGAGTTTAGTGTCTATAATTTATTTCTAGATTAATGAGTATTTTATAGTCCACCCTACTTAGTGTATAATAATGCTTTTTTAATTATTATTTCTGCTGCTGTACCATTTAGTTCAGGAACTATTACATCCATTCTTTTCAATGAATGTCTTAATACAGTTTTCCGCTAATTATAATATATTTTCTTTGTACATTTTGCCAGATATTGTATGTCTGCATCTGTTCTGTATGCTGGGGCTAAAACAGCACATGTGCATCTTTCCCTGGTGGTCCCACTGATGAGCTCGGGTTAGAGCAGGTGCCTTTATTGGGGCTGCTGCTGCTGCAATGAACTGCTAGTGGATTGTCTTACCATAGTATTCAAAATCTTGTTTTATTTTTTTTTTACAGCATCCATATCCCTTTTGGTACTGGTGATAGCCCCCAGCTTTTTGTTGTCAACAAACTTCATGTTTCTGTCATTTTTGCTAAGACTTTTAATGAAATTACTATCTGTGATTAGTCTATAGACATTCTACAGTAAATTTTCTTTCATCTGACAGTTGTCTTTAAAACACCACGTAGCATCTCCATTTTAGCCATTTCCTCACCCACTTTGTCACCTCTGCATAGTCTGGTGTTGAAATAATTATGCCCCATGTGGGACCTTATCCAGTCCTTGTTTAGACAGGAAAGATTAAAACAGTGACATTTTTTCAGTCTAAGTAAATAGGTAAATAATCTTCCCAAAGAAGAGCTCATCCAGCATGACCTGTGCCATGCCCGAGGACCCCGTCGTGCATGACACCCTGCTTTTGATTTAAAAGTCTTCACTTAAAGTTTCCTCCAGCCTTTGCACCAAACACAGAGCCACAGCTGAGATCAGGCTATCAGGGCTCTGGGTTCCTGCATCACATTTTTCATTTTTCAGTTTGCAGTCCTATCACTGCACTCCTGACCTGACAGATTTATTACAGATCCTTCCTCCTAAATTTGTGATGTTAGATTCTTGCATCTAAAAAGAAAACACATCCAATCACATATAATTGCTTGAAAACTAGCAACAAGTTAATTAGGGCAGACTATGGTACTGAGCTGGCCGTGCAGGTGGTGTAGTGGCTGTAAATCCTGAACCTAAGCAATCATGAGTTTCAAAAAAGCAAAGAACATTTCTGCTGGCCTTAGTCTTCAGACTTCTGTGTTTCTCTTTGATAGGATTCCCCCCTTGGGAACACTTTGGGCTTGTTCCTCCAAGCAGGGGGAGAGAAATGCTGCTGTTGTCTTCCAGAGCACAACTAGATCAAAGATATACTCCCTGAGTTTGTTTTTAAAAGCTTAGACATGTTTTTTGGCTTGTGGCTAAGCTGATGCTTGAGTGATCCCTCTGATCATAAAAGACACTGATGCATCAGCATCAGCCAACACCAGAGCCATCTATTTACCCAGAGAAGTGCTGCAATAGATCAATGTTAAATGCCTATTTGCGCTTCACTGCTCCAAGGCACAGAAACTAATTACCAAAGATAAATTAGCCCTTGTGACAATGACTAAGAAATACATGTCCCAGGATAGACCACCTTGACCACAAGCACACATAATTCTCATTCTGATTAGGAGCAGCAGAGGGTTACGTAGCACATCCTTCAGCCAGAACTCTCTTGGGGTGAAGTGCTGTTGGATTTCTCCATGTTCTGAGGAGTTGCCAACTATTTGCTGAGTCCCTGACTCTTCCTTTCCCATGTATGAGTCCATCACTTAACTCCTCTTGTGTCTCTGTTTGCCCAGCTGCAGATTAGAAGCAGTATTAAAACACCTTATGCAGATACCAGAAGACACAACTGATGGCAAAACCTCCCCAAGGGTGTTGCATTAACAGATGAGCTTCCCATTTACATGCTGTCTGCTCAGGAACAACTTGCACCTTGATCCTCTGCTGTATCACCTGTATACCAGCACTAGCAAGTTCAAAGTTTTCAGTATTGTATTTGATTGCAGAGAGCTTTTCTAGCCAAAAGCCCTCAGTGGTTCCCATTGCAGCTGTAATCACTCTGCAGTGGGCGCAGAAGAGAGCTCAGCAGGATTGTAATTGGGTTGTAATGCAATTACTCCAGTTTTACCTCCCCTGAACCTTTTGCTTCTCTCATCCTCCCTCCAGGAGCTGCCAAATTTGGTGGATATGAATCCAAAAATATCAATCACATCTTAGTCACTTGTTCTCAGCAGATAGCAGCAGCTGAGGGATGCAGGACATGTTTTCAGGTCCCTGATAAAGGTGAGGAGTGTCTGGGAGGCCACAGAGCTGCTCTCAGTTTTCCCTCTGAGGAAAGCAGGAGGCAAGCTGCTTCCATTAACTTTTTGCCACTGAGCCCCTACAAATGAGCTTGCAGACAGGCCAGGCACTGTGCCTTCAGCAAGCTGTGGAAAACCAGCAGAGTACAGGGAGCAGCACAGATATAATGGGATCCAGCCCGTATAGTGCACCCATCATAATGAGCTCAGGGGAGACCTTCAGGGCTACACTAGGAGTAATCTGAGTGGGGAAACCTCCAGGAACTGCTTTGGGAATGGTTTCTGGAGGTGATGTGGCCCTGCCCACTCACACACTGCTTGGGGCAGCAACCCCAGCTTGCCTGAGGGAGGTTACACTAGTGTCTCAGCATCTGCTCCTCTGTAACCCAGGTCAGTTAAACTGCAGCCCGCAAATAACTTCCAGATGCGTCCCTGTCTCCATGGAAAGTACACCAACTGACTGATCTATCTTAGCATTGCCCTTGCCTTTTTCACCTGCTTGTATTACTATGGCCCACAGACCCATCTCATGCTACAGTGGAGCAGCCCCTTGCTCCTCACCCTGCACCATCCCAAACTGGATTTTCAGCTCTCAAAGACATCCATTCCTCTCAATGTCATATCCCAGTCCTCTCTGCTGAAGAGGTCCCTTGTATTTGTGGCATCAGCACATTTTTATCACCACACAATTGATTTTCTGCCAAAATCATGAATGGAAATGCTATATAGTGTGGCTGATCCTTGTGGAACACCCTAGAAAACACCTCTGGGTCTGGTGCTCCTTTCAGTGCTATTCACTGCTGGGCCCTAAGTATGCTTAAGAAGAATAGCCTGTATTTTTATAATTACGTTTTCACAAGCTAATATTTTCTAACTATGAAAATCCAAATTTCTGCCTGAGCTGCTGGAACACCACTTTCTGGTTCCATGGTACCCTCTTCCACCAGTTTTCCAACCAGTGGAGCAAAACATTGAAGTTGGTGGAGGCAGCTGAGCCGCTGTCTGGCTGTGAGCCCATTCACTGAGGCTCTTTTAAGACTCACCATGCTGGATGGGGTGGGCACATCAGCACAAGCTGCCAGGTGTGAGGACATCAACCCCCAGCTATCCCTACCACGGGAAGCAGACAAGTCCTGGGCATTGCCCTCAGGAATCAGTTTGGCCCCAACTTGTAACCTGGTTGGCTCCTATAGCATGTCCTCAAGATGGGGCTTATGGGTCTGATGGTGACATGGAAATCTTATTACACCCGGGCAGTGTTACAGCTGCTCTGTCAAAGCCACCTGGCCAAGCTGGTGCTGTTGCAGGTAGCTTTTCATAGTTTTGGTTTCAGGCAGCAGAGGTCAGCATTGTCCTGCTGATGGGCAACCACACCTCCCACCTGTGCAGACAACAGCAAAGCATCACAAAAATCCCTTGTTATTTCTTGTTCTGTTATTGTGATCAAAAGGGCACGAATTGTGCCTTTGAGCTACAGCAGCTCTTTGAGGGGCAAATGTCTGAGCCACCAGCTGCACCTACGAGGGAGGTGGAAAGGAGGCTGTGAGGTGGCCTTGTACATGTCACGGGCTGTTAAAGGTGCCTGGGGACAGCTGAAACATCCTCAGGGTGAAACCATGAGGCCTGTGGGACACCTATGTCTATCTAGAGTAACAGCAGCAGAAGGGCTGATACCCTTGGTACCACAAACATCCCCAAACATGGGGAAAGAAGCCTGGGAGTTTTGGCCATGATCAGTACATTCCCCTAGTTTTTTGTATCCAGGCAGTATTTGTCTAACTGGTTTACATCTTGTTAAATGGCTAAGAGATATAAAGATGTGACTGACCCCACTGTCACTGCAGAGAGATAACAATTCTAACCAACCTCTGGGACAGTCTAGTTAGTCCATTAAATAATTGCCTGTTCTTTATACTTTTGATGTAATGTGGGACCAGAAGAAGAAACAAAGATGTGAGCAGACCCTGAGGGGAACATTTTGAAACCCTCCACAGCACTGCCTGTACAAGGAGTCAGCCATGGAGGAGAGATGGCTTTGCCAGAAAAGAAGGGCACAGGTCTTCCTGTTTGAGTTTGAGCAGTTGGATGGATGGGGAAGCCTTGGTCTGAACCTTGGGGGAGCGGTGGCAGCAAATCTTCATGGGTATAAAGATGTCACACTGTGCACTTGTGCACTTTCAATCCTAAAAAAATACCTCTGTGCATCAAGCTAACATTACGCAGGTAAGTGATGGAAATTTTTGTTGTTTCAAATCGTGACCTCTAAAAGAGCTTTGAATTACCCAAATCATTTGGGGCTTTTACAACAGAAATTGTGTTCCCACTTCATGGTCATGAAAGTTTCATCTGGTCAAGAATACACAAAGACCCACAACATTTGCAAAATATCAATATAAACCACATATTGTACCTGCTTACTGAGACGTCAGCATTTTTTCCTTTTTCAAGATTAAATTATATCTTCAGAAGTTTTGAACCATTTCCCTCAATAATCTGTGCTTTCAGTACAGGGACGATGCTCTGGGTGCATGAACACTAGGTTGTCCAGCTGTCCCTTTACTGCTACCTGCTCTGTGGCTCCAGCCCATGGCAAATTTCTTCCATGTAACTGTGGCACTGCAGAAATATGATTAAGTGTTTAACACTTACTTTCAGAGCCCTTAGCCTGAAAATGCACCAGGTAGACCATGTAATTGCTGTCCTCCATCCCTAGTATTTTTTCTGAGCTAGGAAATTAATCTGATTACAAGTAGTTTCTGTATTGAGGTCTTTGGTTGTTTGTTGTTTTTTTTTTTCCTACATTTTGAGTGATGCAGCCAGGCAACTTTCATTCCCTAAGTTCTGCACCATGCTAATATTATATCACTCTCAGTGTATAATCCAAATATTACATATCACCAAGTCAGCAGCTCTGCAAATCAAATCTTTTGTCTCAGCATTGTTGCTTTTCATCAGCCAAAATCCCAAGCTCATAATAAACCTCAGACATGCTTGAAAGGAGCAGATTCCATCAAACAGGCTGGCTGGATTTGGTTATCTCAGTAGTGACAAGGATAAATTGGTGGTGAGCTTGACCTTCAGCACTAGCTATCCAACTGAAACTCAACATGAAGTTACCTCAAAGAAGTATGTGATAGGACAGATCTTGTTGGACTTGTCTGGGCAAATTGTCTAGGGAGACCATCACTGAAGTCTGTTAGATGAACAAACTCTTTTTGTCATTCCTTCCGCACCCCTCAGATATTCCCTGTATCTTGTACATCTCTGCACTTCCTTAAGTTTTCTACCTCTTGTACTTGAACGCGATTTAGCCAGACAGTCTCATGGAAAACCCCTTAGACCACAAAGAGCATACCAGTGGGCCAAGGATTAATATGGCACCTTTGCTCTCAAAGCATTTGGATATGGTGGCACATAAAGGTAAAGAACCCACTCCTTGCACCTCAAAACTGTGACTGAAGCAGCCTTGATCTTGCCTACCCTTCTGCCATGGTTTAACCTCTGCTGGCAGCTGACCACCATGCAGCCACTCACCCACTACTTCCCCCTCCTGTGGGATAGGAAGGAGAATGAAGAGGAAGGAAAAAAAAGGCAAGACCCCAGAGTTTGAGACATGGGCAGTTTAATAAAACAGCACAAAGAGAGGAGAAAGCAACAGTACTAAAGAAATGATAAACAAAGCAAGTAGCAGAAGGCTCTACCTGTGCCCAAGATATTGATTTCCCCTGCTCCTGTTGCACTGAAGCAAGCTGAAAACAGCCCCAGCCTGGCCCAGCCCTCCCCTTATATAGAGGCATGACATCAGGATGGGATGGACTATGCCATTGGCTGGCTCAGTTGTTTATCCCAGCTCTGGTCCCTCCCAGCTGCTTGGGCCAGCAGCTGCTGGTGATAATTAACTCAGTCGGAAGCCAGGACAAGACCTCCTCACCCTGCCGTCTGAGAGGGGCTCTCTATTGAGTTCATAAAAGAAACACAAGGCAGAATCCCCTGACTGAAGCAATAGATTCAATCAGTCTTAGTCCATTAGTTTAAATAATCAATAGCAGTAAGTGCCATCACGCTGTCTCCTGCTTCATCACAAAACCTGGGAAGTTACAGAAGGCCATGTGTAATTATGGCCACTCTCTCCATTAACTTGGAAAATGAAATAGTCACTATCTGGGCACCTGACAGGTTACTTCTTTCAGCAAACTTTGCCTGTTCAGCTTAAACAGAGATGATCAATTGAAGAATAAGGCATATTTTTATCGAGGCTTTCTGTGTCATTATCATCTTACTACGGCACCCAGCAGCTCAGTAGGTATTTTGGATGGCACAGCTCCCTCTCCCTGGCTGCAGGAAGGTCTCTTCGTGGTATGGACCTCAGCTGCAGGGACCTGAAAGAGAAATGTGCCCCTGTTTTGGAATCATTACTAAAGATCCCACTCCCTTGCTCTGGAATGAGAAAATCCTTGAGGAAAATTACGAATAAAACATTAAGGGAAAGTAAATAAATAGGGAAACAAACAAAGATAATTTTAAAAATACATATCTCTTCTTCCCAACTTTTCTACCTTGTTCCAATGCTGTAAAACCTCTCTGTGGAAAAAGGTGGCTCTAAGGATTTATATTAAGTTTCTTTTAAAGCCACTGTGTCTGGTTAGTACAGCTTTTAAGAGCACTGGGGAAGTGCTTGATGTTTTGCTCAAGCTAAGGCCAGGTTGGCTCTTCACAGCCTGCTGCGTACCCCGCACAATCCTGACCTCCATATCAGGAGCTGGAGGGGCTGTGGAAGCGCTGGGTCCTGGTGAACAAAGGAGCCAAAGCTCAGCTATGGAGACTGCCCCTTTTCTGCCTCTTTTTGCCTGCCCTGGGGTGCTTGGCTGATAGCAGGGTGCCTGCCCCACTCATTCCTCCACTGCTGCTGGGAGGGTTGGTGACCTCGGCAGCCCTCAGACTCCTCTGCCAGCACTGAGTTTGGATGGGGAAGCAGCTCCAGCCTGGGTGAAGGGTGAAAAGCTCTTTCTGGGAGACAGTGCCTCAAGGTACTGGTCCAGGAGGTGCTGTGGGGTTTGGCATGGGGAAGGGTTTGGCTGCAGCAAAGGAGGATGCTGCAGAGGTCTTCATGATGAATCCCAGTGTGAAACCAAGATCCATGGGCTGGCCACAGAAGTGCAGCAATGCGTTAAATGTCTGTGACACCCACAGCTGAGAGACTGGTTCAGCCACAGTCCCCTCTCCTTGCTTAAAAACATGTCTGGCTCTGGCTCTTTCCCTGCTCAGCCCAGGCATCCCAGCACTGGCAAAGCCATGTCCTGTTCCTGCCCAAACCATGGGGTGCTTCCTTCTCCAAGCCAGGACAGCCCAGCATCAACACACCAGACTAGGGCCATAGACCCGCTGGGTGTGATGGAAGGTTATAAAACTCCGCAACCCATAGGAGGATGAGCACAAAACTGAGAGCAAAGCACTGGCTACCTAAAACACTGCTTACAGGGTAACCGTAATGACTCACAAAATGAATATTTCAAGCCTGAAAATTTGCATTGCATTTCTGCATTCTGTAAATGTTCCAGAGTTCTTGAGTGAATTATTTTTCAACCTTAATTATAGCATCATTTATTTCTTTTCAGTGGGTACAAGCATCCTCCAAATTAACAGTACATTCCTATTAATGTTACATTTCTGATGTGACAAAATAGTACATTCATCCTAAAATACAACTAGGCCAATGAACTAAAAAATAGGTGATTAACAGAAACCCAATTCCTGGAATAAATCAAAGATTTGATGTAGAGGTTCTCGTCTCCCCAGCGAGTGTCTTAATCCCTGGTTTATACGCTTATCTGCAGTACGTTACTTTCTGCCAAATGCTTTCATTTTTGCACAAAAGCAAAACAAAAGGCAATTAAGTCCCCATGGAACAAACCCAAATGTTTCACAGAATGAAATTCTTGTTTTCTGGCTGGCCTTAAAGTCATTTACTTTGGGAGGAGGCTGTTGTACCTCGGTCTGAAGGAGACTGCACCCGAGGGCTTCGGTGTCAGAGAACCTCTGAGAGAAGGATGCCTGGGGGTCTCTGACTAAGCCTGCCCAAATATCCTGGGTGGTCTGAGACTATCCTTGTCCCTCAAAATCCTGGGTGGTCTCTGACTGTCTGTCTCCCCCCCCAGATCCCCCTGTTCTAAGTCACTGAGAGAAACACAGGGAAAGTGGATAATATTGAATAGCCCATGGTACTGACTCAGGAAACTGGACTTCTTTGTCAAAACTGGCACTTTCATCTTGTGGGTGACCAAATCCAATGATTTTACTTTGTTTCTTGTTACCTGACTTGATGGGTTCTTTCCATCAGGAGAGAGAAATACAAATATTTGTTAATTTTAATTTTTATGCCACAGCTGCCCATGGTGCAGGACAGCCCATCAGCAATGCAAAGCCACAATGCAAACCAAGGATATTGCAGGGGTCTGTTCCCTGCCCGACCACTCTGCCTGGGGAAGGCATGATCTGTGCAAGCCACTGATCACTGCTCCTCTCTGCCTCAATTAGCATTTTATAACACAGGAAACGTTTGTGTTGCAATTGAAGCTTTTCCTCTAATTAGTGAAAAACAGCAATAAGAAGCCTGTGAGAAGCTACTTATGGCTGAAAGGTGTGAAAGCAGGACGAGTGCTTGGGGTTTATTTCAGATACCCACCCAGCTAGGCTTGATTTTTTTGTTTTGTTTGTTTTTTTTTCCAGTTCTCTTGTTGTTACAACAAGGATGACTCTTTTTGCCTGGAGGCAAAAACTGTAACTTTAAAGAAAGAGGGTGTTCTAAGATCAGCTTGAGTCAATTGGAGTATTTTACACCTATGTCCTGAAGGTGGGAGCTGGGGAAATCCCACCTGTAGGAGTTACAAGCTGTGCAGATGTCTTTTAGTTTTAATCATAACAGCACCTGGAGTCCCCCAGACTTCTTCTGCCACCCATGCTTCTGACACCTATGTACAAAGGGAGGATTGTTCTCATCAAACAGAAACACAGACAAGAGAGGTGACTTCAGGCTCCTCACAGCCTGGAAGTGGTGAGGCTGGAAGCCGCCTGGGTTTGCCTTAGCCCCTACTTAACCACTTTACCCTTTCTGTGGTGGCTGCTTTGGTTTTCACTTCTTGTGATTTTTGAGTTTTGATTCATTGTTATCCATTTTTATTTGTTTGATTGTTTGGGGTACACAAGAACTGCCCCTATGTCACCTTCCCAAGGATGAGATGTGCCCTGGGGAAAAAGCTGTTGTGTGATGGAGAAAATGCCAGATTTTCTGTGCATGCTGATGTCTATGGCACTGTGACCTTGTGTCTGACTGACGCTTCCTGCTCTGCTTAAATTTGTTAATTGAGAGATGGGGTTGGACGTGTAGGCACCCCCAAAATAGTAGGGTCCTTTGCAGAGCTTATGGCCAGATGCTGATGTATCTCTGAGACATTGTGTGTAACAGAAAGTGGCCAGAACAGGATGTCAGATCAGGGTGTGTGGCTTGTAGGCTAAACCAGAGGGAAATGAACAAATAAATAAATAAACCTCAGCCACCTTGATAATTTTTGCAAGTTTCCACTTTTTATTCACCTGTGTCTGTGCAGCTGTTTGCCTCTGGAAAGCCAGAACTGGACCACTTTTGCATTTTCTTGCCTGGAGGTGCAAGGCTGAAGTTTTAACCTCGTGTTATTCACGAAGGGTCCCACAGCTGGGGGTACAACCCCAGTCCAGGTCTGCCTCCTCTGGGGTCTGAATGGCATGCTTAGTAAAATCCATTAACTACAGATGGTGTATGTTTGGGTTTTTTCCAACTATTTATTTTTTACATAGCTGCCATGCTTTCATGAATTTGAGTTTGCTTTGCATTTTCATGTACTGTACCCATCCTTGTGTATCATAACCTGAAAGGTGTTCCCGCAAAAGGGAAACAAGTGTCCATAGCATGACAAGGAGGTGGACTCCTAACACTGAAATCAGGACCCAGTCCTGAAGTCCTTTTCATACTCATCCTTTTGTCACCCCTAACTTCACTACTGGTTTGTTAGAGTGGAGACAAAATCAAATCCAAGTATAACACCGAAAATCATCCACAGAGCAGTCTCATCTTGGAGCAGAGATTGCAAAGAGGATTCCTGCTCAATAAAAATCATGAATACATGTCTGTATAAAGAAACTGAGAGGCTTTTGTCTGATCAGAAGATGAAGGGTGAATAGGGATCAAAATAACAAGATGGCAATGTAGCTTTCTAATAAAATCCTAATATCATTAAAGTAACTGTTCCCAGGCTTATTTAATCAGGAAAATAGCTGGAAGTTTAAATAACTTGCAGTCTAAAGCCTGTACAAAGGAGAGTGGGCAGGCTGAGTCGGATGTATTGGTATCTTGCAGGAGGATATGATGCTTGAAAGAAGCAGCGACAACGTGGACGATGCTTGAAAGAAGCAGCGACACGTCTACAATGGCACTGTCTGGATTGAGGCAAGAGATAGAAATGGTATAAAAACCCAATAATTATGACAAGCAACAGTTGTAGGGCTTCAGGGCAGAAAGAGAAGGGAGAGCAAGAAGCATTGCAGTAGATAAGGAGGGCAAGTAAAAAGGTGAGGACACCATGCTGGGAATGGTAATTGCTTGGGCTGCCATAGGGGAAGGAGTTCGAAGGATGTGACTGGGGACTGTGGGTGGCTGTGGGCAGCACCAGGTCCACCCCACTGCAAGCTGGTGGTCATGCTACCTGCAAGTATCCCTCACATGTGTATCCCCCTTCTCCCATACCTAACCTTCTGAAAAGTTCCTTCTTGGACAAAATGCTTCACATCTGGCATCAGTGCAAATAAATACTCCTTCAGTTTAAGGCTTGAGGAAAGAACAGACATTTTCTGTCTTTTCACAGAGGGGATGAAGTTCACAGTAATTTTACTTCTAGGCAGGGTTTAAGATGGCCTTTTCAGCATCCTTTGCTAAAACATGCGTACACTCTGCAGGAAGGAGCTTTCCAGCCAAGGCTTCTCTTGGCTCCAAATTAAGTTGTAATTAAAAAAAATAAATTAAAAAATGACAGCACTATCCATGACAAGCTCTTGTACATTTCCCCATAGTTATAGTACTGTGTCAAGAGCTTTTGCATGATCCATGTACCTAGTACTGATAAGTGCTAGCAAGGAAGCAGTGGTTTTCTAATGATATTTCATGGTGAAATTCCACATTTGCAACTCTTTTTGGCAATAGGTGGTACACTCAGCTCTGAAACAAATATATTAGTTCATATTGTAGTACATATACTACAAAATTTAGTATAAACTAAGGCATGGTTATGCTCAAAGCCAACCCACAGCATGGCAATACGAGGCCCTGGTGTGTCACAGACCATCCTGCTTTCCACCCTGAATAGGAAATGACCAAGGGTCTAACAAGATGTGACAGTAGATGGTCATAACATCTGGCATTGAAAAAAAAGAGTAAGTTCATTGATAATCTCAGTTTTTGAAAAAAACTGTCAGCCTCTTTCTTTGGTCCTAGCTGCAGTTTGTTTCGTGGTTATGAGTTACATAGTCCCACTAAAACTTAACTCTGCTGGATGTGCTTGCTGAAAATTGAGGGCTGGAGAGGAGGAGGTTACGCAGCGAGCAGCCCTCCCTGTCCATCCTGCTGCTTGCAGGAGCATTTGATCTTTATTTTCATTATTACTCCACCTTTGACCCTTTGTTGGGCCTGGGAGAAGCTCAACAGAAATAGCAACAGTGTGACTTGAGCTTCTCCTCCCATTTAGCCCAAGGCCAGGGGGAGGTCTGGGGCCATGCAGTTCCCCTGAGAAAGTCTGGTGGTGCTGAGCTGGCTTCCCATGCAGGCGCTTCAGATGCTCGCTTGACCTCTGTTGTCAAACATCTTTTCATCAGTAACTTGTGAGGACATCACATCATTGTGATGAAGTTGGCAGAAGGGACAAAGGCTTGGGGGTTGGAAGATAAAAAGGCAAAGAAAAAAGGCGAAGGCAGGTGCCTGGTATGGAGGGGCTGGGCTTGCTGGGTGTGATGCTCCATGTTCAGGCCACCCTTCTCTGCCTCAGTGTCCTGTTCGAGCTGGAAGAGATCCCATACTCTGTTCAGTGACTTCAGGTAGGTCTTTTCTAAGTGACTGTACTTTCTGAAGTTAACAGTACATTTCTGCACACTGTGTCTGCTTCTAGAAGTGATAGCGCTCAGTGTTTAGAGTTACTGCCAAAGGTTGGCTTGTGCAGAAAGGCTCTTGCTTGTACTTGCTCCTAGAGAAACCAAAGTCACTCCTGTACCTTGTGTTAAGTGAAAAGGTCATAAGTAAGTAAAAAAGTCACACTTGTGGGGAGGAGAGGACAGGACAGGTGACTCTAAACTGTCCAACAAGATATTCCATTCCATGTAAGTCATATTCGGTATAAAACAGAGGGATCAAAAGGGTCAAGCTCTCTCCTTCAATACCATCCAAGGAGGATTTCAACCACCCTTCTGTCTTTGATCCCAATCCATGAGTTCCTGAATCCCATTCCCAACACCCATTCCCATCTCCCACTGAGTCTAGTCTGGGACTTCCCTCCCTGCATCATCAGTGGTGACTACTCAGTGAGTTTGGTCTTGGTTTTGTATACATTTCATTATATTCTTTTGGTGGTGGTGGTGTTGTTATTGTTTCATTAAAGCAGGGAAATTTTGTTTGGCTTTTTCTTTTCTTTTGGCGGGGTGGCGGTGGGGGTTTTGATTTTTTTGGGCTTTTTTTCCCAGCCCATGTCTGTCTCCCTTATTCCCTTTCCTTTCTGGGAAGGGAGACAACAGAGAACACCTGTCATTCACTTAGTGACCAGCCCAGCCTCAACCCATGACACCCAAGAAGCAGAAACTCTTCAAAAAGATGTATGGACCAGATTAGACGCTTAGGATATATATGCTGCCGCAGTAACTTAATGCCCAAGGTAGTGCACAGGCTCTGGGCTATACAGACACGAGCTGGGAATGCCACCCCTGTGCTGGTACAGATAGCTGCCATCCAGACCAGGGGCCCATAGACTTAAAGATAACAAACCAGATTTTGTCAAAAGGATACTTTTTACAATGTCAGAGTAATTTAAATGCTAGGGTTTGGCTTGAATGATGGCTTACAAACATCTGAAGTGTTCCTAATACATGGGTTTACATTCATCTTAATGCAAAAATTTTGACTATGAGAGTTGTACACGGCTACTGCCATCAGAGGGGAGTGAGTGTGTCTAAGCCGTTTCCAAAGCTTATCATAAGTTCCCCCAGGAAGAGATATGAATGGCACGAAAATATTACACTTCAAGCAGAGAGATTTAGGAGGCATGTGAACCACACCGAGGAGCTGCAAGTGGAATATTCAGTTGTCAAAATAATGCTGCGGCGGCAGTCGCTGTGCTCCCTGCATTAACATGTCAGTGCTGGAGTGACAGCACTGTGTGCTCCAGGGGGTGATGGCTTCCAAACATGGGCTAGAAGAAAGACCTTCTAATTTTGGTTGATTGCTTTTCAACTATGGCTTGTTCAGATCCTTCCTCACACGAGGTCATTAGGGAGCAGCTAGAGAAGGAGGTAGGGGAAAAATGAAGCAATCACAAGTGGATAGTGTGTCAGTATTGGAAAGAGTGATCACCTGAGACAGGAATAGTTATTTAAAAATAAAAAACCCAGACTATTTCTGTTACAAGTGAAAATTCTTTAAAGCAGGAGCAGGTATTAAGAGTTGCAGGAATTCTGTACTGCTTCATGACTTTATCATCAAGGTGCAGCCTAATAAAGTGGGTCTGAAGCTCCACTGAGTACCAGGGGTGGCCTCATGTGACAGTCTCTGAAAAAAAAAATGGTCAGGATGATATTTTTCATTTATAGATAGTTGGGTATTTCTGTCAGTTCTGTCCTCGTATCACTGCACCTTGAAAAGAGAAAATAATTATTTCCATATATGGATAAAATGACCTAAGAATCGCTTTTTTATTATGAATGATTGTTGCTTGCTAAAATCCATACCTGTGTAGAAAACATAAATCATCAGCAAAAAGTGGCAAAGAGGAAAAGCCAGCTCCTCTTCCTTGGCATGATTCTGCTTTCCCATGACCTCAATAACCTGAGCCAGCTCTTTGCTGGGTCCTTCACGCTTCTCCAGCACAGAAACTAGTTTCTTGGCAGAGATGGAAGCCCCGAGGAAGACGTGAGCTGTGTGCTGCTCAGGGACAGCATGAGGCTGGGCTCCTGTGTCTGCTCCATCGCTGCCTTGTGGCCTGGCAGGACAAGAGCTGCCCACTCTGGGTGATTGCAGCAGCATCGCTTTCTACCAGCTTCCCCTGGTAAGGAGTACCAGTCGGTGAAGGTGTGCACCACCTAACTCCAGACCTGGACACAGTAATGAAAGCTCTTACCAACGTTGTTTGGAACTTGAATTTCTGAGATTAATTGAATTAAGAATCCCAGTTTCAAATTACTAATTGAAATATTCTATTTTTATTTTTTTTTCAGTCTGGGAATAGAGCACTGATTTCTTTCACTAATTACAAGCCAGAAATTTGGAGTGCTCCATAATGAGATGTGTCACAAACAATCTTTGATTCAATTAACTCTGGGGAGGGGGAAAAAGCAAAATTATTTTAACTGAGGCACACATTTGTAAAAATTTAATCTTTTCCTCAGATATACTTGGGACAATAAAAGGCCCAATAAAATGTTATCAGTTCATGTTTGGCCTGGTGCAGTTGATCTGTGTGTTATCACAAGAAAAAGTGTAAATACAACCAGGAGTTAATTTTTGCAATATATTTTTTTTTTTCTATCATCATTGTTTAAGAAGCATTTGGACAATGCCCTTAATAACATGCTTTAACTTACGATCAGCCCCAAAGCTGTCAGACACTTGGACTAGATGATTGTTGTAGGTGCCTTCTAACCAAAATAGTTCTCCTCCTCCT